>CAOKZL010001099.1:600000-1070000 GCA_948472985.1 Iguana delicatissima | reverse complement strand
GAGCAAGTGCTCTCTCTAAGGTATTGTGGCTGTGATGGGCAGTCAAAACCCTGCCATCTGCAGCACTGTTGCTTAGAAATGACAACCCAGATTAAAAATTAGTCACTAGATCTTGTATAACTAATTATCACAGCACCTCCATCCATATGTTAAATTCCCAGTATGAAAAAGTTATAAAAATAATTGAAAATCCATTAAAACACAAGATATATGCAATAAGTAAAATTTTTAAAAGTTTCTTGCGAATTATGTCAATAAATTTATACTAAGAATTTATGTGGAAGCAAATATTTCTATGAACAAAAAAACCTAATGTTTTATCAGACAGGTGGTATAATAATACAAGGCACAGTAGCACAGAATGCTTCATTACACACTCAGCTCATATGCTTTGTCAACATATCAATCTCACAAAGTCAGATACAAAATAGGTGAGATATTGTATTTCATTCACTATTGCACTACCATAATAATACATAAGCTTTTGAATTAATGGATCCATCAGTTCACTTGCACTGAAGTTCACAGTTAATGCTCAGTATGTTATCTACTACCACACATCAAGATACATGTACAGGCCATAATTTTTGGTAACATGCAAAGATGCCATTCCACATAGTCACCTCAAAGTCAGCTCTTGTCATGCAATTAATGTAAACAGCATCATATGCTTGTTTATCATATAAGCACAATGGGAGATCAACATACCTAGAGAAACTACAACAAATCCTTTAATCGTTAATACACTACAATCTGGGATCATGCCGGATTCAGACCAGGGATATCAGAATTTGAATCCATCATCACTCATGAAGCTCATTAGCGAACTCTCTCTACAGCTAATCTATCATAGGCAGTTGTGTCATAATGGGAAGAACCTACATCATAAGCAGATTACAGGGTGAGATGTAAATGGTGTTTATGATTATAAATGAAAGTATTTCATGACAACGCCTCTCGTTAGCTGAAAATTGTAAAAAAAAAAAAAAGGCACAATAAATGGAAGGTTTTTTGTTTTTTTTAAACACATGGTCACTGCTGAACTGTATTTCCATTTTGTCTCACGGGCTTTTCAAAATGTGAGTTCTGTTATAATTATCTACCACTACTATTCCTATAACAACTGTTGCTGCTCCTATCACCATTTGTACATACAATATATTATTAACATGTCACTCAAAAGAGAAACAGCACAGTTATGCATAAAGTGCTGGTCTTTTTTGCACTTTGCTTATTAAGAAAGAGAAGTAATTTTTGCTATTACTGCTACTATTTATAAAGTATATGAATGTCATCAATATGTATGACACTTTTCTGAAAAACAAGAAAACAATAAGCCCCAGCATTGAGGGATTTACAATGTAAAATTTCTCACAGGAAAAGGAATGAAGGAAGAAGTGGTCAGATGTTACATATACTTAGACTGATTTTCAATATGGGAATGAAGATTAAGATATTCTATCAGAGATTTTTTAAAGATGGATTTGGAAAAAAATGAGAAGGTGGAGCAAGGAGGAAAACAGCAGCACAAATGTTGAAGGGAGGTCCTTACCGCCATAAGAGAGAAAGGAAATGGTCAGGAATGGTAATGGAGAACATGGAAGCTGCACAATACCATAGCCAGTGTTATATATAAATGGAGGCATATCGCAGAATAGATCAGAAGTAGGGGTGCAAAGCCACTATGGAGTTCCGAAATAAGGATTTTGTATTGTATTCCAAAGAGGATAACAAGCCAGTAGCATATGGCCAAAGAAACAAAAAACAAATGACATTTCATCTTCAAAAAAGAACTACGCACAGAGACACTGTGATATTGTTTCATTTGATAGATAAAGCTTTTTTAGGGTTAGAATATAAGTAACATGCCAGAATTCTAGATCTACTGCAAATCATTGGGATCCATATGCTAACACAAGGACCATTGCGCTAGCAGTTGTAATTTTAGCACAAGAGTAGCATCCAAAACAGTTTTTGTTTTTTTGTTTTTTGCTGCATAAGTGCCTGCGCAACTGCTCTGCACAACTGTTCACACAAAGCTATAGTCCAGCACAGCTGCAATAGTGGGGATTTTCACTCTACTCAATTAAACTTGGTTTAGAACTCAGAATTAAAATATTTACCATTATATACCACACACCTTAACCCCTTTCAAATGTTCTCTGTCTTCTGATCCTAACACCCACCAGGGCAGAGAGGGAATGGGTCCACTTAAGCAGGTTTCATTCATCTGTGCAGGAGCAGGGTTCTAAATCACAGAAGCTGCCACACATATAGCCGGCCCCCTCCTTCAGATATCTCCCTGAATGTGCAGACAGCAGGAGAGCAGGGACCCCTGGCTGCTTTCTCCACACCGTTGCAAACACATAGAAAAGAATGCCTCAGTGGATTTTTAAATGACCTTTACAACATCTGAGCAGCTTTATTCAAAAATGAGTTCCGAGTCTACAACAGATACAAAATTCAGAAGCCAGATTTGTAACTCAGGCCAACTACAGAACATATTACAAATACTATTTAACATGCCTCAATAGTATTAACTATCTACCCGTCTGTTTATAAACCCAGCTCAAAGTGCTGGTTCAGTTTTAAAAGCTCTGAGCAGCCTGGCAACACACTATATAAAGGATAGCATTTTCCCACATGAAGCCAACAAACATTTTAGTTCAGGTGCAGAGGTAGCTGCTCATCACTGCTCACACCTCCAAGAGGACAGATAAGAGTACATCACTGGCCCTGGATACTTATCTGCATGTCTAGTTCAAGTTTTCAGTCCCCAAACCCATTTTAACTATGCATTCTTAAATCCAAACACTTTTGTTTGATTCCTTTAATAGACTGGGCTTGAATATGGTAGCAGTTCTATCACACTTATGGATTGAAATGTTAGCAAAAAAGCTAAAATTACAAACAGGCCAGAGGACCTTTATGCTCAAACCTGTTTACATTATATATTATAAACTATCACTTCTGAAATCTCAACTAGATATTTATTTGCTTCTCCGATCTAAGTATGAACCTGACCCTTAGCAAACAGTGACTTGTTTTGGAGCTACGCTAGCAGAAGGTAGCAACATATGCCCCAAGCCCCAAGTTGGATGCTCTTTCTACAGTCCAATGTGCTTGTCAAAAGATGTTAAAATCACAGATCTACTTTGTCTAGAAATACTTTATTACAGTACAAAGAAAAAGAATCTTTCATTTCTTCATGTGCACGCAAAAACTGTAAAGCATTTTTTATGGGACCAGCTGAAATTGATTGAGATGTGTTTAAAAATAAATGACAACATTTTAGAATGAAATCTACAAAGCATGAATATCAAAGGTTTGATGGTAACATAGTTTTAAAACACCACTGAATAGTAAGCAACTCATTAAGCAGACACATTACCACTGCAAGAAGAATAATTCTCTTCTCCTACAGTCAGACATAAAAAGCTAAACTTATTAGTATTATTGCAAGCAACTTAAGACACTAGTTATTATTCAGTGTGTTTGCTCTTACAAAGACAATCTGTTGAAATTCAAGGGGAGCCTAACCTATTTACATGATATATTAGAACACTGTGCTCTATCAGATGCTCTTTATAGTGAAAATCCAAATCAACAACCAACCACATGCTAAAGTAGACTTCTAACTTGGAGAGCTACTGGGCACCAAAGTAAGCTAAAGGAGAGCCTTTGCATACAAAAAGGACCTACCCCTATGTATGCTGCAGAATCTTTCCTAAATTGGTCAGGACTGACATGAAACCACCAACAGCAGCAGTATATAGACACAAGTTCACTCTTGAGCCAGGTGCTTCCTTGGTAAACCACATGGGTGGCCAAAGTGGTGGTTGTCTCCTCTGATCCATGAAGTCTGAAAAGAGGTATGATAGTCTCTTTGGGGAATTATTGAACAAATAGAAAGGTAGAAAGAGTAGGATGGTAAAAGAATATTCAGAGTTTTGTCATCCTCAACAAGAAAATGATCAACTGCCACAAGCTTTTTTTTTAACATTTTAACTTTTTCTGAAAAATTAATTTGTGCAAAAAAGAGAGGAACAGAAAATAGTGTATTTTCCTCAACCTTGATTGTTCACACTTTTTTTTTCAAAAGAAATCTCCAAATGAAAAAGATGCCATTTTTCTCCATTTGCCCTTTTCCTTTGCTTCTGTCAAAACATGGGTACTTGGTTTATATGTGTTTTTTGATCAGATTGATTCAGCATCAACTGCCCTGTAGACAAATTTTGCACAACACATCACACACAGCACAAATTGAATTAAATAATTATTCTTTGTTGGACCATAGTAGTGCTGAAAAGGCAGCTTCAATATATTGCATAAATAATTCTGTAATTTTTAATAGCTTGAAACACTCCAAACTGTATTTTTAGTTCATTTTGATCACCAGATTATTCAGGAGGCAAAAATAAAAAAGTTGACCATCTTCTTCTACAATTCACAATCATGATGCAAAACAGCATTAAGTACATTTTCAAACTTTTTGTAGCTTAAAAAGCTTTCATAGCTTACACATGTTCAACCTTACAGTGTCAGCCTTTTTAAAATCAAATTGATGGAACTACTCACAATCTATATTGTATGCAGCTTAAGTAAGTGAGGTGCAAACAGTAGGTGAATTCATCTTGCAATTGCCTAGCTCAGTGATCTCAACTGCTAGAACACAGAAGTAGTTCAAGTGGCGTTTTCTAACAATTCCTAACCACTTATCTTATCTCAATTCCCATGTCCTCCTACAACCCAAGGTGGGAAGCTGGGGGGGGGCAAAGTACTGCTCCTTACCAGCTGAAAGCACCTCAAAGCTAAATCCCACTTTCTGCTCTTCCCACTCATCCTGTACAGGAAGCAGTCACTCACACTAGGTTCACTAAGAAAATTGTGGTCAGCAGAGAAACCGTCATCTTCTACATTGTCATCCACAATGACTAACATTCCTGCACCCATCTGCACCACTCCCAAGGAGAAAAAGAGTTCTTCTTGCTTTATCTCTCCATTTATCTCTACAAAGAAGACACTGAGACAGAATGCCCTCTAATTAGTGGTATTCTTACGTCCTTCCAATTCCAAACACAGCCTTTCTTGTTCTTGTCTAATGGAGTCCCCGGCCAGCCAGTAATACAGCATTCAAACGTACAGCCTCCTCAACTGGCACAGTTTAAATTCCAGTATGTGAGATCAGTATCTTTGAACTAGTCTAAAGGAGCAATCTGGTAAAGCACCAAAGCAAAACTCGGCAGCAGCAAAAGGAAGGAAATTTCAGAGCTAGTCTAGGAGCACATTTTCCTTTTCTCCTTTTCTTCTTCTTCTTCATCATCATCATCATCAAATATCTTCTTGAGAGCTGACTGGGTGTGAATGAGGGGAAATATGGCAGCTGCATCAAAGCACAGGTCTTGCGCAATATAGGAGGCAATAACTTGAGGACAGAATACCAGAATCTAGTGTGAGCCTTTTTCTATTCTCCCTAAACTTTAATTTCATATGTCTCTCCCAATGCAGAGAAATCCTACCATTCTGTAGTTATGATTTTTCCTAAAGGTTAAAGACTGTTTTTCTCCCATTTTTTTTAAAAAAAATCTGGCTAGATAGGGACCTGGGGGTGATCATGAGTGTGCACAGGGGAAGTTACTGAAACCCCTGATCTTCACTATTTCCCATGACCTGCACTTTTTTTATTTTAACCCCCTCCCCTTCCTTTCCTTAAGAAAACATGGACATCCCTGAGACCTAGGAATGATAGTATATATGAGGAGAGTTTCTTTTTTTTAAGAAATTTTTATTATTTTCAAAATACATAAAAACATATATCAACACAAATATGTATATCATTATTATAATTCTTCCGTTCCCCTGCCACTTTTGTATATCAAGAATTTTCCAGCTGAATCCTTCTTCTCACTTATACATATCTTGTCAAATACCAACACACTCGATCCACAGACATTTACAAGTTTAGCCAGAGCATTGCGCTTTTCCATTCTCTTTCAAAATTTTGAACCCTTTTATTCTTAAGGGAGTTAGCTAATTTTTCAGTCTCTACCATGTCTAACATTTTTAATTTCCATTCATCTAATTGAATATCTGTTTTATCTTTCCAGTGTTGTGCATATGTCAGCCGTGCTGCTGTAATCAAACACAATAATATCTTCTGTTGTTTTCTAATCTCCCAGTTCTGGCCTAATATATTCAATAAATAAAATTCTGATACCATTTCAAAATTAACTTCACAAATGTTTTGAATTTCATCATGAGTTCCATTCCAAAATTTCTTAGTCTTAGAAGAAGTCCACTACATATAAAAAAAGAAGTCCCCACTTTTTCCCCACATTTCCAACACTCACCTGGAGTGCAATGGATGAGCCTCACTCGGAAAATGTCCTTCGCGATCAAGGTATCTCCCCTGCCAGGTAAGTATATGAGGAGACCACAGTTACTTTTTTAATTGATATTTTGTGTTTCTCCCTCCACATTTTTTCCACTGTCTGGCAACCTGGGAACTCCGAAGTGTCAGTGCATCAGCAGGAGAAAGTTCCAGGAGCCCTCAGTACTTGGCTAGTGTCCTTCCTTTCCCTCTCCATTGTTTCTTCTCCGTGTAACAGCTTTCATTTTGAAAAAGTTCAAGTTGCTGTCTCAAACTTAACCCCAAGAATCAAGGTGCTACTCGGTGAAATTGAAACACGGGCTTCTCATTAATAAAACTGAATTATTATACATTTTTCTGAATATGAAATTATTTCTCATCTTTGTGCTTTATAGCTACAGCAGTAAAAATTATTATCATCAGTATTACTGCAATTTTAAGTACTAATGGAATGATTATTTGTTTGCATTTTAGTCATAGCAGTACATTAATTTCCCAAAATACTACGGCATTTCTTTTTATTATCATTGTTGTTACACTTACTGTAGAAATAATGTTTACATTTAGCAGTGTTATTACAATTTTCAGCTCCTAATGGAATTACAATTTTTATTTATTTGTAAGTATTCACAATACTACTGAAACTTTTAGGTACTTTAAACTTACTGAAAATGAGAAAGGTAACATCAAGATTATGTCTATCCCAGTACAAAAATGAGATGGAGAGACTCTGGCTCTTTTAACTGGTAGGATATAAGACACAGAAGGCTTGAAGTCATTCTGGTGCCTGTTAATGTGTACCTATTTCAATACTCTGCTATGGCTAACAGAAAGAACACGGGATTGAGAGAAGGAATAATGATAAATACTGAGAAAGGAGAGGTAAATTACTTGAAGGCACATTGCCTTCAAATGTATGCCAATCTATACACTGATATAATTTCTGTGTTTGTGCCAGGGCTGTAGCAACAGAGAGGGGCCAAACTGCTCCCCAATAATAATTCTGTTGCCCTGAATGAACTTCTAATTTGGAGGGGCACAATTCTAACTTGGAGAGGCAGCACCCTCATTTCGCCCTTCCATAGCTCCATTCCTGATTTGCATCACCACTTCTTCCAGCTCATGAAAGCACAAGGACTTTACTGCCTGAATAATGTGTTCTTCTCTCCATGTGAGAACGTACTTAACAACACATTAGGATTGCTCACATTAAAAAAGTAACCATCCAAATCAATTCAGCACTACCGCCACAATTCTTCAAGCTTGCAGTGAAAGCCTATTAATTTCTACAGATGCAGATGTATACAAATATTGCAGACTATGTACTTTTAACTTGCAGCTTTTGTTACATCATCCACCAACTTTTTGCCACATTTAAAACAGTATTGAGGAGATGGTTAAACATCACATGTGAAATGACAAGGAAAAAATTACTGAAAAGGAAGAACATAAGGCCTAGGCCAACCTGTCCAACCTAAATCAATGTATAGAAGCAGCCAGCATATCAATTATTACATTAAGAAACATGTGTATTAATCAACTTCGTATCCAAATAGCTGCTGGATTGTTTTCTCTGGACAGTACATTTATGACATCCATTTAGAATCAGAGTGCTGATGCAGATATGCATCCTATTAAAAAAATGCAGTACAGATATATAACATTCATTGCTCTGGCTGATATGGGCCTTCAAGTTGTTTCCAACTTATACCCTAAGACAAACCTATCACAGGGTTCTCCTCACAAAATTTGTTTAGAAGGGTTTGCCTTTGTCTTCCTCTGCGGCACTATGACTTCCCAATGTCATCCAGTGGGTTTCCATTGCAGAACAGGGATTCAAACCCTGGTCTCCAGAGTCATAGTCCAACACTTAAAGCACTATACCATGATAGCTCCCACACAATATTGATGTTCAAGATAACACTCCAGTACATACTAGATTTAGCTTAAATATCTGACCCAGCAAGTAACATGTGCACAGAAACGTATTCCTATATTTAGTTGTTCCAGTGAAATTTAAATAACTGACCCCACAGAGTAAACTGGTGATAGCCCCTATCCCAGAGTAGCTGTGGCATTAAACCAGACTAGAGTCTACCTTTGCAATCCTGATTTTACAGAGCAAGCATAAGAATGGGTTGCTGTTCTTCAAGGGATTATCTGTGCCCTCACACAAATGGGTTTTGTACCTGTGCAAAGATACTATTTGGAATGTTCTAGAGCTGAGTAACTTGGAGGGAATCACCACCCCCTCCCATATACCATACATAAGGTAGCCTGCCAAGCTACTGTCACCTCAGTTTCAAACTCTGCCATGAATTCTACAGGTACCTGAAATAAGGGGGCTGGGGTGGGTTTATGTCAAGGCACAGATGACCATTTAAGGAACCACAGTTGCAGATAAGTAATGTGTTGTTCTTCTTTGCGGTCCCTGCGCTTCACACAAATGGGTGACTGGGAAACTTAACACAAGATGGTGGGGCAGCTCACTAGAAGGCAGAAGAAAGCACAGCATATCCGCAACTGGCACTGCCCTTGCTCTGCAGCCTAAAAACAGTAGTGCTGAATTTGATGGATGGCCGTGACCACGCTGCCACTCTGCAGAAGTCTGGCAGGCAGATGCCTTGAAAAAGAGCCACAGAAGATGCCACTGCCTTGTTTGAATGACCTCTGAGGCCAGCTAAAAAAGGTCATTCAGCTAGTTCATGGCTAAATGGACCACCCACTTGTGAGGTCTCTGTGACAAAATACATTGTCCTTTCCGAGACCCACACACACACAGAAGTTTATTAGACATAAGAAACACCACTGTGCATTGAATATATAAAGCCAAAGCACACCTAATGTCCAAATAAGGCAGCAACCACACAAACAGTGTAGTTGGCTGAGGGTAGAATGTAAGAAGGCCAATGTCCTGAGTAAGATGGAATTGTGAAACAACTTTTGGTAAAAACGATACGTCAGGTCTTGGAAGCACCTTATCTTTGTGAAAGATAAGAAACAGTTTGTCAGAGCAAAGACCCACCAGCTTCCTTGCCCATCTCACAGAGGGAAACAGCCAGGAGAAATGCCACCTTCCAGGTTAAGTAGTCTCTCATCAATCGTAGTGGTGCAATGAAGATTATGTATTCATCAACAAAGTTCCTTTCTAGGAAAGTGTTTCTAAAAAGTGGCTTTTTAGTGGCTTCAATAAATTTGCCTGATTTTTATCTGCTTGTTCTTCATTGCTTTTGTCTCTGAAAGAGTAGAGCTTCTGCATTTTGTTGTTGTTGTTGTTGTTATTGCTTTTTGTTAGCTGCCTAACAAATTTTAGGAACCATGAGCTATAACTGATTTTGATTTTAAAAAAATCAACAGTGAAAATATATCAAGTATACTATACTATGTATCAGCAGCATCAAGAATCATCACTATCATCATCACCATCTTTCCTTTTAATTCCAAACAAATCTCACAGAATAGTTTTAGAAATAGATTGAGAGTTCATATGCAGACTACAAAACACATTAGGTGCAATCCCAGACAGGTGTTGGAAAGAGGCCATTATGAAACCAGAGGAGTTTCAAAAGTTTTTGCAGCACCCAATCACCCAGAGAAACAAGCAAGGTGGTCTTTCATTTAAAAGCAGTTTGTTAGAAATGTGTGGGATATCTACTACATCGGAGTTTGTAAAGCACTTCTGCCTCTGTGCATAATGCTTTCCTGCTTACACATATAGCTCTCTGTGTATATGGTAAATAGTGTTTCCCCTCAAAACATAGTGGATTTAACTTATTTCAAAGGCCACAATCCTGTTGTCTCACTATACCACATACCAGGGTAACAGTCTTTTACATTACCATTTATTAAAACGATCAGAAGGGACAGGAGGAGAAGGCTGACACCTCTGAGTTACCTCCAATCCATTACTTCCAGGGTGAGGTCAAATAGTTAAAGGCAGAGTGCTTCAGAAGTGCAGCCTGGGCATTTTCCTGGCACAGACAATTGTCCAGTTCACCCCTTGTAGAGTACCTTGCTTCCAAGGAAGATGCGTGCTTCCCAGGAAACCAAGCATTGGAAGATGTAGCCACTTGAGTGCAAATCATCCCTGTGTTAATTGATTTACATATTCTGCCACACAACTATGAATCAGTATTAATTCACTTTGCAGGAGTCTACCTTCATTAAACATTAAACCCAAATGCTATCAGTAACTCACTCCCCTTCATAATTCTACTTCCATAAATTGTTGTTTTCTGTCACTGTCCATTTAAACACATCCAATAATTTAATAATTAATCATAGGCAAGGGATCTTTTCTTTTGTATTTTAATATAGTTACACCTTTTCTTACACAGAAGTATAATTTAACAAAGTAAATTTTCAGTCCAATTGGTACTTTCAAGTGGAAAAAGGCAAGTGTTAAGAATTTAGAAATGCTGAATTAAATCCTTAAACAGCCTTTTTAAATTTCTGGATGAACTAGTATACTTTTTACACACAGAGACACACACACACACACATCTATAGAAAAAGAAATTGTAATACTAAACGTCTGCTTTTCTGCTGTGTAATTCCTGGTATTCTATACCTGATATAAGAATCAATACTAAAAGACCCCAAAATATGTGAAATCCACTAGTTAACAATTTTACTTCACCATTTACAAATATAAATTATACTGTCTTTGTTATTCTTTCTCTGTCATACAGAACATACTAAGCCACTGTAGACACTGTAATCTTCCAAACACTGATGACTGAAATTGATGGCTAAGACTGGTAGATGGTATAGTCCAACATCTGGAATACTAGAGGTTGCTCACTTCTGCACTAAGCTATGACAAACCACCAAACCGAGGCGCCTTCCTCAGCACTTTTGAAGTGCCACAACAATTCATGAATATATTTAGAATTACAAAATCATAGAATGTTAAGAGTTGGAAAGAATCACAAGGGCCATCTAGTCCAACCGCCTGCCTCGCAAGAATATACACCTAAAGCCACTAGTGCACCCCAGAATTTTTTTGGGGGGGGTAATTTGAATCCACTGAAAGAAAGCTTGCTCCATACATGACATCTCTTCAGATATATAAAGATGATTATCATGTCGCCTCTCACCCTTCTGTATGTCCAAGCTGAACATACTCTGTTCCCTAAATAAATTCTTACAAGGCTTCATTTCCGGATCTTTGATTATCTTGGTCGCCCTTCCCTAGCATGTCCATATTATTAATGAACTCCAATGGTAAGAATTAGACCCAGTATTTCAGGTAGGGTCTGACCAAAGTAGAATAGGATGGCACCACTACTTTTCTCAGTGTGGACACTATCCTCCTGTTGGTGCAGCCTAGAATTTACATTGACCTTTTTGGCTGCCACATTACATTGTTGACTCATGTTTAGCTTGTAGTCTATTGAAACCCCTTGATCCTTTTCACAAGTACTGCTTTCAAGTCAGGTGTGACCCATCTTATATTTGTGTATATCATTTACTGTCTAGATGTTGTAACTTACACTTTTCCCTGTTGAAATTCATTTTGTTAGTTTTAGCCCAGCTCTCCAATCTGTCAAGGTCATATTTAATTCTGTTCCTGTTCTCTGCAGCATCAGGTCTCCTCCTTCAGTTTGGTGTCATGTGCATTTGATAAGAATGCCTTGTATTCCATCATTTAAGTCATTTATAAAGATGCTAAACAACACTAGGCCCAGGTCAGAACCTGTCTGTCAACCGATTATAAATTCACCGAACTGTAATAATGTCTAGCCCACAGTTCACCAGCTTGCCTACAATAGTGTAATGGGGGTCTTATCAACAGCCTTACTGAATATACTATATCCACAGCATTCCTTTCATCTACCATGCTTGTTAGCAATATTCTTTAAAAAATAGTTCAGATTAGTCTGTGATGTTTTGTTTTTTGTTTGCTGGTTCTTAGTAATCACAACATTCCTTTTCATATGGACACAAATTGATTAATGATCTGTTCCAGAACATTCCTGACATTTATGTCAAATTGACTGGACAGTAGTTGCTCCAGTCCTCTTTTTTCTTCTTTCTGAATATGGGGACAACATTTGCCATCTTCTAATCTGCTAAGACATGTCTTGTGCTCACAGAATTCTCAAAGACTATTGACAGTGACTCTGAGATTACATCTGCAAGTTCCTTTAATACTCTTGGATGCAGCTCATCTGAGCCTAGAGATTTAAATTCATTTCAGAGTAGCTGGTTATTCCTTTACTACCTCTTTACCTGTTCTGGGCTGGAGAACCCTTACTGCATGATTTACTCTATTTTCACCAGTTATGGCACTTCCTTCCTTTTCGGAGAAGGCTGAAGTAAAGAAGGTATTACACAGTTCCACCTTCCCTCTGTCTTCCATTCGCATTTCACCATATTCCCTATACAGTGGCCCTACAATATCCCACACCTAGATCACCAGTATCCTCCCCGGAACAGAAAACCAGGTCCAAAGTATGTCCCGCAGCATGGCTGGCACAGCTATTAGTCGGGACAGGCCCATGGTTGTCATGGCGGACATGAAGTTCTGAGCTGCCCCAGACAGAGTAGTCTCTGCATGGATGTTGAAGTCTCCTAGTACACCAAGACAGAGGGACTCCAGCACCACTACTGAGATCAACTCAAAAAGGGAGACTGCTGAGTAGCAGGGTGGGCGGTACACCAACAGAATCCCTACACTCTCCTGGTAACCCACCTTTAGAAACAGACACTCAACCCCGGCAGATTGTGGGACAGGGCACCTTGTGAGGGAGATGGAATCTCAACAGACCACTGCAACTCCACATTCCCACCCACCCAGGCATCACCTGCTGCTGTACAGAGAACCCAACTGGACAGAGCTGGGAGAGATTAACTCCCCGCAACTTCATCCAGCCAAGTGTCTGTGATACAGGCCAGGTCAGCATGTTCGTTCAGGACTAGGTCCTGGCTAAGAGATGTTTTTCTATTCACCAACCTGGCACTGAACAGCAGCATCTTCAACCTGGGGTGTGTGTTGCCAAGGCCACCTAAGACTATTTGAAGTAGGGGATAACTTGGAAGTAACCAAAATCCTGCGGCTCTCCCTTCTATGATTGTGATAAGATTGTCTCCCCACACCACATCTCCCTCTGAACATTGCTGTTCTAATGGCTGCTCCCTGGGCAACTTCCCTCCCTTGCTCTCCAGATATCATTTTTTGGGGGGGCAGCTTCATTAAAATTAGAGAGTAAACCTCATCCATTTACCCCCTCCCAGCCAGAAGGAATGGCCCTTGCCCTTGCTCCACCCCCAAAGCAGCTCCCCCAAAGGGGTAACCCACCTTTGGTGTTGTCCCCTTCAGCGGCAACTCTGCCACTGCAGGCTCCTACCTTTTACACCCTTGCAGAAGGGGGCATGTGGTCCTCCTGCTTGTCAGCAGGCTTAGCTGGGTTCCTAGGGCCTGATTCTGAGAGGAGTGCTGTCCCCAATGCAGGCAGCATTCTCCAAGGAAGGTTCTTAGCCATCAGCA
This sequence comes from Iguana delicatissima, assembly GCA_948472985.1. NCBI lineage: Eukaryota > Metazoa > Chordata > Lepidosauria > Squamata > Iguanidae > Iguana > Iguana delicatissima. Next base: position 1,056,138 of record CAOKZL010001099.1, on the reverse strand, counting down.
AGCAGCAAGCAGACAAGCAACAAGCAGCAAGCAGACAAACCTTCCTTTTGGGGACCCTTCACAGTGGTCAGAGCTGAGAATCCAGTTTCACAAAGATGGGTAGCTGCAAAGAATATGTATACCTTCATAGCCTTTGTATTTAATATTGTGTATTCCTGTTGAACAGTAATCCAAAACCCTAGCAAGGAGCTCTCTTTAGGTTTTATTTTTAAAGAAGCATCAGTCTGTATATCAATAAGTGATTCTTTCCACTATCACCTTTCAAAAAAGTACATTCCAAGTTGAAAACTATTTCTCTGTCTGGAAAGGCTCAAACAAGTTTCTATGTTTTCTAACAGTTTCAGAGTGTGACATATTCTAATATTTTCCATTTGAAATATGCATTGATACTGCACGCAGATGTTTCTGGAATAATATCAACAAAGAAAAAGGCAGGAAATTAAAAAACCCAGGATACTAAAGCTTGCAACTTTAGAAGAGGAGTGACAGAGAAAGGGCAAGCCAGCAAGTATTCATAGTCATTTTAAGAGACTTAAAAATCCTCATCAGCCCTTAAGTTAATGTGCACACTTATCTGGAACAAGAAGCTCCACTGATCCAGCTGAACCAACTGCTTGGTTAGATACGGTCAGAATAAGAACAAGGGAAGGACCTGGCTGGAAGATATTTTACGCAAAAAAGCATGTTCTCTGCATCCACATCGCGCCTCAAGATGTCTGCCCAGGGAAGGGAAGCCAAACTGCTTGCCAGAAAGATGAGGCAACTTTATCCTCCCATGAGACAGGGACAGCTATTCTTGTTTGGCCTTATTTGGGGAAGGCAAGTTTGTCTTAAGCTTCTTCCGCCCTGAATGGGTCCCCCTTCTCCCCAAGCAGTAGCCCTAGCTCATGCCACCACACACCATGAGCAACCACTAAGTGTGACCAGCTTCACACAAGAGCCTGAGGGCCACGCATACACACTTTTGTGTCACTTTCTAGCTGTCTCCCTCCTGGCGGATAGTCAGTGTGTGCGTTTGTGAATTTGAGGGGAGAGCTAGTGTGTACCCTTGCTTGGGAAAGGAGGAGAGGAGAAAGGCACCATGTTTACACCTATAAAATTTCCGGAGACCTCTTTTGTACAGTCACAACATGGGGAACTGGCAAAACTTCCTTCTTCTTCCAGCTACTTGCGTGGTTCCTCCTGTCCCTCCTTCCACTCATTATTTGCAGGCTGCCTTTTCTTAGCACCACCCCCACTACTACGGCGCCTCCCCACCTTCACATCCCACAGTTTGGGAACCACTGGGCTATTTGTTTGCATTCCTCTTTGATGGTTTCCCTCTTTTCCATTTCTCACACGTCTCTTTTAAATCTCAGCTCATCTGAAAGTTCCTTCCTACATTCACACTGTTTTCTTTAGACACCCCTCACTTTTCCTCCTCACTGGACTTGCTTGCAACTGTGCCTTTTCACCCTAAAGAAGCTTCCATCCACTATGAACTCCTTTCTCTTTGAGCATTTCTAACCATGGGATCTCACAAAGTATTTCCTAAGCCTTCTAAAAGTAATTTTCTTGAAGTTAACAGAGCAGATGGCAATTTATGTAACAATTTTAATGTTAGTGACAGAAATAACTAGAAATGCAGATGACAACAGTTAACCCATCTGGGTCAAAAACTGAAAACAGCAAAAAGGTGTGCATTGAAGAATTCAAACTGAAAAATCAGAAGATGATGTAAGTAAGTAAAATGGTTGTTGGTACAGGAAATAAACACAGATACGCTGTACCATGGGTCAGAGAAGAAATGACCCATGATCACCTTCCACTGGAATTCCACCTTCTCCTTTGAGATATAGGGACTGTAGATGGCACTGTTGCTGCTTATACTGAGCAGAAAGACACTGTTCTCCCCAGCCCAGCTGGGAACTTGTGGGTATATTGTTGTTTGTTTATTTGTTTGTTTGTCTATGTAGTGCCATCAATGTCAATAGTGCTTTAGAAGTAAAACAACCAAAAACAGTGAGTCCTGCCAAAGCTGTACAATCTAAAATATATTAGTATACAGAGAGAGAGAGAGAGAGCGAATGAAGGAAGAATAAAAACAATTGTAAAACAAATTACCCAGATAAAATACAAAATAAATAAATAAATAAATAAACCAATATAACACAAACTGACAAATACGTATAATCAGACTATACAAGACTATAGAACATTAAACTAAAATTCCAAAAGCTTTTGAAAACAAGCATGTTTTCAAGATTTAAAAACAATGAGGGAAGGAGCAGTCCATAGATGCTCAGGGAGGACCTTCCACAATTATGGACCACAAGTGAAAAAGGACGAAGCTGGGCTAAGGAAGAAGAAATCCTTGGTTGGATGAGATGCCTAGAGTTCTCAAGTAGGACATAAAAAAGAAATAAGGGCTGAAAGATGAGGGGAGCTAGCTTATGAAGACTTTGAATGTAAAAACAAAAAACTTATATTGAACCCTAGAAGGAACAGATAAGCAATGAAGAGATACCAAAAATAGGGTAACATGATCACAACAACAGGGCAAAAAGTTAATCTTAGGAGCAGAATGTTGAATGGAAACCAGATGACTAAGGTGAGATAATGGAAGATCAGTGAAAAGAAGACTACAATAATCAAGGTGGGAAATAACTACGGTCCTTTTCGCACGGCATTTTCCATGCGAAAGGGTCCCTCAAGTGTCACACAAATGTGAGGAGCAGTCCACATGACACACTCACATTTGCGCTATGCTCCAGCACCTGGCAGCCACTGCTCACACACTTTTTCATTTTCAGCTTTAAGCCAAAAATGGTGCGCAGTCACACATTGCTCCCAGGCCCCGCACGCACTTACCTTGCGGGCAGACCCTCGGGAGCCGGGCTGGTCATACTTCCTGTCTCAGTGCAGCCTGAGAAGGTCCCAGGCTGCACTGTGAAAGGAAGAGGCAGGGCTCTCTCATGAGCAGGAAGCTCGTGCGGACCTGAAGAAACCTGGACACAAGGACCTCTTACAAGAGGCTGCTCACGCGAGCACTGCACCTCAGCGCCGAGAAAAGGTAGGATGTGGAAAAGGCCTAAGACATGAAACAAAGTCTTAGCAGAGGAAAAAATCAACATGACTTTGCTTTAGACTCAATGTGAGGAACAAAAGACAAAGAAAAATGAAAGAAAGAAAGAAAGAAAGAAAGAAAGAAAGAAAGAAAGAAAGAAAGAAAGCCAGCCAGCCAGCCAGCCAGCCAGCCAGCCAGCCAGCCAGCCAGCCAAGACTACATGCTTTCTTCACAAGATGAATGGGAACATTATTAACAGTGATGGAGAATGTATGTTCTAAAGAAGGTTTTGGATGAAAAAAATAGTTCTGTCTTGGCTGTGTTAAGTTTTAGGTGACAATAAAGCATTCATGCTGAGATAGCTGAAAGACATCCTGTAATACTATATTCAATGACAGAAGAGAGTTCTTGAGTGAAAAAATACCAGTGAGTATCCTCAGCACAATGATACTGAAAAACATATGAACTGATAAGATTAACTAAAGATAGTGTATAAAGAGAAAACAGGAAAGGGTCTAAAACAGAACCATGTAGAACGACAACCAAGAGAAGAAAATATACATGACCTCCAGCTACAACATTAAATGACAGATTTGAGAGGTAAGATGTGAACCAGCTGAGGACTGAATCAGTAAACCCTTAGTCATATATTCAACAAAAAAGGCATGATCAACTGAGTCAAGGCTGAACAGAGGTCAAGGAGAATTAGAATCTTCCATGTCAGAACTCACGCACAAGTGGCTTAAAAGTAGAGTTTACATTCTAAAGCCACTACCACCATCCCTCCACAGCCCAAAACAATCCCCTGTTCATTCCTTTGGGAAAGAATTTCACATCCCAGTTTGCTCTGTCTTAGGAAAGGGTAATTTAAAAAATATTCAACATGAATTATGACTAAACTAAGGCTGTCACATTTTGGACATATCATGAGACAACGTGGCTTGTTGGAAAGGTGACAATGCTTGGTAAAGTGAAATTTACTAGGAAAAGATGGAACCCACACTACAAGTGGATTGATTCCATTAAGGAAGCCATGGCTCTGAGTTTGCAAGATCTAATCAGGACAGTCGGTGGCTAGGGCTTTTGGAGGATCTCTCATTCAAATCTCTCATTCAAAAGACACCATAAGCTGAAGTCAACTGGATGGCAAATAACAATATATATATGAGCAATATTTTCTTAATTTCTTAAGTAATATTTTCAGATTTGTTTCCCCTAAACACACACAAGCTGTTTACAGTAAAACCAAAACCAATAGGCAAAGGTTATTAAAATTAATTGCTCCAGAGGTGTCCCACTGGTTTTATTATTGCCTTAATACTGTATATCAAATGGAAAAGTTTGAATACAAACCTCACTACTGCAGTCTTCAACATATCTCCATGCTACAAAATATTTTAAAACATTTTAGTGAAGCCGTTTAATTGTTAAGAGGAAGTGAAGCCCCTTTTGTTCCATTTAAGAGAAATCTGACAATCTCTCTGCAACATTATTCAAGCTACATTAGAACACGCTTCAAGTCAGTATAGTTTTAAGTTGCATAGGTTTTCAAAAATGTTTTTCTATTTGCAACAAACTTTAAAACTGGACATTCCAGTAACTTGAAAAAACAAAACATCTTTGCACTTTGACAAAACTGATTATCCTGGAGACAGATCTGACTGTTACAGTATCTCACTCCTAAGCTATAACGCATTGATTTGCACAATTCACACGCTTGCCAAAAAGCTGTAAAACTAATACATCCAAAAAAACTACAGACAAAAGTATTTTCTTTTCTCTCTGTCTGGTAAAAACACATAGCACCACTTCTTATTTCTGAACATGCTCATTTCCCAACTCCAGCCCCTTTCTTTAAATGCTACAGTTGTACAAAGACTGATATCAAGCAGGCTGGAAACTAGGACTGTAGAGAAAGTTAGGCAAAGAACTTAGAAGACACTACCGCTGTCCCTAGTGGTTAAATTGCTTACTTAACTTTAAACGACTTGGAGTATACCAGACGTGACCTTCTCCTCCTCCCATGACTGCAGGTTTGGCAAGGCTAAACCTGCCTCCTAGCGCTGTCAACACTTAACAGCCCTGCCCCGTGTCTGTTCTTTATGCCCTTTCCTCCCATCTGCTACAAAGCCCATCCATGAGTATCTATCATTTGCCTTTGAGTTATGAATGCCTTACAAAAGGGTATTTACACAGGCAAGGTTGTTATCATCTGTAACAGCAACACTGACAGCTCAAGAGTGCCTTCTATTTTTAAATGTTAATTTATCGCAAACATTTAAAATACTGTAAGCTAATTTTTTAAAAAAAAGAAAGCTACACTGTTAAAATCATATCAAGTGCAACAAATGATAGCATAAATATTATCATAAAAGAGTATAGTAAATTAATAAAAATAAAAATTAGAATTGTTTTTTCAAAAAATCAAGATTATTCAATTACTGAAATAACCTACAGGATATAAGCATTTTTTATCAAAGTTAAGAAGATTTTAACTGTTTACTGAACCAAAAAATTTAGCAGCTAGTCAAAAGAAATATGGAAAAACAAAGAAAACAAAATAAATACATTCTACACATAAAGTTCTATACGTATGAATTAATGTGTCATAAATTTGTCTGTACTGTAACAAGAGCTGGTCAAGTACAGTTAATTAAAACAAATGATCTCTGAAAAACGTGATTGTTACTGTTTCAAATTAGCATGACTACAGTACTAATTAAACATTCTCCTTATTCTTAGAAAGCAAGAACTGAGTATGAAAGGGGAAGCTGACATATCTATCATGAAAACCATGCATTGAAAATCTTTGTGTCATACGGTATAATTGAAGATATCTATGTTTTCTCAATTTTGCAAATTGTATTACTTTTTCTAGCCAGGCAAATAAGTACTGTAATGACACAAAGCATCAGAAAGCTTACATGGGTTCTTTTAGCAATTTCATTAACAGTCTTAAACAAATTTAAGCAATCTTACAGAAGACTCTAATAAATACTTCTCCTCTGACAAAAGCGACAATCCACTGTCCACTTGTAAGGAAGGTTTATAACTATGTCAACTTTTATGACTGTAATACTTGGGAGGAAAGGCATTTCCTTGATATAAACCTGGAAAGGCAAAGTAAACATACTCTAATAAAGTCAGATAAGTGTACTGACAAGTTTTTCCTGGAGGCTTTCAGAATGGTTGCCCCATACAAATAAAAAGTATACAGTTGGCCTTCCATATCTGCTAGGGTTAGAGGCACAAGACCCTCAGAAAAGTGGGAAAACTGCAAAAATCAAAATGAGGGGGAAGGGGGCCAAGGCATGGTGGGGAGAATAGGCATCTAAAGTCCAAACCAGGTCAGGGAAAGGAGAGGGAAAGGGGTTGGAACTGCATGGCGACCCAATACTTTCCCCATCTCCTTCCTTGGATGTGGACACTAGTAGATGGTTCGTGGTGCTGAGAAATTGGGCTACGAGCCCTCCTTAGTTGGCCAGGCAGTGGCTCGAGGTAGAGGAGGAGGACGAGTTTCAGAGGCAGCTTTTTAAATGGCTGCACAGCCTAATCAGAGCAGCTGAGAGGGAAGATTCTCCTGGAAATGAAGCTCTTGAGGTGTGGAGAGCAGGGCTGGAGAAACTTGCAAATACTGGTAATCAAATCCTGCAAACGTGGAGGGCTGACTGTACGATGTGATCTGTAATAACTGAGAAGCAATTTACATTCCTGTCCTGAAACTCTTATCAGAGTAGTTATTTTCTTCCGAATGCTGCCATCTCAGTTAAAGGCACAGTCAGACTGACCGAAAAGTACTAGATTTTGTTCCTGTTCTTTCACAATTTATATTGGGTTAAAATAAACTGACCTGGGGAGCTAGTATAAAAGGTCTACCATCATATCATGAACTAACACAAAATATTCTGGAATGAACAAAATGTGGATGGGTCTCGAAAATAAAATTTGAAAACAGGAACAAGAAGTGGCACTGGGAATTTGGCCATTTCCACACTACATTGTTATAGTGTTACTATTCCACCTTCAACATCCTGTGGAATTCTGGGGTTTGTAGTTTATTGAGGCCCAAGAGCTCTCCGGCCAAGAATTCTAAATGCCTCTCCCTAAACTGCAAAGCCCAGGATTCCATAAGATGTTGAAAGTGAAATAACAGTACAGTCAACTCTCCACATTTGCAGGTTTCACTTTTGCGGATCTGATTATTCACAGATTATTTGCTGTCACCTCTGCTGCCTCCCTATGTCATTTTTAATAGGGACTGCAAGCCTTGTGAGACTGAAAAACTGTGAGTGAGGCTTGTGAGTCCCTATTAAAAAAGGTATGGGGCAGCAGTAGAGGTGGCAGTAACCCCACCAGCCACCCACGTCTGCCCTGTGAAGGAACCCTGACGCCTCAAAGGAATCCATGGTGGGTTGAATATATACTTTTTTGTGTGTAAAATATGTTATGGGGGGCCTACAGTTATTCGCGTTTTCCCCACTTTCATGGGGATCCTGTGCCCCTAACCCTAGTGGAGGGGTGACTGTACTGTCACAGTGTATAGCGGAAATGGCCTCATCTCAGTATGGACATCCCAGTCAAACATGCACATTGTTGGCTTGTGTGTTCCTTCCTCAAATGTGATATACCAATTCTGCTCCTTACTTACTTTTTTCACTGTATCCACAACATGCTATCATGTTCAGTGGAGGAAATCTATGGCTACAAGGAACAGAAAGTACAAAGAGAAAAAGAAGCAAAACAGAAAAAGAAGTAGAAACAGTGTAAGTCCATAGACCTTCCTAGTGCTGAAGCCAAACTTTGGCTTTGACCTCCAATTGGTTCTTAGTCAACTGAGAGAAAAGAATTCTGTCCATGGGGATTTACACTTCATAGAAAGAAAATGGAAAGGAAAGGAAACAGAGGCTGAATTTATCTGATTCTTTTTAGTTCTCACCACAACTGTCTGATTTAAAAGAAACTGGAGGTATTTGAGATGGGCATCCATTCAAAGTTATTTCTCTGTTTTTAAAATTGAGCCTTTACAATACATTTTCCATATGTCTTGAGTAATTCTGAAAAACAACTCTTTATTAGATAGTTTTCTCTTTTTTATAAGAAAAGGTTCCTTGTGACCTAATGCAATAAAACCATACTTTTTATTTTCAAATATCCCTGATAATCTACATTTAGTATACAGATACTACAAAACAGAATAATACGTTTCTTAAAGATGTTCAAAAGCCACCCCCTCCCCCAGCAAACAAGCTGTTGATTACAAATGTGACAGATTCATTAGTTAGAGCCGCTCCAACAACAGGATAACAATCATCAAGAGAAAAAGTAAGAGCCCAGATTAGGACATCTTAAATTATGGCCCAACAGTGACATGACAAAACAATGAAGTTGTTAGAAGGCTTGGCATGTTGGAATAAGCGAAACTTCATAAAAGTTTCATACTTTACGAAACCAAAAATATAATATGGGGATTACATTTAACAGTAAACCATTTATGGCAGTGGTGACCTACTTAAGTAAGCTAAAGGATTAATCTATGAAATAATAGCTACTCATCTCCTTGCATGACTTCTATCACAGTTTCTATGATAGTATATATACATACTTTAAAGATATTTCATCCCTCGTCTACTGAACCAAAGAGAAGGGAGAAGTGCAGTGGAAAGAAGCAGGAACAAGTAGAGATATAGAAGCCATGGGGGAGAGCAGGGAGAAATGGGGAGAATTTTCCAGAAAAAGTGAAAAAAATGATTATGAAATATTTTCTTTTAGAATGATGAATAAATTATTTAAGACAAATTGTTCATGAATTTACTCTTTGCATATAATTTCTAAAATCTATGCAGCAGGTACCCTTTGCTGTAAGATTCAAAACATTTTTTAATTCCTGTACCTTTCACACCATTTTGCTTTCAGGTCTTGGTTTCTTTTCTCAGCTCTTTTTCAAAGAATGACTGCTTTATGCCTGTTTTGCATTTCAGAGAATGAAAGGAGAGAAAATGACGTTATCTGTTTTATTAATATTGATGGTCTTGTATGATTTTAATACAGGGTTGGACAACTGCATAGGAGGCAGGCCCATTTTTCCACTGTGTGCCTGCCTGGTGGGTCATATAAATGTGTCTGACAGTGCCCAAAGTAATGCAACGTCACTTCCTGCTGCCATTCTGGCCAATATTCAGCTATGTTTTTAGATCTCTTTTGTGTTTTGGGGGGGTTTGGAGGGCTTTGAAGTATCCAGGAAACATACTGACATGGTTTGGGCACGTTTTGGATAGTGCTGAGGCAAAAAAAAAAAAAAATCAACCCAAAAGCAGTCTGAATTTTCTTTTCTTTTTTTTTTTAAAGTCAATTAGTCTGGAGGCTTTAGGAGGCTGCTGGGGGCTTTGGGAAGCTACCTGGGGATCCCACGGGTCATATGCAGCCCATGGGCCACCCTTTACCCAGTCCTGTTTTAACAGTTTCTTATTGATGTTTCTCCTCATAACTGGGAACAGCAAAGAAGTTCCTTCTTGTTCAGTAGTCCCTCTAAAGTTCAGGATCATGTAACTACATTTGTCACAACATTATTTTAAAAAATTCAATTCAATTTGTAATTCTTTCCTGAACAAACTTTAGCTTCAGTATATCAAAGAAGAGACTGTTATTCCCAAGCCAAGTTATACTTTTTGTTCCTCAAGTAACAAAATGACTTTCAATGTGTAAAAGATGTTAATATTGCATTTTTTTCAATTCTTCTAAATATGTCCAACTTTTTCAAAAGAAAAAAAAGCTGAGGAAAACATTTTCCCCAAAAGCTTCAAAAGTTCTGAAAAGTTTACACCTCCAGGCACAAATGTAAGCCAAACGATGTGCCACAGCCAGGCACAGAGCCCTTTTGTTTTTCTATCTAGAGTGCCAAAACTTTCTTCTATCCAAGCGCTGTTCTAATTGATACCTATTACTTTAGAAATCACCAAAAACGCATGTTCCATCTTGTTTAATGGGCTTCTTTCTAGTAACTATGTGATTCAAGATGTCCTTAGCATACTGTAACGCCTTCTCCATAACACTACAAGGGCCTTTCAGATATTATTTGCAAATCTGAATGGCATGTAACAATGTCATCCATACTTTTAATTTGTCTTGATGAAACTGCAATTGCATCTGCAATTTCTGGCTTCTAGAACACAAATCAATCTCTGACTACCTATTCTGTAAATGCTCAAAATGTAAGAATGCTTTTCTTATGCAACATATGCCTGCAAAGAAGGGGGGGCAGACTATACATATAGATTGTTAATATGGAAACAGGTGTACTGGTTAAAAAGGCAGCTTACAATCACCAATCTACAAGCTGAAAAGAAGAAAGAAAATGGGAGACAATGTAGAGGAGTATATGTACTTCACACCATACACTTTGGAGGTTTTGGCTTTTTACTCCAGACCAGGGTTCTTAACCTCTCCTTCACTAAGGACCCCCCTAAAATATCTTTTGTTGCCACAGACCAACAAGCTTAAATTCAAGACTTAAAATCCTGAAGTGTATCAAATATTTATTTAATCAAGGGTCCTCAAAGTTAGCAAGACTCTTCAAATTTGAGGAGAAGTTTAACATTTAAATTTAAAGTTATCAAGGGTCTTCATATCCGGAGAGAAGGGAGAAATAAGTGCACCTGCTATTATAGTATTTTTGTTGGAATGATACTATACAAATTTGTCTTTCTTTCTTTCTTTCTTTCTTTCTTTCTTTCTTTCTTTCTTTCTGTCATTCAAGTTTCTTTAAGCCTTTGCAGACTTCGTGTGAGGACATCACACCCACAGAGGTCCATGAACCACAGGTTAGGAAGCACTGCTCCCAACAGTTTTTTGCAACACAAAGGAGACTGTATGTGAAACACAGCTTTTTAAAATATTGAATATTGAACATTATTAGTTACCTGAAGGCCATCAATTTAACAAAGTAAAATTAATTATAAAAACACGACAGTAGTTTTAAAAGCAGTATGCAATACTGCCAGAGAGAAAGGATACTGTCTCAAGCAAAAGAAATCCCAAACTGCACTAGGCCCACAACTCAGTGAGGCCCAACTCATTTAGGAAAGTTAGAAGCTGCATCAAGATCAGTGTCAAGATTCTAGAATATTGGCGTCACTGTTAAATGTTTAAGCCTACTTAAAAGCAAGAGTGACAGTCTCTCTTCAAACAGTAGCAAATACAATGACAAGCAGTAAAATGAATGAAACAAATTACCATAGTATTTCTATTTCTATATATTCATATTTCCTTCCATTGATGAATGTTTCTTCCTCTCATTGAGACCAGGGATACATAGGAAGATGCTTTAAAGAGGATCAAATCATTGCTATATCACGATAAGCATTGTTTAAATTGACCAGCAGTGGCTCTTCAGAGATTTTGACAGAAAATTTTCCCTCATCTTCGTGAAGATACTAGTGATTGAACCCCAGGACCTTCTGCATGAGAAGCTTGTGCTCCACAAGAAAACTATGACCCTTCCCTTAGAATCCAACAACTTACAGTCTCCAGTTCTTCAAGTCATGCTGTCTCTTCCTGCCAAACTTGACAGCTGTAAGGAAAATTCCTTCACTAATCAGAAAACACCCATATACATCTCTGATTTTTCTTTTAAAAAAGTGTATGTATATGTCCACCACAGCTACAAGACTATGAACCGCAGACATTTTAAACATATTACAGATAAAAAAGTTGACCTGAGAGTGTGCATCTCAGACTTAATTTGTTTCTTAAACAGTAGCCCACAATATTATGTTGAATCAGTGGGCAGCAGATAGCAAGAACGTCAGGAGCAAGAGAGCTCCTCAGGTCTCACAGGCTATTCCCGCACTACACTTATAGTGCTATTATTCCACTTTCAACATCCTGTGGAATTCCTGAGTTTGTAGTTTACTGAGGCCAAACAGCTCTCTGGCTGAGAATGCCTCCCCCTAAACTGCAAACCTAGAATTCCATAGGATGTTGATAGTGAAATAATAGCACAGTAACAGTGTAGTGCAGAAATGGCCATGGTCTCTTCATGAGCAAGAAGCCTTAAGACTGAGTCCAAATATATCAGGCTGGTTTGAGGTAAGGTTGTAGTGGACCAAGCTACTTTAGCCTTACCAGCTTTAGATTAAGACTTCTGCTATTTCTGTGTACCCCAGATGCCAAATGAGCCTTGTCTGTTCCTGACTTCAGGTGTGCCTTGTGTATGAATGTAAAGGAGATGAATTGATAAATACAAGGGTCAAGGACATAGACAACTCATTTAGAAATTAGATTTATAGTTACTGGTGCAGAAACAAAGAAAGAATAAATGTCTATGTTGCTCAGATTGTGGGGGGAGGGAGGCTAGGAGAAAGGTTAATTGAGCACCTAGGTGGGGAAGAAAAAGCAGTGAAAGGGAAGACTGAAAAGTACAGTCGTCACATTGCCTAGTTGGCCAGGTTTATGTGGGATTCCAAAATGCCAGCAACAAGATGGTAGGCAGGCAATTACATCAGAAGCTATTGAGAAAAGCTGTACTGGGTATTTGCTTGGAGTCCAGTTATGTCACCTCCCAGTTTTTATTTATTTAAGTATTTAGCCCTGTAGCAGCTAAGATACGGCAGAAAATTCTATCGATATGTCTTTCAAAAAATGAACTTGCCACTGCCTTTCAGCATTTTTAGGCAATGAGGTGCAGTCATGAGGCATGAATGACAATATATTTTCAAGCCTTAGAGATTTAAAATTGTAGAATTATCAATTAATCTACGTGCTGTCTTGTAGAATGATAATGATACTATTAATTGATAATTGTAGGATTATCAACTAATCTATGTGCTGTCTTTATCACATTGTACAGCTGCACAATGTGGCAAAAGGACTGCATGTATATATAGCTCATGCTGGTTATGCAGCCTGTGATACCTCCCCTCCTCAATTCCTCTGAACCTCAGCTTTTCTGGCATAGAAAAAAAAGGGGGGGTGAGAAGGAGGTACATCTCCTCAAAGTTCTTCAGGTGTTATTAATTAGATCACAAGACCTTGCTGTGTTTAATTATTTTTAAAAAGTCACTCAAAACCAGAAATAAATGTCTATTAAACTTCTATTTGGGGTTCTGATGTTCGTTTGACATTTTTTGGACTCCATACAGCTCCAAGGCATGTGATCTTCCCCCAGGCTCACCCTCTGTGTTAAAGAGTTAAACCATCAGCTGTCAAGCATCTTTACTCTTGTTGTCCTCAAACCCCCTCTCTAAGGAAATTACGTTTTGGGACTCTTTTTCAGGTGATTATTCATCCACAAATTGCCCAAAAGTAAACAAGGCCACTCATCACTGCAGCGTTTTTATTCCTCTGCTCCCTCACTCCATGATCTTTTATGGGGACCAGAACCCTCCAAATATGGTAACATAAAGTGGTATGACAACATCTGTGATGTGTTGGAAACAAGGGCTACAGCTTCCTAAGGACTGCTAGTCTGAAAACTGGCCCCTACTTTCACACTTGCCTACTGTTATATTAAAGGAAATAGTAAAGATGTGATGTTTCCTGTATTTTCTGCCCTGGATAGGCATCACCTTTTTGTATCTTGTAACTGCATTCTGCCATCACTGGATGCAGGGTACGAGTGCATGAAAGTACGTGTATATGATAGAAACTGTGATTTAAAGGTCCTCTTTCATAATCACTATGGCCATTTCCACACTGCACCTCTTCCAATGTCCTCCCATCATGATCAAGCAGCACCTTTGCCATGAAGAGGGTTCAATGAAAACACTCCCCTCTGCACCTGGCCAGCTCCCTTTGGAAGAGAGCGCAAGCAACACATTCCTTCCTTCCACAGCACAGCCAGTATCTTTCCCGCGCTGCCCTGCGAAAGTTCCGCATGGCCGGTGGTGACAGGAGCATCATGCGACTGCAGGCAGTTAATAAATTTTTCCCGTTAAGTGAATATCCCACGATCACGATGGGTGGAGGCATGCTGGCTGTGGGACCACGACAATGTCATGCTAAAGCACGACTCGCAGATTGTGTCCCACAACACCAACACCAGGCAACATGGCCTATGTCCTCTGTTACTTACTTTTGAGTAGATGTGTGCAGGAGTGTTCAAATGATTGGTTGTTGTTGTTTTTAAGAACTCTATACTATGTTAGTGCTAGGGAGGCTTCTGCATATGCTCAAGGACAACAAGTGCATTTTGGAAAACACCAGTTCCTTTCTCAGAAGAAAAGTACTCTAGGGAGGCATTATTTAATTGTATCATTGCTTTTATTCCATAGTATAATTACTAATAAGAATACCTGGTGCCTCCTGCAGCTATATAACAGAGTTCTGTGAAGAGAAAAGGTAGTACAAGAATGGTAATGCAAAAAGGCCATTTGACTTCACAAAACATTTTGAGCGGCAGGTTGTGTGTACTTGCATTACTTGCAAAGGATCTAGGAATTCCAGACAGAGCTGGAGTATATGTTTAATCATCAGTCCTTTCACAACTCATCACTTAATCTTCATAATGAGCAAGTAAGTTCTACAATATGGAAAAATACGTGTTTAGATTTGGGAAAACAGAACATGGAAACTCAAAGAGACGACAGGAGGGAAGGGATGATTCTTGGTCACTGTTAAGTAAGAGGAGGTGAGTTAGAAGATGAACAGAATGAACAAATACCACAGTGGGGAGGGAGGGAGAAAAAACAGACTCAAATAGAAGAAAAATAGCACTGAAATGAGAGGGAAGGGGGGCTTTTAGACAAGGTACAGGCTGAATGAGTATCATGATGGAAACAGAGAAAGGCTAGCATGAAACATAATGTGTAAGCATGGGAGAGAAGAGAGACAGCATTGGGATGAAAGTGTAACTAACAGATTTTAAACCTGGGGAAAGCCAGATACTTTTAATAGTTTCATGTGAATGTTGTTGCACTTGCTATATCCTGAAAATTAATGAAGACAGTGTGCTACTATTAATCTGCCTCTTGGGAGAGATCTTTTAGAAAGTATATCAGCACTTTAGTGCATCTCATGGACAATTTCATGCCAGCTGAGTGCATGTGCTACAACTTTTATCATATGTAATGCCGACGAATTATAGAAGTTCACCATTGGTGAGATTATGATAACCACAGATTAGCATCTAAACAGAGCACTGGATGTCTCCTAAAACTATAGGTTGGCAATTTTTAATGTATTCCCTATGCAGCACCTTAATTTGCTGAATGATGTCCTCAAAACTACAGAAGCAGTTCACAGAAAAACTGGAATTTTCTGGACACGTTAACTTTTAACTTTTACGAAAAATTATTTCAACTAATTTAACAAAATCAAAGTTACAGAAAACCTGGCTACCACATTCCTGTAATAGCTGAACCTGTTTTAAAGATGCAGGTTTCCCCTATTTATCTGACAGGTTAGGAACCAGCACTGTCAGAAAGTAGAAATGGTAGAAAAGAGAAACCCATCAACTGTAGAGAATATGAAGGACTTATGGAGGCTCACTTGGGACCATACATGCATGCTGCTTGTAAAATCTCTGGCTGGCTTGGTACTTGTTATCCCCTCTGAGTTCACTTTGCAAGCAGTACTTGCACAGTCCCAAGCAAGCCTCCATAGGCAAGAAGAACTGATGGAAGCCTGCTCTTTCAATGCTTGCAATACGGACAAGTTCCACTAATGCAACCAAGGGATCCACTCTTTCCCTCAGCAAGACTTGAGACTGTGCATGCATGCAAGCGGTTCCAACCAAGCCTCCATAGGCAAGAAGAACTGACAAAAGAGCAGGCCCCACATCAAATTAATGTAACCTGTCCTTAATTTGGAAGTGTCAAAAGAGTAAGTCATCAGAAAACAGAACTTAAAAGGTGGGGCTTCCTGTACAGAAAGATGAAGCTCTCCTATAGTTTTTTTTTAAAATGGGTGGCAGATATTCTTAATCAGAAAAGTAGAAACCTCAAAAAGACAACAGGTTCTAGAAACTTTTAAAAAGATATGGAACTCACTTCAAACCATTTAACAATGAAAACAGTTTATGCAACTGATATCCCTGGGATTTCATCTGTCTGCCCCCAGTTTATCTCTTTTCTTTCTTCCTCACTATTATCCTTGCACATTCTGCACTTGAAATACTGTTCTCTCATCAGATTATTTTTATTTTCTCATCCACTTTTGCAGATAACACAAATAGAATTAATTATTTAAAAATATTTCTCATCGTATTTCTTCACACACACACACACATAAGAAGTTTCTTCACACAATCTAGTAGCTAGACATCTTTCTTCATTTCTGAATGAAGGGTGAGGACTTTTTTTTCCCACTTAGATCTTTTTTCAGTTGGCTGCATTTTTGTACATGCAAAAAAGACACATTCAGCAACATCTTTTGATCAACTACCTGACAGGTACCCTAACCACACTTCAAAATTTCTTGGATCTAATGCAATCAGTCTCCAATTTGCCTTATCACAAAGAGTCTATTTAAGTCTCCCGCAGTGTGCTTAATTTTTAAAAAGCAAGGCTGAACAAACAAACAAAAAACCTTTGAGGTATGGCAGTTTCTCAATGAACACAGTTCATTTATATATATCAGTATAATTCAATGGTTTTTTACTTCTAAAGGAAGGAAAGGAAGAAAAATACCTTATAAAATCATGTCCTGCTCACACTGTAACATGGCAATATATAACAGCCTTAGAAAAATAATGGTAAAAGCTTTTCCATAAATAAGAAATATTAATGAACTAACACTGATTAGTGAATTGTTCATTGGGGGAAAAGCTATATACAATTTAAGATGGGGACACTGAAGTTGAAAGTTCAAAGAAATAGTAAATTAATGGCAGATATGAGAGAGCTTTAAAAAAAACACCTTACGTAAACAGTAACTATTGGAAAAATAAAATTCTATCTGTCCAATATGTGTGAAGAATTGTTAGTGGATGTGCTCTCCAGATATGTACAAAAACTTACACATGTTTTGAGAATGTACATGTATAAACGGTATTTCAACCTTCACAATAGTAAATCCTGGCACACTGATCCCAAACTTGGTCCATGATGAGTGGGTACTGAAGATGTAAAAATTAAAACATACACAACAATTACATTAGGAATAAGCAGAGGTTCTAATAAGGAACCTATCAACTCATTAATGACAACCATTCCAATAAATACTACAGAGACAAGCTAGCCATTAAAGAGAATAAAATAATGTTCCATAAACTTTGCGTAAAGTAGAAGGGAAGAAAAAATAACTGAGTGAAAGAGCACTGGGGTTTCTAAAATCCAGGCTGTAACTGTGCAGGTCTGTACAGGTTATAGCAGTCTAGCTCTCAGATCAGAAAATAGTGGACTCCAGGGTTAAGCTTGTTTGGGGTCCTAAGGCCCATGCAAAGAGGAATTAGAAAAAAACCGAAAGATAAGGTTCCGAAATCTGAAAGGAAGGAATTCAAGCAGTTTACAGCCAAGGGGGAAGGCTTGGCTTAGTCAATATGTTAATCTCCATTTATCATATTGTTTGACAGCTTCCCCACTCATGAACAGCCACTGGATCACAGACTCACTTGCTAAGAAATATATGTTCCTGTGTGTCTCTTTAAGTTGTTTCCAACCTATGGTGACTCTAAGGTAGACCTATCACAGGGTTTCCAAGATTTGTTCATAAGGGGTTTGCCTTTGCCTTCCTCTGAGGCTGAGTATGACTTGCCCAAGGTGTACCAGTGGATTTCCTTGGCAGGGATTCAAACCTTGTTCTCCAGAGCTGTAGCCCAATGCTTAAACCATTAAACTATCTCAAATGCTCAAACCATCAAACTATTTTTACAATGCCATTTACAACAACTAAATCAGCGGTATGGAAACTTAATTCTGGAAGCCATAGGCAACCGCCCATGCTAATTTTGCAGATAACAAGAGCCCTGCACAATTTTTTAAAAAATCAAAAACTTCTAGAGGGACTTCTAGAGAGACTTCTTTTAAAGGCCCCTCTTGAATATAAAATATAAAATAGATGCAGTTGCATGACAGAACTGCCCCAATACTTTCTAGAGAGTGCAGAAGAGAATTTTCAGTAAATTTTCAACAAATTTTCAGTAAAATGAGGCCATTAATATGGAGATGGGGTGCAGTCCTCAGATGTCTAGGGAGGGGCATGTGTACCCCAGATCCTGGAAAACTGCTCACTGAGACCTAAATAATTAACAACAAATGGATGTGGTAGTAAAAGAAATCTAAGTCCTGAAGGAGGCTGAGAACTGAAAGAGAAAGCTGACATTTGTTGATTAGTGCTTCACTCACTCACAGAAGTAGAATCTTCTGGCATGTAGAAACTAATATTTCTTCTCTCATTTTGGGACAGATAAGGGTGGTGAACTGTGGAGAAAGAGGTCAATCTGCCCCTGCCACAGACCGCATTATCATATTTTGGGCACACCCCCTTCCATTTTGACCTATTTTTGACCTTTCTGTTTTGTTTTGTTTTAGTTTGTTTTGGTTTGGTTTTCAGGGCTTTGGGGGGACTCTAGGAAGCTGAGAATTCTAAATGCTCCTCCCTAAACTGCAAACCCCAGGATTCCATAGGATGTTGAAAATAGAATAATAGCACTATAACAGTGTAGTGTAGAAATGGCCTAAGACAGCAACTGAGCAGTGAACAGGCCACCGCCTCATTCTATATGTACTGGATGGAGTTACCATGCCAGAAGTTACAGAGGCCACTGATGGGAAGTGGGAGGTGCTGATTGGTTCCTCTCACATCCTGACCCCAAGCAGCTCCTGGATGATGTGCACAATTTGACAGAGCAAGTGCCACTGAAGCCCTAAGCCTATCTGTAGCTGTCTAAAGAGACTTGCTGACAGCAGTTCTATTTGTCTGCCCAGATGAAGTTTTTTCAGAGAAATGTCTTCTCCCACTTCTCTGCATTTTGCTTCTATCCTTTTAAGACTGGTCCTCAGCCTGGCCCTTCTTTCAAGCCAGCTATTTTGAATGAACCTGACACCAGGAGGACAATATGTAAGTCAAGGATCAGGGTCCAGCAGTCTCTTATGAGTCCTTTATTTCTCACTATGATGAGGTTTCTGGTTGCACTTTATTTTTCTCTTCCCCAGGAACACTCTGCATTTGTCACCTAAATGCATAATTTTGGAGTTCTCTGGGCTCCACCAATGTTCTGTTTCTTTCTTTATTTGCAAACATAATTGAACCTGGAAGATTATTTTTGTTATCGTTTTGACAAAGTGTTTTGAGAACCATTCACCCCAGCAGGGAAACCAGAAACAGTCAAAGCAGTAGCTGTCCTTCAGTGCAGCTTGGAGAGCCTAACAGGTGTACTGACAACTGGGATAAAACAAAGATGATCTGCTACTTTTAAAAGACATGAGAAAATGTACATATGGAAGATAATGTACACTCTATGAGTTGCAAGAGTTGCATAATTCTGCTAAAGATTCCCGAAGTCTTCAAAATAAAAGTGGAAGGCTAAAAAAACAGGCTTTCTCAAGCCAGAGTTCCCTGGCACCATTGCTAGAGGTTCCATGAGAGATCATGGCTGGAAAAAAAAAATTTTTTTTTTGAGCCATAGAAATAGTTTTTTTGTGTGCAGATGTTCCCTGAAAACAGACAATTATTTCAAGAATTCTTCCAGGGTGAAAAAGTTGAGAAAGTATTTTGGCCAGTGACATAATTTGAATCTTTCTATGTTCCACTACACACAGATCTCACCCCTTAAAAAATACCTGTGGACTGACTAGTATAAACCAATGCATCTTAAGAAATGCAATGAAATCCACAAAAACATTACCTATTAGGTTATTATGAAGATAAAAATAGTTGTGGTGAAAGAACTATCTACAGCTGTAGAACCTGGTACAAAGACTCAAGCAGTTAGTATCAGTATTTATAAAAGTTTAGATAAAGTGGAATACTGCTTATTTAAAAAAAATGGAACATGTATAATCCAGTACACACTTCAATGCTAGTCATTTGCCTATGTTTTTATTAAATTATGTTTTAAAAAATGAGGATACAAGTACTGATTCAGTCATGACATCATTCCAGAGCTCATATATGTATATCAGGAGTAAAATCACTTACTACGGATAAATACTTGTTGGAAATACAGATTCTTTTGGTTTCAATCAGAAATAATCAATAAATCAATAAATCAATAAATAAATTAAAAAGAACACACTTTAATTGAAGCTTGGCATTACAATACCTTTATAAGTCATGTAACAATAAGCAAGCTGGAGGGTCCTCCACGGAATCATTTTTTTTTCACTAAATCATATGTGTACTAGGAAAACCACAGCAGAATTCTTTCATTTGCCAGAAACAGCAAATGAACAAACACAGACACCTCAAGGCTGCAATCGCATACCCACTTATCTGGCAACAAGCTCCAACTAACTCAGTGGGAACTACCACTGAACAGACATCTAGAAGATATCAGTCTTAAACTAATCTCACCAATACTGAATTTCTTCATGAGTTATGCAAACAGTAAGCTTTCAGAAGAGTTATTCAAATCTGTTGTATCTACTGAATCTGAAATCCTTATATCAATAGCCTAGGTACTATGAATTGCATCCTCTCAGATCTTACCCTGCTACAAAGCTGTCTGGAGAAAACTCACTCCTGAGACAAGTCAGCACCTTCTTTTAACAAACTGCCCTTTACTCACCAGGTTCTTTGAGTGTCCTTCCATTAGATAGTCAGTGCAAATTGCTATCTACAGGAAGAAGTGCAGTCTGAAGTTGCACTGCTCTCTGTAAAATTTATTCTGCTGTAGAGGATGCAGACAAACCACAGCCTAGTATGTAAACATTCAGGCATATAAAGAACTTGCTCAACAAGCTTTTAACTGTTTTAAATTGTGCTTTTAAATTAATGCTGAATTAATAGTTGATCTTGTTTTGTGTTTTAATACTATTCTTACTGTAATACTAGTGCAAATAACCTGTTTCAGCTAGATTAAAAAGCCACTATTCCACCCTCAACTTACCACTCACTCTCTCCCTGATTTCTCCCACTTCATTTGCTCTGGTCTTTCATCATCTTCACCTTGATACTCATCCATCCCATACCAGCTTCAGCTAGGTTAGAAACCCCTACACTCCCTCACCACAGTGCTGTTTTTCTTCTCTCCCACTCTACTCAGCTTTTTTATTTCAATCTCACTGGTCTTTGTACGTTGTTGTTGTTGTTGCTGTGTGCCTTCAAGTCGTTTCCAACTTATGGCAATCCTAAAGTGAACCTATCATGGGGTTTTCTTGGGCTAAGAGTGTGTGATGCACCCAAGGTCACCCAGTGAGTTTCTATGGCTGAACACAAAACTGAACCCTGGTCTCCAACACCCAACCACTACACCATGCTAGCTCTCCCCTCATCATCTTACACAACCCTTTAAAACAGGGCCTTTTGGTCTTTCTACACCTCTGTCCTAAAATCTGCTCTGGCCTTTGGTCCTCTAACTCTCCTCTCCACCTGTACTAACCATCCCGAATTAATAACTGATCAATTTAAACAAATACAGAGATTCACAATCTCAGGATCCCCTTGTATAGCCAAGCCAAGTTTCCGATGTCTAGGCTTCATGGACCTGAACCTACGTTGAACATATATACCTTTTATTATAAATTACTAGCGTATTCACTCGGCATTGCCCAGGATTTTATTTTTCTTTTAAGAACTCACCAAACTGTTTTCTCTAGCACCTGTAACTTTTCCTCAACTGGCTTATTCCAGTACCTGTAACCTATCTCCATATTCCCCAATCCAATCTTTACAGAGGTTGGGTTCCTGAGAGAGTACACTGCCTTTCTCCTTGTTGCTAGGCCTCATTTCCATAGCAAATGGCCTGTTCCAGTACCTGTAACACACAGAGGGTTTGGTTTCTGAGCGAATACACTGCCCTTCTCCTTGCTGCTAGGCCTCATCTCCATAGCAACTGGCCTGAACCCCAAGAGCTCTCGGTTGAGAATTCTAAAGGCCCCTCCCTAAACAGCCAACCCCAGGATTCCATAGACTTTTCACAGACAGCCAATCATATGAGGTCTTCTCGCCTCACACAGCCAATCGTATGAGGTCTTTGCCTGCCTGATGCAGACAGACAAGATAGCTCATGAACTTTGACTTTTATATAGTAGATCGCTATGAACAGCCCTCAGTCCCATTTCTAAGAGAAAGGTAGGATGTAAGTCCAACAAATTACAGGCTTCCCACACTTATCTGACAAGCTGGGTACTAGAGCACTATCAGAAAACAGAACTGGTTGAAAAATAGAACCTCTTTACTATACTGTAGGGAGCATGAAGAACTTAAAGACAGTCACTTGTTACCTACCACGCACACACTGCTTGCAAGGTCTCTCAAGCAGCTTGAAGCTTTTTCCCCTGTCTCAGTTCACTTTGCAAGCAGCATACGCATGTGAGCAGTTCCAAGCAAACCTCCGTGGGCAAGAGGAACTGCTGAAAGCATGGAAGCCACATTGAATTAATAGAACTTTTCCTTAATTTGGAAGCATCAAAAGAGTACATCATCAGATAACAGAGTGTCAAAAGGTAGAAGTGGGAGCTTCTTGTAAAAAGAATTTAAATCCTTCACAGTAACCACATAGCATAGGCATTCTAAGCAAAGCACATTTGCTAGATGAAGGAAACCAAATCAAGATTAATGGTAGTGTTAAAAAGAATGCTGTGTTTCCATTAAAATCAGCAGTATTAGTATCAGAGCAGCACATTCTGGTGTGTTCTAATGATCATCCACTGCTTCCTAATCCACAGTTTGTAAAGTTAGTATACAGCACATACTATAACCATATGCTGTCCTTTCAGTCTCCTGTTTCCAATCACACACTGGCTTCTGTGTGGAGGTCTGGCTCATGTTAAGCCAGAGTTCCCTATCATCTTCAAATCATGACTTATGGTTTGTTAATAAACAAAGATAACAATCCAGGATCTTACCCTAATTAGCTTATCACCATCTAGCCAGCAGTCCGTGATTCAGTGTAAAGGGGAATTTTAATGTAAAGGCTGGATCCCTGTGTCAAAGGCAGAGTATACTAAGAACAGGCAAGAGACAAAGAAGGGCCCCAGAACATGGACAATCATCTAATGTAGGAGAAATCAAATTAAGTATTAAAAAGCAGAGACAGCGTCAGGATTTTTTACAGCACTTAACATTCACTGTATGTTCACCGCTACCCTATATTTAGATACTGAAGAGGTGATACAGTCAGAGTGAAGCCATTTTTAAAATTTTGAGATCCAGCATAGCAAAAGGCCACACAGGTACCCCCCCACCAAGCTGCATGTGGCCCCAAAGTTGCATGATTCCCATCCTTGCCACCAAAGCTTTGATTCTCTTCCTGATGTCTATGCCAGATAAAATAAGTGGGACAAGGATGTTAAACCTCAGAGAGTCTATGCTCAGTTCATTCTCCATAATGCTAAACCGTGGTAGAAAGTCAAACACAGCCAAACAATAAAACGAGTCAAACATAAAACACTGACAGAAAAGTGTTTTTAAACAATCAGTCTAACAGCAGGGTCATTGCTCTTAGTTAAGAATTCAGTTTAAAAAAGGATGAACTTGATTTTGCATTTGACTGACAGTGATCCTAACTTCCTTGGAGGAATGTTCTAATGGCTGTGTTCCCACAATAGAAAAATCCATTTTTAACAATTTATGTTGTACTGTTTTTCGAAAATTATTTAAAAGAATATCCTAAACCGAATTATCTCACTATTCATGCTTGAATCTTTAAGTGTAAGTCTAACTCCAAACTGCAAAATGAACAGAGACTTTTGTACTGATGTGGATAATTAAAGCGCAAAAGCTTCACAGACTTAAGAAACAAAATGCAAGTCTTTTATCAAAAGCAGTCATTCTATCTCAGCCTGACAGTTAACAGCATATGATCTAGTAAACAAATACTTTCACACAGTACAAAAGTGCCATTAAAGGCCAAAACTGTCAACACAAATTCCATTCTTACAAGAAGAAAAAAAATATAAACTGTTGATCACCTCTGGTTGCCTTAACTAGCATGGAGGTTGTCATGGAAACATTTCTGCGAAGTTCACAGTGATGAAACACAAACACTTCCAGTTTAATTGCTATTAGGTTTAGCATACCACAGTTTATTTATACTCAAAGCGCATTATGATAAAATGCAGTAGAAAGTAGAAGCTCAAAATGATCTACCATAACAAATCCAAGGATGAGGTTTCAAAAGACACAAACAAGTAAAAATTTTAAAAATATATAAATACAGGAAAATTCAAGAACTTTCACAAAATTGCCTATTAATGTAAACAATCTTCATTCCAACACAGTTTTAGAAAATACATAAAAATCCTTCAAATGAGGAACAAGGTACAAAACAGGAATATATATTAATTAGTTCTGTTTATGGCTGGGCCCTATCCCAGTCATAAACAGCAAAACTCTACTTGCACTGTGTTTAATCTTACCGGCATATTTTTGTGTACTTTCTCTGTGACAGTATCAAACAAAACTCAAAGTATGGAAGTTAACTCCTACATCAGGTTAATTATTATATATTAATATAGGTAACTAATATTAATCCAAACATTTCTGTAGTCATCTTATTTTCAGGAACTGACTCTTCTCCATAAACCTACCTATTACCTTCTGCCTCTAAGGTTAAGCCAGGAGGAAGTAAGGAACAGTATCAGAGCTCATAAGATGAGAAGAACTACCAGACCTGAAGTTCAGGTTGTTGCTGTTGTTATCATCATCAACAACAATAATAACAACATTATTAGGCACCAATTAGTCTCATCATCATCTTTATTTGTTGTTGTGTGCCTTTAAGTTGTTTCCAAATTATAGTGACCCTAAGGCAAACCTATCATGTGGTTTTCTGGGGCTGAGAGATACTCCACCTTTTCCAAGAATCAGAACTTGCTTACACTACATAGGCCATTTCCACACTACAGCCCCATCCTAGCATAGGGACGCATTGAAGTCAGTCTGTGATGCATACCATCGCATGACATTGCCGTGGTCCCTTTCCTGTCATGTTCCTAGCATAGTATATTATTACCAGAAAAAATCTTGCAATAGGCCCTTTTCACATGACAATCGCATCAGCCGCAGCTGTGTGGGAAGGGTTGGAAGCGCTACCAAGTGCTTCCTTCCTCAGCACCAGAAGAAGCCGACTGCACTGCAGAAGGAAGGAGCATGTCCCAAATGCTACCCATCTGCTGGTACCGGGCCAAGTGCAGAGGGGAGCATTCGGGACATGCTCCCTCCCCCAGCAATGGCACTGTCAGGATGATGCTAGGAAGTCACCTTATCAAGGTATGGTGCGGAAAGGGCCATACTTAAAGCATGCAAAAGGTTATTGGGATTAAATTAGAAATAACATCCAAAACAACCAAAATATACAATTGGAAATATAAAAAAGAGTGTAAAAACAGTAAAATTATCACCCTGTTAAAACCCTTTTCTTTAAAAACATTCAGTCATTGAAGTCCAATCAGTTTTTTTTTTTTTTTTTTTTTGCAAAATAACATCTGCGTGCTGATGGAAAGACACAAAAAAGGGCCATTCTAGCCTTCCTGAGAAGTGAATTCCAGAGCCTTGAGAAAGACCTGTCTTATATCCCCACTACATATATCTGTGAAAGTGGTGGAAATAAAGATCTCAGCTCTAGACTGGCTCATATAAGGATATATCCCCAGGTCAAAAAGAAAAAAAGATTTGTCATCATGTGTAAGTAAAAACTATGTTGTTTCAAAAAAGGACTTGTTTTGATTATACAAAAATAGGAAGAAGGCAACATTTTGTCCCTTTCTGTTCTTACAAGCTGGTATTCAGAGGCACTCTGTCTCTGAAAATGGAGGCTCTAACTCATTGTATCCATGAATCCGTCTGCTTATTTTCTAAAGGCATCTAAGCCATCTCTTTTAAACCATATCTTATGGCAGCAAATTGTGCATTATGAAAACATATAGATACCCTATTTTGTCCTTACTGGTAAAGGGTAAAAGGAGAATTTGCATCAAACAGGACAGGATACGGAAAGCACCATGGTAAATCCCTCTCAATCTCTTCAACTTGGTTGAGATCTCCAGTATTTGCTATAATGGTCTACTGTGGTTCTATTCTGTTATCAAAAACAACAAAACTTTAGTATTATTCTAACAATCAAGCACTAGTAAATCTATTTTAAGCAGTTCACCAGATCACAGTTTCAAAAAAGAAACATGAGAACAGAAATAAATGTTACAATAATGGAAATACACTTATAAAAAACTAATTGCAAGGCTGTTAATCCAACTCACTGGCAAAACAGATGCAAACAAGCTGTTGCACTATCCAGTTTACAGCTGATGAATAGCAGGCAACTCAAAAAGAAAGAGCAGGAGCGAAAAAAGGAGGCAGCATGAACTAGTGTATATAAGACTGACAACAGCATATAGAAAGTATAAATTTATTAAGCCTTTCTGCTATTCCCTCAGTCTGGAAAATGTTTTGAAAAAACATTAAGGAGGAGAAGAAATACGGTGTTAAGTAAACATTTCAGACCTCAGCCTTCCTTACAAGCCTTTGAACCTTTTCTTTCATGTGCAATACTTGATAGCCCACAGAGAATAACTGCTGAAAGCCCCAAAGATGGGTAAAACAGAATTTCTGACTCAGGAAATAAAAATCAGCTGAATGTGATTCCCGCGTGGCGATTCAGATCAATGGAAAGCAAGACCAAAATTTACAATATCTATACTGTATGGTATAACATGTTGGTCGTCTTTTACTGCTAGTAGAGAAATTCCCAGTAGCTACGAAAAAACGAGACAGAAAGAATATAAATGAAGTAACAGTGAATTATATTAAAGCACCTTTCAGTGCATATATGTTCACCATAATTTTGATTTGGTGAAAGTAAAGCACATGCAACAATTTTTTTTTATCACCTACACCTAAATCAAGAATGTATTTTCAAAGAAAAAAGAACGATTTATGTACAATTAAAATATGGGCATATGCTTTTGGAGTTAACTAGTAGTCACTACACTTCAGTTACAACACTGCATTTGTTTGAATGCAAGAAACCATACCATACAATTCCATCATCTGCTTTAAAAGAAAGTTTTAAGCTACCAAGTAACCAAGCTCCAACAGAAAACGTACATTTTCAGACCTTAACAAAAGCGATTTTTAATGATAGAAAAGGAACAAGACAGTACTGAATAATTCACCTTACAATGCTGGTGTCTTCCAAAGGGATACCCAATACAGATTCCTGACTTTTATCAGTGAGCGCCTGCCAAAAAATCTTCTAGTCAGTGCAATAGGGATGCACAAATATTGAGATTTTGAAAGCCATTTAACTACCACAGCGGATCTTAAGTTCTTCTTTACTGGGGACCACCTGCAAATATAATTTTTTGCGAGAGACATCCAAGAGTTAACTCAATATTTAAATTTATATTAGATATTATTAGATACTAGATATTCAAATATTTATTTAAATGTTCAAATATTTGTTTATTTGTTAAAGGTTTCTGGAGACTAGGATTCAAATTCCTGCTCAGACACCTTGGGCAAGTCACATTCTCTCAGCCTCAGAGGAAGGCAAAGGCAAATCCACTGAACAATTCTTGCAAAAAAAACAACAACACCATGATAGATCACCTTAGGGTTGCCATAAGTTGAAAGTGATTTGAAGGAATACAACACAAAGTGCTGCTGACAGGAGCAGGTTCTTTCTAGCCATAATGTCCCTCTCCTTTGAAAATTGACTTATGGCAATCCTAAAACAAATCTATCTGGAGTTTTCTTGGTAAGATTTGTTGCCTTTGCCTTTCTCTCATGCTGACAAAATGTGACTTGTCTCAGGTCACCCAATGTGTTTCCATGGCTGAGTGGGGATTCAAACCCTGGTCTCCAGAGACATAGTTTGGGCATGCACACATGTCTGCTGCCATGTCCCTTTTGTCCGGGATATGGCGGCACGGGTATGTGTGCACATGCCCAAACTGCTCCCTTGTTTGCAAATGAGAGAGCAATTTCAGCACCTGCAACCCTCTCACCACTGCCACATCCCTGTTGCTGCTGCTGCTGATGTCCAGCAGCAGGGCTTCGTGGACCCCCTATGAGGGCTCTGGGGATCCCCAGAGCCCAGGTTAAGAATGACTGAACTACCAGGAGTTCAGAAAAGCAAAAAAAAAGTTTGTCTTTTTACAACAGAACAGTTGTTTTGCACAATAACCTTAACATGGTACGCTCTTTATCCATTTATTAGTTTTTCTGACACCTTAACATATTACAGGTATCATCCAAAACAGTTTGTTGTCTGACATAAAAGACAAGAGGGCAGATTCTCTTACACTTTTCCCTATCCATACACAATGGGACTGGCAGTGATGTGTGGGGGAAACAGAAAAATAGGGGGATGCTATTTTTCTGTTTTTTGTTGGGGGGTTTTTTAATCCTTTTTGCCAGAAAAACTGGACTAGGAAATAATTTCTTTTAGAATCATGAACAAAATATTTAAAACAAGGTGTTCCTACATTTACACACACATACCCACATTATTTCTAAAAACTACACAGAATCATAGAATCACAGAGTTGGAAGAGACCCCAGGGGCCATTGAGTCCAACCCCCTGCTATGCAGGAACACCCATCAAAGCATTCCCAACAGATGGCCATCCAGCCTCTCCTTAAAAACCTCCAAAGAAGGAGATTCCACCACACTCCACGGAGGCAGCATATTCCACTGCCAGACAGCTCTGACCGTCAGGAAGTTCTTCCTGAGGTTCAAGTGGAATCTCCTTTCCTGCAGCTTGAATCCATTGCTCCTTGTCTTAAGTCTCTGGAGCAGCAGAGAACAAGCCTGCTCTCTCCTCAATATGACATCCTTTCAAATATTTAAATATGGCTATCATGTCCCCTCTTAACCTTCTCTTCTGCAGACTAAACATACCCAGCTCCCTAAGCCGTTCTTCATAGGGCGTGGCTTCCAGACCCTTCACCATTTTGGTTGCCCTCCTCTGGACACGTTCCAGCTTGTCGACATCCTTCTTGAATTGAGGTGCCCAGAACTGGATATAGGATTCCAAATGAGGCCTAACCAATGCAGAATAGAGTGGTACCATTACCTCCTTCGATCTAGACACCATATTCCTATTGATGCAACTAAGAATAGCGTGGGCTTTCTTGGCTGCCGCATCACACTGCTGACTCATGTTCAGCTTGTGATCTACCAAGACTCCTAGATCCCTTTCACATATACTGCTATCCAGCCACATGTCCCCCATTCTATACTTGTGACTTTCATTTTTTCTGCCTAAGTGCAGGACCTTACATTTTTCTCTGTTGAAATTCATTTTGTTAGCTTTGGTCCAGCTCTCCAATCTGCCAAGGTCGTTTTGAAATTTGATCCTGTCCTCTGGTGTATTAGCAACCCCTCCCAGTTTGGTATCATCTGCAAATTTGATTAGCATGCCCTCCACTCCTTCATCCAAGTCATTGATGAAGATGTTGAATAGTACTGGGCCCAGGACAGAACCCTGTGGCACCCCAATAGTCACTTCTCTCCAGGATGAAAAGCAGCCACTGGTGATCACCCTTTGGGTGTGGTCAGTCAACCAATTACAAATCCACCTAACAGTAGCCCTGTCCAGCCCGCATTTTACTAGCTTTTTTGCAAGAATGTCATGGGGAATTTTGTCAAAGGCCTTACTGAGTTCAAGATATACTACGTTTACAGCATTCCCTTCATTAAGCCTGTAACTCTATCATAAAATGAGATAAGATTAGTCTGGCATGACTTATTTCTGAGAAATCCATGCTGGCTTTTAGTGATTACGGCATTGCTTTCTAAGTAATTACAAGCTGACTGTTTAATGATCTGCTCTAAGAGCTTTCTTGGAATTGATGTTAGGCAGACCAGGCAATAACTATTAGGGTCCTCTTTTTCCCCTTCTTGAAGATGGGGACAACATTTGCCCTCCTCCAGTCTGCTGGGACTTCTCCTGTTCTCCAAGAATTCTGAAAGATTATTGCAAGTGGTTCAGAAATTACTTCTGCCAGCTCTTTTAAGATCCTTGGACGTAATTCATCTGGCCCTGGAGACTTGAATTCATCTAGTTTAGCCAGATATTCCTGTACTACTTCTCTACTTATTCTGTGCTGCATTCCCCCCCCTACTTCCTTACCTGCTCCCCACGCCCCAGGTTGGGTACTTCTATCCTTTTGGGAGAAAACAGAGGCAAAGAAGGTATTGAGTAGTTCTGCCTTCTCTCTTCCCCCTGTTATTAATTGTTCATCTTCTCCAAGCAGTTATCATATCATTTCCTTGTTTTTCCTTTTGCTGCGAACATATCTTAAAAAGCCCTTTTTATTGTTTTTGATGTCTCTGCACTTTAGCTTTTCTGACCTTCTCCCTACATCTCCTGGCTATTTGCTTGAATTCCTCTTTGGTGGTTTCACCGTTTTCCATTTCCTGTACATGTTTCTTTTAACACTGGTTTCTTTAGATACCTGCCATTTTTCCTCCTTATTGGCAGTTTTCAATTGTGCCTTCAGTATCTCACTTTTAAGAAACTCCCATCCATCATGAACTCCTTTCTCTTTTAGTATTCTTGCCCATAGGATTTCAGCAAGTAACTCCCTAAGGCTAGAGAAATCAGCTTTCTTAAAGTTTAGGATGCGTGTCTGGCTACACTCGGCTTCTCCTTCCCACTGAATGACAAACTCCAAAAGAGCATGGTCACTCCATCCTAAGGATCCCACCACTTTCACCTCATCAACTCGGTCATCCCTGCTGGTCAGGATCAGATCTAAAAAAGTCAATTCCCTTGTCACCTCTTCCACATTCTGGACCGTGAAATTGTCTGCAAGGCAAGCAAGGAACCTGTTGGACCTTACGGTCTTTCCAGAATTTGACGGCCAACAAATATCAGGATTATTGAAATCTCCCATTAACACTGCATGTCTCCTTTTTGAATGTGTGGCCATCTGCTCCAGGAAGGCCTCATCCATGTCCTCAGGATGGCCCGGAGGCCTGTAGCAAGCCCCCACAATCACATCCCTATTGTTTCTCACTCCCTTAATTCTTACCCAGACGCTCTCGACTTGACTTCTCGGATTTAAGTCCCAGATCTCTTCACAAGTGAAAACATCCTTGACATATTTCTGCAAAATAGGTTATACCCCCGCATTCCTATGTTCCAGTTGTGAGATTTATCCCACTAGGTTTCAGTGATGCCTATTAAATCATATTTATTTTGTTGTACTAAGAGTTGGAGTTCGTCTTGCTTATTCCCCATGCACTGTGCATTAGTGTAGAGACACTTGAGATGATGTGCCCTCTGTGGAATTCCTGTACTAAAGTTACTTTCCCTCTCCCTGTTGGTCTCTAGTTCTACTTGGCCTGCCCTATCTATATCATTTGGGCTATTTTTCACAGTACTCACTGAATCCTTGCCCAGAATAATACTGTCCCCCTCCCCAGTCAAACTCAGTTTAAAGACCTCCTGATCCGTTTTGCAAGACCGTTAGCAAAAACGTTCCGGCCAGCGGTTGTAAGGTGCAGGCCATCCCTTGCCAGAAGACCATCTTCATGGAAATGGAGGCTATGATCCAAAAATCCAAATCACTCCCAGCAGCACCATCTTCGGAGCCAGTTGTTGATCTCCACTATTCTTCTTTCCCTTCGTGGGCCATGTCCTTCCACCAGGAGAAGAGATGAAATGACAACCTGCACACGAAGGTCCTTCAGCTTCCTACCTATACGCTCGTAATCTTCTGTGATGCGGTGAAAACTGCACCTTGCCGTGTCATTGGTTCCAACATGAACCAAAAGGAGGGGTTTACAGTCAGTGGGCTTTACCAGTCTGGTTAGCCTCTCCATTATGTCATTGATTTTGGCCCCAGGGAGACAGCACACCTCACGATTGATTCTATCCAGGTTGCAAATGACCGGTTCTACATAGCAGGTAGACTTTTGGTTAAGTTTATGTACAGCATCTTACATCACTGCAATGTCTGGTATTGGTTTCCTTTTCTCAGTTCTTTTTCTATAAGTAAGTTATATGTCAGTGCTGTATTACAGAGTCCTACAGGAGACAAAATAATGTATTGTTTCTTCTGTTTTTATGTGCATTGTGTTTACCTGTTCCTCATAAATTGGCAAAAGCAAATAGGTCATAGCTCAGGTGTTCCTTACGGTTAAGCATCTTATAACTTCATTTTACGTAGCAATAACATTTTAAAAATTAAGTTTAATTTATTTTCCAAATAAACTGCATCTCTAATATACCAAACAGAATACTGTTATGTTGTCAAGTTATGCATAATGTACTTTATGCTCTTAAAGTGACAAAGTGATTTGCAATATGTACAGGCTGCTAATATTGGGGGGAGGGTCATTTTTTTCTTGAATATTTCTGTTTTCCGTCCAAAAAAGGGGGAAAGGAAGAAAGTTTTTCTCTGTGGCTCAAAAATTTTCAGAAATTTTACATCACAGGGCACCACCCTACACCATATCAAAGGGCAGCAAATCCAGCTTAGGGAGCCTAAGGCAAGCCACACAGTGCACATAGCTCTGTCCTCCAGGACAACTCATTCACTGTTCTGCTTAACACCTGCTTTTTACATGCTCAAACAAATGTTGCAGTGCAACAACAAAAACACACAATTCAGTGCATTTTTTCAAGCTGTTTTAATCCTTGTACCTCACCCTGATATTTCTAGATATAGCACAGTATATAAATTGTTCATTCGGTGATTAAGTAAGTAAAACACTTGTAAGAATGTTCAGTTTCAGCTTGGTGCTTCAGATTTTTTTAAAAAAAATGCAGTATACAACACATGTTGTGTGTGTATGTGTGTGTGTGCACATGCTTTCAAGTCATCTGTCAATTTATGGCAACCTCATTCATTTCATAGGGTTTTTTTAGGCATGGAATACTCAGAGGTGGTTTTGCCAGTTCCTTCCTCTGAAATATAGCCTACAGTACCTGGTATTTGTTGGCAGTCTCCCATCGATATACTAAACAGGAATTACCCTGCTTAGCTTCCAGGGTCAGATGAGATCTGGTGTCCTTAGGGTATTTAGTCCCATACAACATGCTGGATGGCTAAAAAAAGGGCCTGGGTCAGCAAGAAGTATGCATCACCACTGCAAGGAGTATGAGAATGGCTTGGAAATGTGAGAATAGCCAGAGAAAGCCTTGGAAAGAAGGACCAAGAGATTTGTTGTAGTTTCCTAACCCCAGCATCAACTGTTCTGCCTGAACTGCATTCTGAGTCCTATGACATTACTTCATACGAAAAGCAGCAGGCATGGCAGAATATTACCTTTATTGTAATTACAGATTCCATTGCCATACATGCCACAGGAGGGGCTCATTTCCAGTATAGTCAGTAAATACATTTCAAGGCAGGAATACCAAAGAAAATCTTCACATCTTGTACTGGTTGGGTTACTTTCAATGTTCTTCAAACTAAGCAGTCAGGAAGCTCCTTGGGTAAATGTATGGGAATCTCAGGCATTCCTCTGCTCCATTTAGTCAAGATCTTTGAAAGAAGATTGGTCAGAATCCTACAAAGGATTTAAAAGTAGAGCAGATATTGATGGACTACAACTCCCAACATTGCTCACCACTGGCTATGCTATCTAAGGCTGCTGGGAATTACAGTCACACAACTTTTGAGGGTCCACATGAGTCCCATCCCTGATTTCAAAGCACCTTTATGGAAATGAAAGTTAACAGTGGGCAAGCTCCACAAAAGAAGATACATTAGATATCTGTTTCATCTACACCAATGTTACTCAAAGCTCACAGACAAGTGCCAGTCTGTTGTGAGCAAAAAACATCCCAAGAAAGAGACTATTACTGCTACAAAATCCCATACAAGGTTTCTTTTCTCTAAGTTAAGCCCATTTGCATGTGGCTACCTCATCACCTATAAAATGCCACCAGATGTTTTTGTATCTATTTTGGTGTTCAGACTATTTCACCAGTGCCATCTCTTTTAACAGGCAAGCCAGTTCACGTGCCTACCTGCTCACTTTTCCAG
Organism: Iguana delicatissima; assembly: GCA_948472985.1. Lineage (NCBI taxonomy): Eukaryota > Metazoa > Chordata > Lepidosauria > Squamata > Iguanidae > Iguana > Iguana delicatissima. Next base: position 1,022,051 of record CAOKZL010001099.1, on the reverse strand, counting down.
GCTTCTTCTCTTATTTTCCAAGAGGAGACTAGAATTTAAAGTCAGGATCATGAAAGGAAAGTAGTGCTCTATTTGTTTCTCTTGGACTTCAGAGTAGCAAAACCTATCCTTAACAATGTTTAATAAGACCTCAATATTTTTATGACAAAACCTCCTGATCTACTAAGATGTCATCAAAATAGCCTGCAAACTACAGTGAAATTATACTCCTATTCTGCAATCATAAAGGAAGTTATGTTCCATTTACAATAGCAACAGATGACAAATTAAAGGTGGGAAAGACTCACTGACTTGTGTTTACCTCAGCATTGCCAGCTCATGTAATTTTAGGAGTTTGTTAATCCTCAGATCAACAGACTGTCAATTCAGCCTTGAAGCTCTCCTGTTTTGCCTTATAAAGATGGTTTCTAGCACTGGTATTTACAAAGAAAGTTAAAAAATGTTACTGTTCAATGCCATAAAAGCACACAAATCAAGATCAAGATTTCATTAAATCTTGTTTATTTGAAGCCTAACTCCTGGGTTTTTGGGGGTCTTGTCTGAATAGTCTGTAGTTGATAGCCCTTGCATTCATAGAAAAAGAGTTCATGACCTAGTGTACTGATTTAAAAAGAACTTCCAATGCCCATAAAATTGATCTACCAAATGGATTGTGTTTTTTGAGCAAAACAGTTAAACCACACAGACTGATCAACACTGAAATGTTTAAGTCTTTATTTTTTACTATATATATTTTTAAAGAAAAATAAAAGACATGCTAACAGAACTTTTTTAAAAAGATGTTTACTACCATTGTTGTTGCATGCTTTCAAGTTATTTCTGACTTATAGCGACCCTAAGGCGAACCTATCTGTGGGTTTTCTGGGGCTGAGAGTGTGTGACACACCCAAGATCACCTATGATGGGTGGGATTGTAAAACCATGTTTTTGTTTTCTTGATATCAAAAGAAATAATATTATTTTAAAATACTACATCATCTTTTGAAAGCTGCTTTTCATGTAATTCATGTAATTATGTGAAAGCTGCATCAGAGATTTTATTGGTGGCCCCAATGTATGATCTCTCTTACATTTTCATTTCCCTTCTCTTCCATCTTAGATATCTGGGTTGCTATTATTATTATTATACAGCATACAGATTTGCACGTTGTTCTTTATTGCTTTACACTGAGTTCTGTAATTCTGGACGTATTAACTATGAATATCTAAAAGAACAGAGTGCCAAAGAGAAAATTATGATTGAAAAAAGAAAGAATATCTTACAGAAAGACAATTACAGATTCAGAACTAGAAAGCATCAGCAAATGTAATTCAAACTGTCCTGAACAGAAGAATCACCGATTCATGAACATAGATCAATCAATCCAATGCAGATGTTCACAACCTATCAGAGAGGCTGTTCTAGAAATAACAGAGACAGATTACAAAAGAAAGCTACCCAAATTATTTATTTACTGGATTTATACAGCCACACAGTAACACTTGCAGTACAGGCAGCTCCCAAACAAGCTAAAACAGTTTGTGAATAAAGAAAAATCCCTTCTGGGTACAACTTTAGGGACAGTCAGTATGGTGTAATGGTTTCATATAATGGTTTGAGCACTGAACTACAACCCTGGAGACCAGGCTCCAATTACCCATTTGGCCATGGGAACCCACTGGGTGACCTTGGACACATCACATACTCTCGCTTTAGGGTCACCATAAGTCAAACATGACTTTAAGGCACACTTTAAGCAACAACAATAACTTTAGGGTCATACCCACTATTAGTCCTATCAAGAGTTAAACCTATTAAAAATTCATGGAACTTAAATTACAGTCCTCCCTCCACATTTGCAAGGGTTCAGGGCATAGAACCTTCACAAAAGTGGAACAGTCACGAATAACTCCTGCATCTGCTCACCCTCCCATTCCCTGCTGGGGCTCCCCTCCTTCCTGTTCCCATGCAAAATGGAAGGGAATGGGGTGGATGGGAAGGCTCCCAAGAGCCTTCTTTCCTTCCTCCAGAGTTCCTCCCCCTTCCCATGTAGAAACTCCGGAAGAGGAAAGGAAGGCTCTTGGAAACTTCCCGCCCACCTCATTCCCTTCCATTTTGCCTCAGTGTGGCCCTTTCCACACCTTACCTTCTTCTGGCACTGGGGTGCGGGGATCACACGAGCAGCCTCTGGTGAGAAGCTCTCGTGTCCGGGGTCCTTCGCCTCTGCATGAGCTGTCTGCTCAAGCGAGAGCTCCGCCTCTTCCTTCCGCAGTGGAGCCTGGGACCTTCCCAGGCTGTGCTGGGGCATGAAGCGCAACCGGCATGGCTCTGGAGGCTCCGCACACCAGCTAAGTGTGTGCAGGACCCGGGAGCAATGCACGATCACACACCATTTTCAGCTTCTAGCCGAAAATGAAAAGGTGCATGATCGGCACCTGCTGGTCCCTGGATCTTTGTGCAATTGTGACTGCGTCATGCAGATCGCTCCTCACAATTGCGCGATGCTCCAGGTACCCTTTTGTATGGAAAATGCTGTGCAGAAATGGCCTGTGAGTTCTCCATGTTGGGGCAAAAAGCATGGGAAGGAGAGGGGGAAATTCCAGAAAAGGAAAGGGAGGCTGTTGGGAACCTTCGCCCTCACCCATTTTGTTCTGTTTTGCCTCAGCGCGAGTTCTCTGCACTGTGGCAAAACGCACAGGAAGGAGAGGGAGGAAACTCCAGAGGAGGAAAGAAAGGCTCATAGAAGCCTTCCCCCCACACACCAATTTCCTTCCATTTTGCCTCAGAGAACTTGCTCTGGGGCAAAATGCATAGGAATGGAAGGAGGAGAAGGGGGGAAGCACATACGCACACAAATAATCAAATTCGCAAACATCAAACCCTCAAATGTAGAGGGAGAACTGTAGTTGCAACTAGAAAGTCCCATTCATTTAAATGGATTAGGGCACTACAGGGTTATGCCCTCACAAGATAGCTGAAATTATGTTGCAGTTACTAACATATGCATGCATAATATAATTCATAAAAAACACAAAACAAAAAATCTTAAAATCAAAAAGATGTGTTGGTTTGGACCAGAAATATTTGTACTACAGTTAAAGTTAACGAAGTGTTATATTGCATTGCTATACCAAATTCAATTTTAATTTTGTTTCTGTCAGACTTAGGGGTGGAAAGAATATTTGAAAATATTAAAAATTGTTTTAAACAATGGGTTTCTCAAGTATTATTCCATCTCACTTATGAAATAACCACACATAGACCTGGACTTTTTTTTTTTCATAAAAAATGCTGTTTTCCATGCAGGAAACTTTGTTTCTGGGCATGAATATTATTTTCTGTGTATTTTTTTTATAATTTCCTTCTCAGAAAACTTGTTTTCTGCACAGTAAATTCTGTTTACTGCATTTTTAGCACAAAATTAGCCCCAAGCTACAGTCTTTGAAAACTGCAATGTTTGATGCCCTTCCCACCTAATAGTATAACTAAAAGCCTTACTTATAGAAGCACATCTTCATCACAATGCTCATGGAGACATCTCTGAACTCAATACAGTTTTCTCTATTCAGAGCCAACAGCTGATCCAGGGACAAATCAAGGGCAGTGTGTTTCGAAATGTATGAGGAAGCATGGAAAATGGGTTGGAATTCTTAAATGAGTGAGCTTTACGCTTTCAACTAATAGCATGGGGTGGGGTGAGGAATACGTCTCAAAACTGATGAGCCATTTTAGGTATAATGACTAAAAGAATACATGTCAAGTACAGGTTGAGCCTCCCTTATCTGGAAATTGAAAATTCAAAAACCTCAAGAAACGGAATGTTTTTGCCACCAGCTGCCCACTTCCACTTTCAAGACGGCAGCTGCAGTGCTTCTGCTCAGGTCTCTTTCTTTTTGCCACCAGCCACCCACTTCCACCTTCAAGGCAGCAGCTGAGGCACTCCTGCAGGTTCCTCTCTGAGATACGAGGAGTGCCACATCTGCTGCCTCAAAGGCAGAAGCAGGCAGTTAGCATGGGGGGGGGGAAGAGAGAGAGAGAGAGAGAGACTGAGAATCTGTGAAATGGGAGAAGGTATGGATTTGCACCAAGCACTATGCTTAGTTTCCTACCATTTCACAGATCCTCAGTCTCTCTTCATCCTTGCTTCTCATACACAACACAAGTGGAGAATGAATGAGACACAAGGTTATTCCCAAAAGGCACTGTATTCCAAAATAATTAAAAAAATCCTAAATATGAAACATTTTTGATCCCAAGCATTTTGGATAATTGAGACTCAACCTTCAATTCCCTTCTATAATGCCTTTTCAAACAACAATGTGCTAACTATACGTATCACCCTCAAATGTAACTCCTTTCCACTTCAGCCTGGCTGTAACTCCTTGCCCCAGAAGTATAAATGATAGTATCATCTGACTTCTAGTTAAAAGGAATGCCATAAGATCTTTAAATAACCTGCACAGAAATTTTACTAGATATATATTTTTATAATCTGTTTATATTTATTTTATGTTCTTTTCTGAGCAATGTCACTAGAAAGCTTTCAAAAGCAAAAGAGTTGGTTACAATTTTATGCACTAACCTCACCTTTTCTATACAAGGCATTAGTCACCTAAAGCATAAGCAAACAACAACTGCTTCTCTGCTAATTTATATCTCAATAAACTTTGGTTGCTGCTTTCTCTTTCCTAAACAGAAATGTTTTCAAGACTTTATGACTCCTTCTGTAAATCATAACCATTTTGTGAACTGTTGACTGTCCATATTACAATGTGTATTTGGACAGTTATGGTGTACTAAGAACAATTTACTGGCATCATCATAACCTTAAAAGTAATTTAAATTCAATCAGGACTGATAACAAGCAAGTCTGAATGAATTTTCTGGGTGAAAGCATTTCATGATCATTTCCAAAAGTAACATCATCATATTCCTGCACTCTTAGTACTCATACACTATGCTAATTGGTTTTCAATTGAAAAATCATCTTTACAATATGCCTGGCAATACCTCGTATCTTTTGCAGTACATCGCTGCACAATACACAAGATAATCAGTATTTCTTTCCTTAATAGCATTCACTCATTATGTTTTTACACAAATACTATAAGAACTTCTCGATACCGAGGAAAACCTAACTTCATCAGCAATTCTTCATAAGTCTTGGCAGACTCTTCATACCTGACTACATTAGGTCTTTTGCACTTTAATTTTTAGGTCACGAAGACACTGTAAGTACTGTAATGTAACCACAGTCTTGTCTGCACTTTCACATACAACAGTACGTTCCATCATAAATATTTTAATTCCTTTTTTTATCTCTAGAAAATCTTACGTTTGTGTTTTTTATAAACGCTTATTTTCTCCTCACTTTAAGAACAATGGCTTTTTTGCTCAACTTCAATCAGCTTACATTTAGAGATGCAAAGCAGGGAGGAACAAAACATAATGGATGCTATCAAGAAGCTTTCAAAAAGGTATTAATGACTCCAAGTCACCCCTTTTTGGAGCACCATCAATTATTTCAGACTAATCACATTTCCATATTAACTACAAAAAGTAGGACACCAACTCTATCATTGTTCATTTTGAGCTGATGACTGTAAGAGACATACAAGATACTTGAGCAAAACAGGGCAAGACCCTAACAGTCTAAAATTATATAGAACTGACTACTTATTTTCCATAGATACGTATCTGTAAGATTAGCCTATGGAAGCAAGGACCCTTTTTCTTTAACACATCTTCATTTATGTGGCTTTTATCTTTCACACACTTGAGACAAGACTGACTGAACATTTCTAATGGTGATATTCACCTCTGACTTATCCAGTGTTAAAAGACGTTTTCCACCCACTTCCAAACATGTATTTTACACACACAGTAACATTAGAAGCTATTTCAAACCTGAAAATTTCAATGAAATGTAGCATCTTTACCACTATAATCTCTTGTGCACATAAGCAAAAAATAAAGTTTGTTATTCACTAGATTGGGATGATTCTCACATGTACACAAAATCTGTATATGCAAACTTCTGTCAATTCCCTCTTCAAACAAGAGCTTAGAATGGACTTCCACCAATCTTTAGGAAAGGTTACCCTTCACTTCTTCCCTGTCAACCCAGGAACGAACAAAGCAAATGATTAATATCATTAGGCAAAAGCAGAAGCCAAATTCTTCACACACACACACACACACACACACACACACACACACAGATTTTTTTTAAAAAAATAACAGTATCTGTCATCTCCATGCCCTTTATATATCTTGTACCTTCTAAGGCATTTGCTCAGACCAAAGCTTTTCTTGACCATTTACCAGAAAAAGTAACCTGAGTCTTTGTTTCTCCTTTACCTTTTAACATTCCTAGTTGATCCTATCAACTTGCTCATCTCAGTTTACTTGTAATTATTTGTGCTGAAACAAAAGTATTTCTAGTCTAGTTCAAAATAAATTTTACTGTAGACACTTGCAGGGTTTTTTCCCCAAATTCTTGGAACTAAAGAGATCAGGACTCAGTGTTACTTGTAAACTTTAATGGAGACTGTGCCAGGGAAGAAAGCATCTAATAGGCAGATAACAGAGGCTGAAATGCCATACCTTTATAGCTAGAATAAAAGGAGCAGGATATTTTTACACACAAGACAAAGCGAAGGGGGATTGACTCCCCACAGGCAAAGTATGAACAGACTTTAAAAAAGATGCACTGGATAATCACTGTGTCATCATGAAGCTGTTTCAATTGAACATGACTAACCAGAATAGGACATGAGTGTAGTCAGCCAACAGAACCCAGAAGACCCCAACAACAGAACCACTGAAACAACAACAGTGGAGAAGATGTAGTGGAGAGCAGGGGGACAAACAGCTTCTGTTTCTGTTCCTAAAGCCAACTTCCATGCATTGGAAATCAGTGCTTCTTCAGCTATATAACATGAGAGACTGGCAATAATTTTTAACAGTTTTTCAGATGAACACTAATTCATGGTGAAACAAGTATGATTCCACACCTCCATCTCTTTAGACTAAGGAATTTAGGATCATTTGCCACTTGCCAACTGACCTGTATCAGTTTGGAGGTCTCTCTCATGATCTTATGATTCCTGAGGCTCCCAACTCATAATCAACATTACAATCCAAATAGGCAGACTGAGCATCAACACTCTCCTTGAACACTCTTAAGTATTGGACTTTCAGGATATTTAACATGGGAGAATAAGCTGACTGCTTGATTATCTTTTACACTCTTTTATTACAATGGATGAACAAGTGTGTGTGTATACCCACAAACACACACACACACACTATTCTCCAGAGAGAAGACATAGACTTCTCATTGTTTAGGCACATAGTTTATCATTTCATACAATCTTTTAAGACACAATATATACATTTTATAAAGGGTTTATGTGTAAGGAATCTTTCATCTTACATAAATACTGTGTAAGGGGGAACATGACTCACACTTCATCTTGAATCAAACAACACTTCTCACAACAGTCATCCATAGAAAGTAATATTCGTCCATAGATATTTCTCTATCACAATAAGCAAAACAAGCCTAGTTAATATTGGGAAAAGAGGTTATCTCACCCTTTCTTGCCAGCATTTACCAACTAGGAATAGCAGGAGCAGCATAAAAGCTGCAACAGACAGCCTTTGTGTCTAGGGAGGGGGGTGTCTAAGGAGGTGGGTTTTATACTATCTCCTGCATCTACTTGCTCAATGAAAGAAGAATCTGGCTAATCTCCTTTAATGTCAACAAAGATTTTGCTAGCCAATTAGAAACGAAATTTCACTGGCCATCTATACAAAATCACTAAGTGATCAATCACTGTTCACAGTTTCTGGCTGCCTGCCTTCAGATGATTGCATCACATAAATTGCAGATGACTGCATCAGCCAGATTAACACTATAGCATGTCACACACTCTCAATCCTGTAAGATCCCATGACAGCTTTGCCTTAGGATCACCATGAGTCAGAAATGACTTGAAGGCACACAACAACAACAACAACCACCAATGTAATATATCTTCTAATTTTCTTACCTATACTCTGATCAGTTGTTTATTATTTTCTCTATCAGACATTTTCTCTTATCTCCTTTGTTAACCGTTAGGTTACTGAGAGCCCAGAACTAGACATCCATTTTTCACTCTACAAAGATGCATTTATTTACTTAGTCTACAAGCTTCAAGGGCTTAAATTCTGCAAAACACATAGCAAAATAACATTCTGCCTGTAACCATGGAATATCACTTTGAGCAACACTGCTGTAAACAGCCGTGACCCAGCAAAAATCTTCTCAGGCTCTTTGGTCATATCAAAAAGAGGTCTCACCATACACGTAACCATGGACCAGCTAAACTTTTAAGGTCAGGGTGGTAGAACCCAGGAAGAAAACATCTAGAGAACTATTAACAGTACCAAATAACTGAGTGGGACTACATAAGAGCAAATTGCTTCAGTCTAGCAGCTAACAAGTCGTCCATCTCTTTACCCAATGCAGAACAGAAGTAAGTTCCCTCTAAAGAAACTATGGCCAAAGGGGGAAGCTCTACTAGTCTTATCCACAAAACTAAGACTATTTCAGCACCCTAAAAGCTATCCAGTTTATTAGGGAGGAAGCATCTGTTGTACCTTACTTTAAGAGCACTGATGAACTGGGGCAATAAAATAAATATTTTTATGTTATTGATTGAATGATTGATTTAATTTATATCCCACTTTTCTCCCGATATGACACCCAAAGCAGGTAAGCAACTTTGTATTAAACATTTTGATAAGTAATTATTAAATAAATAAGCTTCTACCTATTAGACTCCAGCATGTCAGATGTTTAGTCCATGAAAGCTCATTCCTCAGTAAATTCTTTAGAATTTCACAAGACACATTGTTACTCTTAGAAGCTGACCTAAATATTAAAATGCAGACAGCCTTAAGAAACACTCCAAGATAACTTTATTTGTCACACTATCTTTGCCATCCTGTAGCAGCAACAGAATTCTAAAGATATGGCAACCAAGACTTTTATATTTGGTTTACACAAATTGAACAAATATATATATTGCAAGACCAGGACCAGTTTTTCCAAAAAGTAACAGCACAAAGATATAAACAACTAGGTAATGAAAACTGTGCCTATCCTATGAAAACTACAGAAAGGGGAATAGAAAAACAATGCAGTAAGGAGCTATTTTAAAATAATCTTTCTTCAGTATTCCAATCAAAATCCTTCCTCAGCACAATCACTTCTTGCAGTAGTTTCTAAAGTGAAGCAGAAACAACAGCAAATTCCATCCGTCATTACTCTTTTGCATCTAACTTGGCTCTCAGAACACTGGTCTGCTCTTGCACTTATATTTAAACATCACAAAAAAGGACAGAAGAGGCAAACATTACTCTACAGTTGCAAGAAGGCAAAAACATGCTCAGAAAGTTCCTTTTCAAATTAATTATGACACACTGAAAGCGACCAGAAGTAGGACAACACTCTGGATAAATTCAGCATGTCACTGTTACTCCTTCTTAAAAGTAAGCTCTGCATAAGATGCTACAGACCAGTTCCCAAAACAAAAAGGGTGCAATGCTGTGCAGTTTTCTACCTAGAAGTGAAGCCCCAGTGAACACAAGGGATCTTACTTCCCATAAACATTTTTAACATCAACCTACACGACGTGTGTTGGTGCACATACAGACACATTAAAGCAAGTTTCTAACTTGCTCAATTATTCTTAGAAACTATAGGAATTGTGGATTTGTGAATAAATTTTCAGGCAAACTACAACTGCCAAAGTCCCAGTGGGAAGGGCTTGGAGTCACAGCAGTTACACTGGCATCTACAGGCTTCCCTCACAGTACAGGCACCGGAGCACTGTCAGAAAATGGAATTGATTGAAAAGTGGAAGCCATGTACTGTAGGGAACATGAAGGACTTATGGAGGTTCACTTAGGACCAACCACACATGTGCTGCTTGCAAAGTCCCTCAATCAGGTTAGCACTTTTCCCCTAGCCTGCTTTGCAAGCAGTGTGTGTGTGCGAACTGTTACAAGCAAGCCTCTACAGGCAAGAAGAACTGATGAAAGAGCAGAACACTCACCAAATTAATGGAACTTGTTATTAATGAGGGAGAGCCAAAAGACTGAGTCATCAGATAACGGGGCATCAAAAGGTAGGGGCTTCTTGTAACCAATTTAGATTTGTAGCAGTCTCTATGGCACAACAGGAGAGAGAGAGAATAAATTTCATTGCTTATTATAAAATCTTAATTCACTCACCTTTCCCACACAAATTCTCTTTCCTTCCATGGTTCTCTGACAAAACAGTTGAGTGTGATTACCTGGGAGCAATAGCACAGTTTGCCTAAAATTATACTTTGCAAATCCAACTCAAACCATGGCTTCAGTTTGTGCTCTGGAAGGCTAGTCTGCAAGATGTTGATACCTGACCCATATCAGGAAAAAAAGGTGCTCATTTCTCTCATACACAATTAGCAATCCATTCCTACACACATACACACATAAAATTTCTATCTGGACCCTTTTTGTTTCCAAGCCTCTTCATGTTTTGCGCTTTCCCAAATGTAGCAAAAAAATAAAAAATTCCTGACACACACACCACTTCTGGAGACCAAAAGCATTCTCCCTTGCCCCAAGGAAACAGTTGATGCTGGTCCGGCACTAAAATGTGATGGTAGGAAGAAGAGCAGCAGTAGCAATAGCCAGAAAATTAGCATTGCCATCATGGCATTCAAGACTGCAGAGTCCACCCTATATTCAATTTCCCAGCCACACAGACAAAGCAACAATAGTGTATGTGAAGTGCAGCTGTTTCTTGGAGCAGGGGAAAATGCAGAGGAGCTGCTGTTCTTTCTGCCTCCTCCTTCCCTGTTTCCTGAATACAGTTCGGCTCTGGCAAGGACAGAAAGAAGAAGATGAGCAAGAAGCAATGCTGACAGCAGAAGTTGCTAGTGCTGGCTTCTATCAGAACAAAAGCTTCCAGAGCCTTCATACTTTAGTTCAAAAAGAAAACTGGCCCAACTGAGGATGTCAGCTATCAACCTACTGCAGATTCTTTTCTCTTCACACACTAAACCAGGTCAGCCACACCAGAATCAGCTCCACATGTAAGTCTAGCAGGCTTATTGAGCTAGGGTGGGAGAAGAACCACAGAACTGGAAAGAAAGACTCCATGTAAAGTTTCAATGACAAGCAGAGGATGGAATACCGGCAGAAACCGGAAGATGTGCACTCATTCTGTTGCCTTAGTGCAGTGGCCCAAATCCATCACAAGGGCCTATGCACCCAACAAGATGGACAGCAAGGCCTTTGAGACTGGTTATCACAGGCAGGGAACACTTATACAATGATAGTTTCTGAGGTAACCTAGTCCTGATTTTTTACTTTAAAAGTCTAGCAGTAATACTTTATGTAGAGCACCTAAAAATGGGCAGCCAGTTTGTTTATATAGCACCACTGACGTACATGGTGTTTTACAGTTGTTGTTGTTGTTGTTGTTGTTTAAAAAAAAAAGCCAGTCCTGCCAAAGGCATACAATCTAACGGATGAAATAAGATCAAAGTTGTAGCCTTCAAACTTTGCTACTAAGCAGAGTTCCTAGACAGTGGTTATAGACAAACTCAAAGGAAGAACACTGCAGCAATCTAGACTTGAAGGAACTAGAACACAAAATCACAGAATCTTAGAGGTGAAAGTGATTAAGCTTACTTAGAAGTCTTCGGTCCAGAACTTTGAACACTTCCAATTAATTTGGAAATCCAAGTACATAACATCTACTGGATCACTTTTAGATACATGAAAGAGATTTCCTTTTGCAAAACAATGCCAATTCTTCTTCAGAAAGGTTGCACTTCTGTATCAGGAATAGAGAACATATGGTCCTGCGGATTTTGTTGGGATGTCACTATCCTTTGCCACTGACTATGCTGTCTAGGATTGACAAGAGATACAGACCAACAACATCTGGAGGGCCATATGTACCCCACCCAATCTATATGTTTAACAATTCTGGCTTCAATTATATCTTTCTATCAATTTACTCAGAACAGATTTTATGCTAATAGGCTTATAATTTCTGAGCTCCCCCTGGATTCTTTTCTAAAGATTGGTGTTTACATTGGCCATCTTCCCATTCTTCATACAGAAACCAATTTTAGTGACAAGTAGCATACTTTGCTTAGAAGATCAAAAATTTCACATTTGGGTATATACCATTCGGATCCAAGTGGCTTGATAATTTTTAATTTATCTATCTGCCCTAGCCTTTCATCACTTCTGTTTGACCATAGTTCTGGCACATTCCCGGGGAAGAGTACTGGCCTCACTATTTGTTCTATATCTTCTGTTCCAAAGATTAAGGTAAAATATTTAATTTTTTTCAGCATTATCTGCTAATCATTTCACACCATTTTCCTTAAGTGGTCCTACAGCCTCTTGGCTTAATTTCCTGCTTCTGATAGTTAAAGAAGTTGTTATTGCTTATCTTACGATATCTAAAACTGAGCTCTCCAAAAATGCTTTTTCCCCCTTTTGTCCCTCTCAACTTATATTTTTTTCTTTTTTTCCCCTTATCCATTTCCATTTGTTTGGGCCAGAATTTTTTTTACGTTTCATTTTTTTATATTATTTCCTTCGTGCAGGCAGAATTCTCACTTTTTAATAGAACTGTTGCATTTAATAACTTCCTTGACTCTCCTCTTTAGCCACAGTGGCACCCAATTGTATTGTTTCCCCCTACTTCTCCTAATCTAAGATATACATTATATCTGAATTTTATCTGAATCTTGGCTTTAAAGAACCACCAAGCATCCTGAAGAGAAATTCACCCTCTTCACAATTACTTTCAACTTACCTTTAACAAAGCCTCTCATCTCTGAGAAGTTTCTCTTTTTGAAGTTAAGATGTGACCAAGCTGGACACTCTGGGCAACTAGCTACTCATATTGTATTGAATCTGACACCACTATGGCTATTGTTTTCAAACTGTTCAACAATTCTCATATGGTGTACCAAATTGTGGGCATCAATCAGAATCACCAGACAGTGAGCTCCATGTCTAGTAGCTGTGGGACACAATAAGGTCTCAGATCTAGAAAAGTTAATGTTTTGTCACAATTTGAATGTAAAATTACCTCCAGACAATGTGAGGATAGCTGAAATCACACACTACTACATTTTCTACTTTGACTGCCTCCACAATTCCCTCCCCCATGGAAAATCAGAGAGGCAATACCCATGAGCTGCCCAGTTCCTCTTGGCTTTTCTCCCAGTAGTTAATATTAAGCAGCTCTGATACAGAAAAGGGAAGCATCCTTCCATAGTACTGTACATATTTGGGGGAAAGTACTCTACATATTTTGGGGAAAATATGTCTTTAAGCCTTTTCTGGGAAGCTTTCTTTCTCTAAGAACTCAGCAGGAATTCGGAGGTATTCAGCTCATGCCTTCCCACACTCTCACTAACTCGGAACCCACTGCACTCAATATAAAGCAGGAAGAGGTATTAGTGAAATCTAACTTTCTGTTCTGTAAAGTCTTTGCAAGGATTCCAGGTCCCTGATCCACTTAGTGCCCAGACCAACTCAGGCTTGAGAGTCTGTCAAATTAAAGCATAATCACAAGTGTACCAAAACAAAGGTTTATTGATTATACCAAGATAACAAATAGGATGCAGCAATAAACCCAAGGCAAAGGCAAAGGTAGCTCACTTCCTTTAGCTGATCCAAGAAGACCTTCATCACAGAAGCTGTCCACCAGGGTTCCTTCCTTGAACAAGACACTGCCTGATTTTCTGGACTGCACTACAGCCAGTTTATGCTTCCCCAGAAGGGACCAACCATCTGATTTTTCCCAATTTTTAAATACTATTTCTTCCTTGTTCTAAAAAGTGACGACACTTTCCCCAGCAAAGGGGGAGGAAAATAATGGTCTCATCCTAACTAACAAATGAATAGTTTCCCAGGCATTCTAAGATGGCAACATTCTCATTCACCACAAGCTGACCTTACACTGCCTACTGGAGAAACCATGACTACTGAAAGCTGCTCTGTTACTACTACTACTGCTACTACTACTACTACTATTATTATTATTATTATTATTATTATTATTATTATTATTATTATTATTATTTGCTTAAGCCCTATCTGGTTAACTAGTTATTATTATTATTTGCTTAAGCCCTCTCTGGTTAACTAGTAATTGTCTAGTTACTATGTTATGTATCCCTTAAACATATAAAACACATGGATAGGGTAAATCTGAGAGCTACTTATACTCCTGTCCAATTCTTCTGAAAATTCCAAACCCATACAGTCTTCAACGATTCTTCTAAAAAACCGTATTGGAAACTGGTGTCAGTCTTTTTTTTTCCCCTTGCTGTTGCTGTTTCCAACAGCTAAGCCATTCACCAGGTTGACTATCTTACTTAGAGTTTAAAGGCCTAAAGGTGAATGGACATAAACATAAATGAATGTCACAAAAACTTATACCCCAATTTAAACAAAATGGACTGGATTCAGATCAACAGTGCAAATCTTTGCAGAGGCCCCACTGAGAGAGGCTGACAGACATTCTCAAGTATGTAAAGGACTACATAATTAAGTTATCTGCACTTAGCTCCCATTCAAGTCAATGGCCATAACTTGTCCCATTGCTAGCAATGGATACTAATTGCAGCCAATCTGGGCAGAGGGACCACTACTCCCTCTGCCCCACTGGTGTGCAATAACCACAGCAGGATGGGTAATGTGGACAGGTTTTCCTTCCCTTAAAAAAAAAAAGTTGGGAGGAAAGGCCTACTGATATCATGGAAAGCAAACTTCTCCAACTGTAGGTTGGCGTAGTCCAGTGACCCTAGTCAAGAATATATGAGGGGACCCATGGATCCAAAAGTACCCTAGTATGTCTAGGATGTACTGAAAGACTCCCAAGCAGATGTGCCAGCCCGCTGGCAGAGCAGCAGCTCTACTACATCTAATGACCCCTCACCATGACTTTAGAAGAGGAATAGATTCCTCTGGTCATCTAGAGGGAATCCAGCATCTTTTCAAGTACTTGGCACAAGAATACTTCAAGCAAAGTGTTGCATGTACAGTGTGCATTGGCACACACGCACGCACACACACACACACACATATATAATTTCCACATTTTACTTTGTTACATTTCTAGTACACTAATAATGCAACAAAGCAGATATATATACAACCATCACAAGCAACAATAATCAGACACTGACATTCCTCTCCCTAAATGAATGTGCTTTCAGTACCATTTAGCATTTCTGAATTGATCTTATCAGCAGCAATGCAAGCCTCCTTTAAATTCAGTGGGACTCTCCATCCCCAGGTAGGACACTTAAGACATTTGCTTAAAATTGGGTTTAATTTTAGCATTCTAGTACTAATATTTTATACATAACGACTACTTAAAAAAACACTGTGATTATGAAGGAGTAAACTTAGAACTAAAACATCTTGTGTGTGTGTTTGTGTGTGTGTGAGAGAGAGAACAGGACATTTGAGGTAAACATCATAGTGTACGTTTGTTGTTTTTCTGTACCTTCAATTTGTTTCCAACTTATGGTAACCTTAAGGTGAACCTATCACAGGGTACACTGCACACTAACTTGCCCTAGTACTACCCTACTAAACAATAACATCTTTATTTCACAAATGTTAATGAATTACAGTCAATCCTCCACATGTGCAGGTTTCACTTTTGTGGATTTGATTATTCATAGATTATTTGCTGTCACTTCTGCTGTCTCCCTATGACATTTTTAATAGGGACTGCAAGCCTCGTGAGACTGAGAAACTGTAAAACTGTGTGGGGCAGCAGTGGAGGCAGCAGTAAGTCCCACCAACTACCCAGTTCTGCCTTGTAAAGGAATCCTGATGCCTCAAAGGAATCCATGGTGGGCTGAATACAGTGATAATACTTTTTCATGCATTAAGTATGGGTTGGGAGGATGTTTTTTTCACTTTCACAGGGTTCCTGTGCCCCTAAGCCTAGCAAATGTGGAGGGATGACTGTAACTTCAATATGCTAGAGAAGATAGTAGAAAAGCAATAGCTTCTTAATTTTAGGAGACAAGAAAACAAAAGAACTAACCATCAGATTACACTCTATTAAACAGAAGCACTTAGATTTAAACTATTTGGCATTTTGATCCTGAATTTATTGACAAGGCAGCATCCTAAACCCATTTGCTTGTAAGAAAGTTTCATTCAACGAAATGAGATAATTTACAAGCAAACATGCTTAAGACTGAGATATATACTGGTTTAAACATCAATGTTGTTGTTGCTGTGTGCTTTCAAGTCATTGCTCGCACATGGCGACCCTAAGTTAACTTATTACAGGGCTTTCTGGGGTTGAGAATGTATGATGCATTCAAGATTACCTAGTGGGTTTTCGGGGCCGGAGCAACAGAAATGACCCCTGATCTCTGGGTTTACAATCCAATGCTCAAACCACTACACCACACCGGCTCACTAAATACCAATACTTTAGATTAGATTGTGTGAAGAGGTTCAAAGAAGGGATGACCCAAATTTTCCATCATGCCTAAGCTGCAAAACCAGGAGTCTATTGCTCTGACTACTCTAACATACCTCAAACAGTCATGAAACATACATCTTCCAAACATGGAAGCAGATAAAGGTTTGTATACTCCTCCATCACAGAGAACACATTTACTTCAAAGTAAGCTTTGAGCCAGCATGGTGTAGCAATGTGAGCACTGGACTAAGACTCTAGTGACCAGGGTTCAATGCCCCACTTGGCCACGGAAAATCACTGGGTGACACTGGCATCACACACTCTCAGTCTCAGAAAACTCCATGATAGGTTCACCTTAGGGTCACCACAAATTGGAAATGACTTGAAGATACACAACAACAACAGTGCTTCATTTCCAACTGACACAAAATTTAAGCAGGCTTAAGATGAAGCATATTGCTAGAACAGTGAAAGAAGAGAAACTCTAGTCACACCACACTGTGGTCAGTATTATCAGTTTGTGTGGATTGCTGCCCTAACATCCCTGCTTTTGCTGCCACAAACATTTACAGGTAATGTCAGGGATACTTGCTCCTTCCTTACCTGCACTCAGAAGGCTAGTAGTATTCTTATCATTGTATGTTTGTGGTAATTACATATAAGGCCATCGTCCACCTAGCAATGTACCCTCCCCACAAGTCTGAAATATACTCCACTGAAATCAATAGGAGTTACTTCCAGTATAACATTTGAAATAGCCTCCTATATAATTAAATCCCACTGACATCAGTAACATCTTTTAGGTTCGAGGTAGATCAGGTTAGTACTGAGATTCCAAAATCTATGCTCTTGAAATGTTTCAGTAAGATTTTTGAAATATACAATTTTACCTATAGGGGAAAGTGAGCATATCCTGCACTGGAACTTGCACTCCAGGACACTAATTTAATCCTTTTTTTACCAAAGTATTTAAGGATGAAATGATAATTAATATTCCTCTTCACAAATGACTTCTACTAAAACTAATGAGCTTTATTTCAAAGGAATGGAAAGCCAAGAAAACAGTGTACAATGAGGCAGTCCCTTTGGTAATCTATAAATAAAGCAAACAACTACCCTACAACCAAGTAAAATTACAATATTTAAATGAAAACATCCTGGGAGAAAGGTGGAATATAAATTTAATAAATACAATAAATAAACTCACTTCCCCCAATAAACACTACAGTTTAATGACGAAAAAGGCCAGGTTATTTGTTTGATAATTTTGAAATATTTTATTAAATCTTGCCTCACCCTCCTTCAGGAAAACCTTCCCCCTTGTCTCAAAGAGAAACAGAACAGGATATCACCTAGTAACTAGCAAATTATTTTGCTTGATGCATTTCATTAGCTGTTTTGACTCTAGTGTAGTATGTTAGAAAGAATACAATTTGTTTTCTTGTTTGTAAACACAGATCCTCAACGGATAAAGCTTACCATCCCAAGATTTATGCTGTTTCAATAAATCACAACACTTTGTTTAAAATATTCATACTGTTTTGTTTTGGATGACACAATCTTATACTTGTGTAACTATATATGTTTTAAATACATCTCGCCTGAATCCATACTTTTTTTTCTTTTCATATTTATGAAATATTTTGCCTAGATAACTAAATTTGCAAAATTTGCAAAATACAGCTGTCCATTGCAGTTCTACACAGAACAGAACACAGGGCAATTAAGCTATCCTAAAAATTACTGACAACTTCTGGGAAAAGGACATCATCCTGCATGAATGAACCATAACTAGATCATACTATGTTCTTCACAACTCATCTAGCCAGTTAAATATAACAACTGAACTTTACCAATAACCTTTTTTATAAGAGGTATGTATGTGTATGTATGCGTGTGTGTACACGCACACATTGCTATTAGCAAAACAACTTTATACTAACATACTGTAATTTTATTAGATTCAATACAATCTTGACAGGTTTGATTTACCCAATACAAAATAAAAGCAGTAGCAAAAGATTTTTCAGACAATATCTGAATCATTTTATCATAACACTTGAACCATTTTTATGAAACCATCATCCTCACAGAGTGGCAGCTTAATCCAGCCAACTGAAATAAGCAGAGAAATATAATTTATTTGCTTCAAAGCATTTTGGATCAAGAAGAGGAAAAGGAAGAAAGCAGTGCCATGAATTACCTATCTTACAACCTGGCCCCAAACTCCTGAGTGAGTAAAGTACAGTAAGTTGAAACCCTATTTACATTTCCACAAGGGTAAGCCTTGCTAAAACACTGTGGGACTTACTTCAGAGTAACGATACATAGGATTGCATTCTTAGATTACCTTTTTGGCAACTTTTTTATTTGCAAAGTACAGAAATGACTGGAACTAAAATGCTTCCCTACTCTCCTGGATTACATACATCATTTTATTATTTCCTAGGCAAGATTCTGTTGTACTCTGTTCTCTTCAGTTTTAGTGAATGCACAGAAAGCAGAGGATAGTTACTCTAGAATTACCTTCTCCCTCCCTCACTGTCACCATCCGTAACACCATGCCAACCTGTGTGATTTCCTGTCAAACCTGATGCCACAGACAATTGTTTCCTGTAGAAAAGGTACCCAAAGACTGAGAATTCACTCTGACAATGAAAGTACTGACCAGTTTCTCTTAGAGCAAGCCCTGCCACACAATGTTTAAGTCTAATTAAATGCCTGATCAAATGTTTTAGATGTTATTCAGACACAGAACCTGCATCAAGGAGCAAGATAATGATAATGATTCACTTGGGCATATGCTGTACCTTTCTTTTATTCATCCATACCAAGGGAATTGTTTGTTTTTACATTTGAAAACTGTCCAGATACTTGAGCAAAGGGCAGATAGCATTTTGTTTTATTTTCCCTCTTCTGGGTCCTCACCTCACACTACAAACAAAGCCCAACATGCCTTACAGCCATTTACCTGCTCTAACTCCAAAGCTCTGGAAATTAAACTTTCACAACTTCCTTCGCCTTGAATTTCAAGAGCGAAATTCAAGGGAAGGCTCCCCCACCAAAAAAAAAAGGGGGAAAAAACTAGGAAGCATGCCTGGGGAGTTGCAGATCGGTTTCTACTTCCATTATTTATTAATCTATTGTTTTAGGCTAACGTTGTCTACTGTTATTGTTCAGGTTAACACTCTCTGGCAAGCTCAATCAAAAGGCCCTGTGGGGAAAAAAAATAAAGGCCTCTGGAGACTAAACAAACAGCAGCAAACACATACACATAAAAAGTAAATAAGTTCAATAATACAGAAACGCAGTACCGCGTCCCGGCCAGAGAAGGTGGAGGGCAAAACACCCTGGTCTTCCAAATGCACGTGCAGTTTATGGGGGGGGGAATCAACAAGAGTGCCAGAGCTGGCTGGATACGGCCAAGTGTCACGGCTAGGCCTTCTCCCTCCCCCTCTCCCTCCCCCCACCTTCCCCTCCCTCTCGCTACACGGAGCCTGCCATGGAGAGGGTCTGTTTCGAAGCTCTCCGAAGGACACACGTGAGCGCGCGCCCTCCTCCTCCTCCTCCTCCTCCCTGATCAGCTCTGCTCTCTTTCCAGAAAAACGGCACACAAGAGGTTCGCCCGAAGAGAAACCACCACAGCAGTCCCAAACATCGCACCGAACTTTCCTCCGCTTGCCGAAGCGACCCGCCGGCGACCAAGAGGCTCTCTCGCGCCTTGCTGCCTCTGCCTTTCCACACCCGTCCGGGCATCCCAAACCCAGGCACGGCGCGCGCCCCTCCCGCCCGCCGTTCCGCGCTGCTTCACGTCAAACGCATTTTTGGGGCGGGAGGAGGACAGTCCGAACCCACGATGCTCTGTCTTTGGAAAGTGCCACACGACTCCCCTCCCCCGCTTTTTTTTCCTGCTAAGAAAATAAAGCTTGGGAACGTTCGAGGCAATGCAAAGTTGCGTTCTCTAAAGTCTGCCTCGCTGAGTTTTTCTTTTCCCTCAAAGAAAGAAACTGCTGAAAAGCAGAGAGAGACGCCAAACGGAATCCCAGCTAGACCTACATGATGGAAGGGGTCGTAAAAGGAAAAAGTGAGCGGGCGGCGGGGGGCGAGAGAGCGCGGGCCCCAGCGTTTACCACCTGCCAAGAACAAGCCTTGACACATGTCACGGTGGCAGCAACCCCCTTGTTCCGGGCGGGCTCGGAGCGGTAAACTTTCTCGCCGCCAGAAGCAGCTGAAGAGAAAAGGGGGGAGGGGAAAGGAAGGGAGCGAGAGGAGGAAAGTCAAACCCTGGACTTCAAGGGGGGTGGGTGGGAAAGGAGGGGAATCCAGGAGGAAAGAGGGGGGAGAACAACTTACCACTCCGAGCGCACGCTGCCTCGAGTCCCGAGGAGATGACACCACGGGGGGAAGAGAGCGCGCCAGAGAGACAGGGAGGCAGGAAGAGCGGCCCTCGCTCGCGGCGCGCACGCACACGCAAATACAAACACGCCGCCGAGGGAGAGGGGTGCTTGGCAGGAGGAGGCGCTGCCGCCGGGACGCGCCAGAAAGCGCTGCCGACTGGGAGGGGGGATTCGCGGGGAACAACAAACGCCCAGAGAGAGAGAGAGAGAGAGAGGGGACGGGGAAGCGCCACAACAGCCAGCATCGAGCGGGATGGGTATTCTTCCGCCGGCAGCGCTGGCTTCTGATACTCCGGGGCCTTGGCGGCAGCAGCGTTCCCAACCAACGGCGAGAGCAAGCCCAGGGAGGGACCAACCCGAGCAGCCGCCACCACAGCGCGGAGGCAGCGGGAGCAGCAGCTGCGCGGGGTCTCGCGTTCTCGCCGAGGCTCGCGCTTCTTCTCCTCGCGTCCTCCCTCCCTCTGGGTGTGGGTCTGGCTGCTCTTGGACGGAGTGTGCAGCTGCCCCCCTCTCCCTCTCTCTCTGTCGTGTGTGTAGACTCAAATTTACAATTAAAAAAAAATTGTGCCTACATGCGCGAAGTTGACCCCCCCTCACACCCACTCTCCATCCCTCGTTTCGGGAGGAAAGGAGCGGCTCCCGGGGATTGCAAAGTTGTCCTAATAAAGCTTGGTGACGAGGAGGGAGGAAGGAATTGGGCGCCCTTTGTGTGTGTGTCGGTGCCCTTGTCCCTCCCCGTCAGTCCAAAGTGCGCTGGGGTCGGACGAGCAGCGTCCCCCGCGCCTCCCCCGTCGCTGGCGCTCTCTGGTTCTCTCCCCGCTTCCTGG
This sequence comes from Iguana delicatissima, assembly GCA_948472985.1. NCBI lineage: Eukaryota > Metazoa > Chordata > Lepidosauria > Squamata > Iguanidae > Iguana > Iguana delicatissima. Next base: position 1,000,316 of record CAOKZL010001099.1, on the reverse strand, counting down.
CCTTTCTTGTGGGCAAGGAGCCCTGCTCCCCGAGCGGGATATTATTAGGATTCGCAGTGAAGCGTCCTCCTTGACGTCAGGTCCACCTGCTATGTAAACAAACCGTTCCCGAAGTTGTTTGCTCTCCTCCTGCTCCTTCCCTCCACCCCCCCTACGCCCCGCCTGCTTCCCTGCCCCTCACAACCGGGCTTGGGAAGGGAAAACAAAGCCTCGGATTCAAGTCGGGAGGGCCGGGTTGCGTCAACCGCTAGTACTCTGTGAGAGAAGGCGCGGAGGGGGCTTCAGCGAGGGCTGGAACCTCTCCTCAGGAAGAGGGGCAAGATGGAGTTTAAGAGCCCTGTGGAGCGAGTGGTTGGAAGCACTGGCACGGGAAGCGAGGGGGCCTGGAAACCTCCTGAAGCTTGGGCCGCGCTTTTCAGAGTTTGGCCAAAGCGCGCGCCTTGCTGGCTGGCTGGCTGGCTGGCTGGTACCCGCCCGCTGCTTTCCTTCGCTTGCTCTGCGCCCGCTCCCCGAGCATGGTGCTTTATTATGCCAATGAAAGGAAAGAGCCCGACTCTGACCTTCAACGCGTCTCCCAGCGAGGCAGACGAAAGGCAGCGGGTGGCCTCACACGTGGTGAAACGAAACACCCAGCCCGAGTTCTCTCCCCAAGAAAAGCGCGGGGGTGAAGCCTTGCGCGAGCAGGTTGCCTCCGGCTGCCTTCGCTTCTCCTGGGCAGAGCCGCGTGCGAGCCTAGCCTGAACGCTCGGCGCGGAACCCGGAAAGCTTGCTTAACACAGCACAACCGGGGCCGTCTCCGCACTAGCCTGCTATAGCGCGATGATTCCGCTTTCAACAACCTCTGGAATCCTGGGCCGGCCTGCCCCTCCCGAAACTGCAAACCCCAGGATTCCAGAGGTTGTTGAAAGCGGAATCATCGCGCTATAACAGGCTAGTGCGGAAATGGCCCAGAACTCTTCTAGAAATTGGTCCGACTGGTTTTCGTGGGGCTTATTATCGGCCAAGCATTCACAAAATTACAAGGTGCCAAGGCAACCCTCCCCAAATCTCTTGTTTTGCTGCCTTCAATGAGTCCTAAGGCGACCCTAAAGCGACCCTATCGCGATATTGTATTGGCAAGACTTCTTCAGAGAGGTTTGCCTTTGCCTTCCTCTGAGGCTGAGAAAGTGTGACTTGCCCAGTAGGTTTCCATAGGCAGTGGGGGACTCGAACCTTGCTCTCCACACTGAAACAGGCAGCTGGCTCTCCGCGTTAACTCAGAGGGAAGTCCCCTTGGATTTCCTCTCCGGAGAGTAAGGACACTGCTCTAATCTTAATTCCAGATGAGCAAGAGCCTGCCTGTTATTTAAAGAGCCAAGCGAAGCGCCCTGCACATGCTCCGAAGCCCTGAAATGATCGCTGCAGGTTTCAAAGCTGAGCCTGTGGCATAAATTAAAAGCCCAACCGCCTCGCCTCTCCCCTATTTTGCTTATGGCTTTGGCAGTCCATTACCCTCTCTCCTCGAGAACCTGAAAGGAAAGAGGCGTTGGACTGAAGTCCGATTTCGGATTCTCAGACACGGAACCCACTTGCCTTTTGTCACACTGAATGGGTTCGACCCTCCTAGCTCAGGCCCACGGAACACCCTTCCTAATAAATCCTACTCGGATTAGAAAAACCCTGGTTCCCCCCCCCCGAGAGCCTAAATAACCTGGGGCATCTTAAACTACCTGTTTTTAAAAATGCGCTATGCGCTTCGTATGTGGAAGTTTGAAAGCAAGGAGAGAATTGAAACTCTCCGGGATCTCCACCCATTCAGACACGCACACATGCGTCTTTCGGAGCCATAAAAACGTCCAGGCAAGCGCCACATGTCCTTTCCCCACTTCGCAAACACAGATCGTGTTTCCAGCTGACACAATCGCAGCCCCTCGCCCAAAACGAAGGAAAGGCAGCCCAAGCAAAACCTCCAGTACCCCGCTTTAAAACATACACGTTCCAGACTCCCGAGGAAATCATGGAACCGCAATCGATACAAATTCAAATATTCTGACCCGCGTAGCCATGGGTAAACGCGGCGAAACTATGCCCCTGTCCCAAGTTTTTGCTCTTTAGCCTTTTTGAAAGGCTAAATTCCACAAGGAGTTTTGCTTGATCGCTTAAAAAGAAGTGAAATGCGTATATCAAAATCTGGTGACTATGCCCTGAAGTTTAGTTTATCATCGAGCTGTTGTTTTAAGGCACTTTCCCTGCTTCACAAACTTCTTTTAAAAGTAAGCGACGGTCTAAACAGAACAGAACCGACGTCAAGTATTCGGTTTGCTTTTAAAGGCTTTTCGGCGTGTTAAACAATTTCGGAAAGTTTATCATTGCACCGTTAGAGCACGCCGGTCGGAAAAAGGGAGACGGGAAAGAGGATTTGCTCTGCTAAAACTTTCATTCGCTCGGGAACTGAATGATATTCAGCCAGCATACCTTTATTTCATAAGGCAGACTATAAAAGCGATTTTATTTTTTCCCACCTATTGTAGTGTAAGATTTTCCCCAGACAGAAAAAAAAAATAAAGATTTTTTTAAAAGTTAAAATAGATCCCGGACCAAAAAATAAAACAAGAACCACCGCTTTTTGAGAATGTTTCAGGTATGCGAGTTGCCTTCGCTGCCGTGGCTGAGAGGTAGGGAAAGAAGCAAAGTTCCTGAACCGTGTTACGCGTGATAGTAGCACAATTGTTTTATGCGCGTCTTGGAAAGGAACCATCTCCCCGACAGAATTTCCGCACTAGCCTGTTATAGCGCGATGATTCCACTTTCAACATCCTCTGGAATCCTGGGGTTTGCAGTTTCGGGAGGGGCCGGGCGGCCCCTCCCGAAACTGCAAACCCCAGGATTCCAGAGGATGTTGAAAGTGGAATCATCGCGCTATAACAGGCTAGTGCGGAAATGGCCTCTCGGCCACACATGCACCTCTCCTGCCGGGTATACCTGGAGACGTATGGGCGGCAAAGCAAAGCACCTTCTCCCCCCCCCCCCCCCACACACACTTCTTCCCGTCTGGGAAGAGAGGGAAGGAGAGAATCAAAGCTAGAGGTGCGGACGCCAGGTTTTGAAGGCAGCCGAGGGCTCTTCTGTTGGGATTCCTAACTCCCAGCCAATGGGGTTTCAGCAAGTTCGAGAGGTGAAAGTTCAGCCCCAGGGCACGCACACTCTGGGCTATTGACTGTCACAGGCACCGAGTGCTTGTTGATGAGTGGTCGTAAAACATCTTCATCTGCCCCTCGCAACTCTTATTTTTTTTTTCTAGGTCTTGCCTCCGCCTCTTCCACTGGCCCGAGTTGCGCGTGAAAACCCCCTTGGCTGTTTGTTTGTCGCCCTGATTCGAAGCGCCTCTCCTTAGGAGTGAGCCCCCCTGATTTCAACGGGTCGTAACAATCACGTGGGCCTTTAGGATCGCGGGCGGTCCGTCCTTGGTTTCATTAGGAGAAGGTTTGTAATCGTCCTCACAACTAGTTCCTAAATGTGTTTTGTTTTGTTTTTAAAGTTCAGGAGCGCTTTCAGTGGGGTTTATTTTCAAGGAAATGTGCCACGCATGGAGGCACGTCAGATTCCATTTAAAAAAAAAACATATGGAAGATTCGGATTTCCTTGTCCGTCGAGAATTTTCTTCTTTTCTTTTTTTTAAGTGCCAATTTAGGATCAGGGCGAGAGCCCCGCGAAGAGTTTTCCTCGACGGCGAGGAAAGGCAGAAAAAAAAAAGTTTCTCTAATCAGGCTGGGCTCCAGAGATCAGGAGAAATCTCTTGGTGAGATGAACGGAGAACGAATACTCCAGTTCTGGGCAGATCTTAAGCGCCTCCAGACAACTCCCGTGAACCTTCAAACGAAATAATTCACAGTGCGGGAAAGCAGCCAGCTCGCTCGCTCGCTCGCTCGCTCTCTCGCCACTGGCAGCCGGCAGGCTTTGGGCGCAGGTACGGCTCTCCCGCCTCTCCCCCAGGAGCCCGGCCGAGGCGCGGGGGGGACGTCGAGGCCGCGAGGGGGTTTCTCCCTCCCGCCCAAGGCTCGCTGTCCCTGCGGGCGTGCCCAGCAGAAACCCGGTCTCCGGGGCTCACCCGTTCCCTTTCGCCACGGAAGGGCTGAGGAGTTCAGCCGCGGACCGAAGGCAATGAGCGCGGGCACTGCCCGGGCTGGAGTCCTCGGTGTCGCTCAACTTCGTTTTCCACTTGTCCCGGGTTGCTTTGTTGGCAGAAAGCCACGGATGCCGAGCAAATAAATGCAAGAGGAGAGAGAGGCCTCTATCTCCTTTTAAAAACACGGAGAAGAGCTTAGGAGAGCCAGCGTGGTGTAGTGGTTTGAGCATTGGACCAGGGCCTTGGAGACCAGGCTTCGATTCCGTGCCCAGGCGTGGAAGCCTAACCTCGGACGCGTCACACACTCTCAGCCCCAGAAAACCCCGGGATAGATTCGCCTTAGGGTCGCCATAAAACAAGAGCTTAAACTAAATATGCCTGTCCCCATTTCAAAATCTGTCCCACATCTCTGTCTGTCTCCTTTGGAGATCCTCGTGTTACATTTGAGTTCAGAGTGCCTTTTGTTTCAAAGGCAGATTTCTCTCCAGTCTGAGATCACTTTGTGCTCTACAGTGATACACACCTGGCGGAATGAGGCGGGGAGGGGGGCAGGAAGGTCTCGCCATCTCCCTGAAACTGGATTACGCTGTCGATCCTCATCTCAGCACATTTCCACATTGCCCGGAAAAGCCTGGGAACTTCCTTCCATGTCAATCAATAAAAACCTATCCGCGCGGAGTGTTTGTGTAAAGCATGGCAAAGCCTCGACAACGTGTATTTCGAGATAAAACTATTTTTTTTCCTGAGATTTCTGTTGCAAAAAAAAGAAAGAAAGAAAAAAGCAAGGTGGTTGTTGAGGAATAATAACTTTCCCACTTTCTTTTAAAGGCAGCCTGGTGTCTCCCCCTCCTCCCCTTCCTTTGCTATTCTTTGGGGCTAGGGATTTGAGGCCATCACAGTTGTGTTATATTTCTCGCTTCAAACAACACACTTTCAAACGTCCTCTTTTAATTAATTTAATGTATTTCTTCTTCTTGCGGCTGGCAGTACTGGGTGTAGATCAGATTGCCATTTTCCATTATGGTTGTTTGTGAAGAGAAAGAAGAAAACAATAAACAGCTTGTTATTCGAAATGAGATTATTTCCTCCACTTACAGACGCTTGTTTTCCATTCCCCACCCCCCCCCCATTGTTAAGAGAGACAGTTCGGGAAGAGAGGAACGGAATGGATTTGAAAAGTGAAATCAAATCAAGAGAAGTCTCTCTCTCTCTGTCTTGCAACAGCAAAGAAGTCACCATACCGGTGGAGTTACACCACCATCTGTCGTTAAGCTTCGGGACTACAAAATTCGGGTCTCCTAATAAGAAATCTTAACGAAACCTGGCAACACCCTTGCAGACTTGGTCCCCATCTCTATCTTGTGTTTCTAGCGATTCAGGTGCCACTCTCCAGTAGTGCGGATGCAACTACAGCCTGGCACTGCTTCACTTGGCACATGGCCCAAGCCGCCTCTTCTTTTCAGGGATGGATTTGGGAAAAATGTTTTTGGTCAGTAGAGAAAGGTCTCCCAGCCTCAAGGCTGGCTGGGAGCTAGGCTCGTTGGTCACATGGTATTCAACCCTGGCCTCTTTGTTGTCTTGCTATCCCCCTCCTGTTCCAAGTAGGCACTCTTAAGGGACCAGAAAGATACACAGAAGCACCCCATGGTAGTTAGTCCTGTTGTCCTCAGTTAGATCTCCTGCAGCCTGCCCTTACATGGGCAGCCAGGTTTTGTATGAAAACTCTAGCCCTTTGGTTCAAGCAGCAGCTTCCAAGTGTCAGCAATATTCTGATTGACAGTGTTCAAAGCGTCCTGTCATGGGGCTAACACACATTTCATGTCACTGGTTTCCTTGGAACAAAATCATAGAATCATAGGCCATTTCCACACTAGACTGTTATAGTGCTATTACTCCACTTTCAACATCCTATGGAATCCTGGGGTTTGCAATTTGCAGTGTGGAAATGGCCATGGAGTTGGAAGAAGTCATCCAGTCCAATCGCCTGCCATGCAGGGAAGAATCAGGCTTGGTTGGCCTACTGGCTTTAACCAGTAGGCCAACCAAGCAGCTAAATCTGGAAGTGGCATCCTAACAGATGATTACGCCAGCTGCTTAGTATGGCCTGGACAGTGATCTGGGTGACTGAAGTTCAGTCCTCTGTCACACATCTTAATGTTAGTTTGGTATTCTAGTGGCACTTTAAAAACCATGGTGGACTACAGATGGAAGATACAGGTGAGCTGAAGTCTGTGAAAGCTTATGCCAAATGAAGGGCTGTTTTTAAATGCTACTAGGCTTGTGGATTTAAATTCAATTGTTAGCCCCAGCCAGTGCAGTCTTATTAAATCAATAGGATTTAATAGTAAATTGATAACTGTTGGTAAGTTATCATTGACTTCAGTGAGTTTGCTGTACATGACATTGAAAGCTGGATTTAGGTGACTGCTGCTGACTATGTGAATATCCCACCTGAAAAAAGAAATGGTATTCAGTGCAACCCTTTCTGTTTTATAAGAGGATTCCCTATCAGGTCACCTCCCTGAATCTCCAAGACTCCCCCACCCTTTATTATGCTGCCCAGTATCACTCTTCTCTTGGCAGCGTACTATTTAAGTACAGAGAATTGGGGTTAAACAATGTACACCATTGTGACATTCTCACTGTGGACCAAAATAAACATGGCCATGTTAGACATTGATGGCAATAGGTCTCTGTGTTTAAACACAGGACTTTCCCAATCAAACAGAAAGAGAGGAGTTTGACAACAAAAAGGGCCTGCTCTTCAGAAGTTCAAAACCTTTATTCTCCCCAAAGACACCACCTTCCCTTCTCCCCTACTCCCAATTTATGTCATTTTACACTTGTGTACACAAAACTGGTTCAGAGATAACTTTTGGAGCTCTTTGCAGTCCTGCCCTCTTTCCTAACAGTCCTTGCTAACATCATGCTATCTGCAAACTTCTTGAACATTTCCCGACAAAGCTGTTCTCTGATACTGAAAATAACTTTGCTTGGGTGAGAAAGTTACACTACAGGTTTGAAGAGATTTTGTCAGTGTACTTCATGTATGTCCCCCATCATCTGATGGAGTTCCATCATGAGGCCTAGGAATTTTTCTTCTTTCAAGGGACAGTTTCCCTCAAAGGCAATGTGTCAGCAAGGGTTTAGATGAAAAAATATTAACAGCTGTATTCACCTCTTTCCCTCTCTTTTGGTAGTTCCTTCTCTCTTTCTCTCCTCTCCTCTGTGGGCAAAGACTTTGTAAAATGAGACCAAGGACTATAGAAGTTCATAGGGCCACAGGTTGCCTACTCCTGATTGGGCCAGTTTAATCTTTTCTTAGAGAATTGCTTCTGTCATGCCAGGTGTTCTCCCTTATAGGAAGAACACTGTTCTTTGCCTATTTGTTCTCCATTGTCAATAGATTGGAGCTTGGAAGAGGTTCCCCCTGCCCTTAACTGTTCTGGGACTTGACCAGAAAAGTAAATTCGCTAAATTCTGTAAGAGGTACAATTTTTGGAATGACTTATTTGTGAACAGCCTTCTTGGGGGGAAAAAAACAGAACTAAAAAAGCTGTGGATAGGGTTATGTCTCTGTTTTCTAATTCTAAAATGGCAATAACGCATAGCCTTATCAGGTCCATAAAAAACAAATAAAAGAAAGCTCACCAAGCAGATTTAAAGATCTCTAACCTGAGACTATGCATTTTAACTCTGAAGGAAATCCTGCTAAATTCAATGAGGCTTACTCCCCAGTAACTGAACTAAGCATACTCACCAAAAAGCCAGTCCCATTAATGTCATTGGGACTTATTTCCAGCTAATCCTACTTAAATTAAATGGCATAAGTACCCTTCTACTTCAAGAACACTACATTGAGATATTTGTAGACTTCATCTTTTGTATTTACACTATATCTGCACTAACTCTAAATATGTTTACACAGCAGTTAGTCCCAAGGCAGTATGGCTATGTAATAGATGCAAGTTATTTTGTATTTTCTATGGGTGTGTATTTGCAACATTTCCCTAGAATGTCTCACGTCTATTTTCCATGGCAAACATTTAGTGCATATATGTATGCTTCTATTATTGGTTTTCTCTTTCAAATGATTCTATTCTGGACAATATTTCTTGTACATTAACACAGACTTTTGAAGTGTTCACCAGTGTGAAGGGGAGAGGAGAAATCAAAAGAGGTGTTATATTTTTACATATTTCATTTTCATAAACAGGCATCCTCCTTCTTGGTGGGATGGGAGATTGAAGGAAGGGAGGGAAGATTTTCCTCACACAGCTGATAGTAGATGATAGTATAGAAGATAATTTCAAATGTAATTCAAACAAAATTTTAAAATGTTAGAATTTGATGTAGCAAAAAATTATGCCTTTTAAAGTCCTATCAGTCTCAATGGAAAAGTAAAGTACATTCTTAAATATGTCTAATTAAAATCAACCGAAACAGACTTGATTTTAACTATATTGTTTTCCATACATGTTACAGAAAACAATTGCCCCATGTAACTCATTCCTGACTAGTTGGGTTTGAAACAGATGTAAAAGAGGGAAAACAGTTTTGTGAGACGAATATCTTTTTGTTTAGGTTTTTTTGGGGGAGGGCAACCGACTAAATGTTGAGAAAGGGAGCTTTATCAAAATGATGCTGTAACTTTAAAAAAGTGTCATTTAAAACTGTTTTTAAAAATTTAGCAATGTGTTAATACCATAGTCATTTAACTGTGTTTTAACATTAGAGCTTTCTGTTTGATTTTAGCTGTAACATTGATTTGCTTCACAATCTTGTTGTGAACCACCTTGAATCCTAGTCTTGGGAAACAGGCAGGACTCCTAAATAGAATTAAAAATAAGTAGATTATGAGGAAAGTAAAGATTATAGGATGCTCTGTCACCAGAATGATCTCAGAAGTTCTATCAGACTTTGTGGAAAACTTCTGAATGATCTTAAGATGATAGTAATGATATTTATAAGCCTCAGCAGATAAGATTATTATGTGCTTCCCAGTAGTGTGATTACTGTCAGAGGCTGGTAATGCAGAATCGATTTATAGGAAATTGAATATTATCTTCCTGCTTCTACCTACCACTGCTAGTGGCATCTCTATCTTGGGTGTTGCCTATCTAATAGAGAACTACATGTGGGTCTTCTACAAGATCAGCAGAAGAGGTTCTGCTCCATGCTGTGCATGGCAGGTATTGCTTCCTGCTGAGTTACTTCAGCATGGCTCACCTGAGCTTTACAGAGATGGGGCAGGAGAGCAAGTGGTTTGAACAGCTATAAGAAGAAAACCTTTATTCCATCAGAACCAGCTATACTTCACAGAAACTCAGGCCAACCACATTTTAGTACAATAGCTCTCACAATACAGAGATTGTTCTGACAGAACATTTTGGGTGGCAACAGACAAAAAGAGGGAGTCTTCACTTGAGGGCATGAATGTGGTTTTAATTGCATTATCAGATTGAGTAGGGAAAGGTAATGCCATCTTGTTCTTCCTTCTGAATTCAGTACATTTGTTTAATTTAAAGAGTATGTTTTAATAACAGCAATTGTATATTTTAAAATTTTCAATACTATTGAAATCTGCTTTTACAGTCAGGGTTACATCATGTCACAGCCTTTGCAAATTTTGGAAAACATTCACAAGAATTTTTGATACTGCATTAGTGTTTGTGGGAAGAGGGAACAGATTAATCTCAAGAGCTTTTGAATCACAGAATCATTGGGATGGAAGGGGCATTGGAGGTTATCTAGTCCAGGGGTAATATTTGTGTGACCTTGATGGATCTCTCCAGCAAAGGAGACCTTCCCCAAATCCCTGAAGTAGTCTGCTCCACTGCTGAGCAACTCTACTGTTAAAGTGTTTATTCTAATCCTTAGCCAAAGTCATCATGCTTGAAGATTCCACCTGCTGGAATAAGAGTAAACAAGTCTGTTCCTTATTCTGCATCACAGTGTTTCAGATATTTGACTACTATCACATCGCCCTTACTGTTGTCTTCAGCAGTACTGCTATGCTTGGCAAGATGATCACATTTCCCATAATCATGTCTCCTCCAGTGTAAACATACCAAGCTATTTCCTCATGGGATTTTGTTTCCAGACTCTCAACAGACTGGTCAGTTTTCTTAGGATAAGGCTTGGTTTTCAGTATCTTATAATATGCCAGAACATAGCACTTAAAATACAGACACATAGTAGTAGAGCAAGCTATTGTTACATTTGAAGTGAAGCCCTTTCATACCACACTATAATGGCATTGTGTAGTGCCATGGCTGCATCCTATGGAATCTTAGGATCTGGTGATGCACTAGAACTTTCTGGCTGAGAATTCTGAATACCCCACCATAAACTCCCAGGTAGTTAAATTAATGCTACCATTGTATAGAATGATAAGGCTCCAGGAGGCTATGCTTTTATTAATGTAGCTAAAGATTACATTAGCTTTTTGAGTTTTCTTCCCCAGCAGATACATTGTACCGCTAGCTCACATTCAGCTTGTGATTCACTAAGATACCAAAGTCATTTTCACATGTGCTGCTCTCAATATGTCCTTCTACCACCACTATACTTGTGACTAGGTTTGTTTGATTTTTTTCTGTCTAAAGTCTTTGCTCTCATCTCTTCTGAATGTCATGTTGCACCTTCTAGTCCAGTCTTCCAGCTCAAATAAATCCTTTAAGAAAAGAGGTGGGCAGCTATTCTCTTAAGGTGGCTTTGGACTTCTATAAGTCTTCATCACTGGCTGTGCAGGCTAAAGCTGGTGGAAAATTTTAGGCCAAAAATACTGAATGGGCCACAGCTGCCCACCTTTGCTTTAAAATCTTGATCCTGTCTTTTATAATTAACTGTCCTGCCTAGTTTTGTGGCACCTGAAGATTACTTGTAACCCTACTGCACCTTCATCCATTAAAATGCTGGGATAAGACACAATCTAGGACAAAGCCCTACAGCACTCTATTTGTAATTTCCTTCCAGAGGGATATGGAGACAATAATTAACACTAACTTAGCAAGGTTGCTCAGCTGGCTATGCATCTTCCTAGTAATGTTATCCAATCCATATTTTACTGTTTTGACAGCAAGCATATGATAGGAGACTTCATCAAATGCTTTGTTGATCTCAAGCTATGAGAACTAGTAATTCTATTATTTTTATTTTTAAGGAGATAAGGTTGATCTAGTATAATTGGTATGAGAAGGACTGTATCTTCCCATATGAGCCAGCCTATACGCTAAGATCTTTAGAGGAGACATTTCTCTCAATTCTACCATCTTCATAGGCACATTCAGTGGCAATGCAGCAGAAGGCCAAGGCCAGCCCTATGCTCTTGAACTCTCTTCCTTGGTAGGCTAGGCTGGTTCCTTCCTTGTTCATCTTTTGCTGTAAAGTGAAAATTTTTCTATTCCAGTGGTTTTTAGAAACTTACTGTGTTATCTAATTGGTTTTCTGTTTTATACAACCCCTATTGCAACAGCTTAACTGGCTGTTGATCAGTTTTTGGGCACAATTCAGAGTGCTAGGATGACCTTTAAAGCCCTATGTGGCTCAGGTCCAGGTTATTTGAAGGATTGTATTCTCCCTTATGACCCAGTCTGGGCTTTGGGATCTGCTGGAGAGGCAGTCTCTCTGTCCTATAACCTTCACTGGTGTATCTGGCAGAAACACAGGAGAGGGGCTTCTCAATGGCTGTTCCCAGGCTCATGAACTCCCTTGCCAGAGAAATCAGACTGGCACCCTCGCTGCTTTCTTTCTGCAGTCAAGTAAAGACATTTTTATTCTGACAAACATTCAATGTGTGATTATGGCCTGTCTGATAAAAGGTGCTGGATATTGCTAACTGTGCTGAATTTGTGGATGCTTGAGTTGTAGTTTTAACTTTTTTTTAATTATTATTTGACTGCTTAATTTTTTTTTTTGTTTTTTTTTTTAATTTTGTAAGCCACTTTCCTAACCAGAAAAAAGTGGAGTATAAATACAGATGGTGATGGTGATGGTGATGATTTTTAATGCTGTACTGTCTTAAAGCTAAGCTTTTACATTCATGGTCTCTGTGTTTTTAATTCTATAGAGAACTTAATATTATTTTTAAAAAACTTTTGTATGTTTTTACCTATGTGTGGTTTTGCATGTATCTCTTTAGATTCTGTAAGCCCTCTTGAATCCAATTCCTGGGGAAAAGGAAGGAAATGAATGAAGTGATTGATTCTGACTAGGGCCATTTCTACACTACACTGTTATAATGCTATTATTCCACTTTCAACATCCTGTGGACTTCTGGGGTTTGTAGTTTACTGGGGCCTGCAAGCACCAGGATTCCATAGGGTGCTGAAAATGGAATAACACCACTATAACAGCATAGTACGGAAATGGCCAAAGACAGTAAGCATCAATGCATTGCCTTTTAGATGCTTAAAAAGGGATTGCTCAATAACCTGCTAGAATTTAGTCCTGTATTCCAATATTTTGCCAAGCTGATTAGTTTGTTCTTTCCCAAACCCACCTTTTTCCCTTCTTGAAAATGGGAACATTTGTACATCTGCAGCCTTCTAGGACACCACCTGTTCTCCAGGAATTCTCAGAAGTTACGAACAAAGACTCAGAAACAAAGTTATGAATCATGCTGCCCTGCAGATGTCGGTGGATTACAGCTGCCACCAGCCCCAGCCAGCGTAGCCTGCGGTGTAGTCCAACAACATATAGCAATAGCAATAGCATTTATTTCTATACTGCCTATCAACTAGTGTTATCTAAGTGGTTTACAATGTATTTTAGCTAATTGGCCCCAACAAGCTGGGTACTCATTTTACCGACCTGTGAAAGGATGGAAGGCTGAGTCAACCTTGGAGCCTGGCAGGATTGAACTCACAACCTTGTGGTTGCAGTACTGGCATTTAACCACTGCGCCACCAGGAAGGGAGGGCATGGAAGGGAGCGCATGATTTCCACTGATGGCCTAAAAAATATACCCTGCAAATTCTTTCAGAAGCCAGGAGTATAATTCATACTTCATACTTGAACTCATACTTGAACTCATTCATACTTCATACTGGAGCTTAAGTTTAAATGGTCACTGTGCCTACTCTGGGCTGAAAGTCCCTTTTTGAATGATTTGCTGAAGAGAGTTCCCCTTGGTGGAGAAGACTGAAGCAAAACAGGCTCTAAGTAGTTCTGCCTTCCATCCTACCCTTCGTAACAAATCATCATCTTTCCTAAAAAATGAACCTTTTGTTTCATTATGATCTTCTTTTCCTAATCATAGCCAAATTAGTTTGTTGTTTTCAGCATCGTTTGCTGGCCTCAGGCCATTCTAGACTGTTGTTTCTCTGACACAATCCTTACAGGCATGGATAAAGAAATATTATTGTACTTTGAGCTTTAAGAGAAGCCTTTCATTCAGTTCTACTATATTTTGAGTCACATTTAATGCAGATATGGACAGAGGGAGTTGTCAGTGACTGCCCCAAGCCTGTGGAACTCCCTGCCAAGACAAATTAGGCCAGCTCCTTCCCAGTTATCTTTCTATTAGCAAGTGAAGAACATTTTATTCAGTCAGGCCTTTGGCAACTAGCCTGGCTTGCCTAGGAAGACACTTTTAACTGAATAGGTGCAATATTTTTCTTTACCTGGCATGTTTTTAAATTTTTATACTTACACTTTATGTGTTAATTGCATTTGTATTAATTTATTGTAAGCCATCTTCAGTCCCATTCATGGGAAAAAGTAGGATATAATTCACATATATGAATTAATAAAATATTCCTCTTCTGTCACCTACACATAATCTGTTGAGTTTCAGCTCATCAAAGAACTCTCTATGCAGCCACACTGACTTTTAATGTTCCTGCTTTTCTTCCTCAAGTGTATAATTAATTTGTAATTGCACCTTTAATATTATAAAAATTAAGGTAGTTACCTTGACCCATAAGAACAAAACCAAACCTAATATCCACAGGTGGATCATACCTTAGAGTCATAGACCTGGAAGCACCTGCAAAGGCCATGTAGTCTAAACCTCTGCCATGGAATATGCAACTAAAGTACTTCTGTGAGATGTCCATTCAACCTCTGTTTAAGTGCCTCCACAGAAGGAGAGTCCGCCATAAACCAGTGCAGTCTTTTCCACTATCAAAAAGTTCTTACAATAAAGAAAGTATTCCTAATGTTTAGGTAGACCACTTTTCTTTTTATTTGAATAATTAGTTCATGTTCTAGAGTCTGCAGCAGCAGCAGAAAACATCTTCTACATGACATCCCTTCAGATATTTAAAGATGGCTATCACGTCACCTGTTTGACCACTGGACTATGACTCCAGAGACCAGAGTTCAAATCCAGTTTCCTTGACTCTGGGCAAGTCACATTTTCTATGCCTCGAAGGAAGGCAAAGACAACCCCCCTCTGAACAACTGTTGTTGGGAAAACCCCATAATAGGTCTCTTATTCTTCTTTCCTAGAAGCTAAACATACCTAGCTCTCTCAGTCATTCGTCATATGGCTTGATTTCCAGACCGTTTATCATCTTTGTCATCCTTCTCAGCTTGTCGATATGCTCTCTGAACTGTGGTGCCCAGAATTGAATACAGTATTCCAGGTGAGGTCTCTGACCAAAACAGAATAGAGTGGCAGTACTGCTTCCCTTGATCTGGATTCTATACTTCCTGTATTTGTACATTTCATTTTTCCTGCCTAGTAGTGTTACCTAACATTTATCCCTGTTGAAATTCATTTTGTTAATTTTTAGTTAGTTTTGTTAGTCTCGCCAATCTCTCAAGGTCAGTTTGAATTCTAATCCTGTCCTCTGGGGTATTAGCTACCCCGCCCCACAACTATTTAGTATCTTCTGTATATTTGATAAACACATGTTCTATTATATAAAACATTTTAAAAGACATTGAATAACACTAGGCCCAGGACACAACACTGAGCCCTCCCCCACAACTTCTCTTCAGGAGAAGAGTGTTTTCTCTTTAGGATGAAGAGGAATCATTAGCAAGCATTTCCTGGGTTTGGAATTCCCAGTATTCCCTGGGTTTGGAATTCAAATATGCTGCCCTGGAGTGAGGTTATCCAGAGGCTGGATGGCCATTTGCTAGGGATGCTTGGAATGTGTGTTCCTGCATGGCAAGGGGTTGGACTCAGTGGCCATTGTGGTCTCTTCCAACTCTATGATTCTATGGAAAGGTAGGAGACTATTGTAGGATGGAAACCAATACTAATAAAGTGATTGCCCTCCTTTGCCTTTAATATTTAAATTGTCAAGACTCTCCCATCCCTCTGGAATTCTTTTTTCCTTTGGAATGTCAAGTCTTGGGAGCCTCCATTTTTCTGAGTTGTATGAAATTGGCTCCCCTAAAGTCCCAGGTCCATGTACAGCTCAGCTTAGTGTCAGCTCTTACTATCACAAATTCTAAGGTAACAGCTTATTCCTCCCTAAGGTTCTTGCTACTTTCTGTTCATCAACCAGCTCTTCTAGGTCAGGATGAAGTCTAGGATAGCATGTCCACTTCTTCCATCTTCTGAGAGATGAAGTTGTCAGTAAGACAAGTTAAACAAAGGTTGGATCAGGATAGTTGCAATGACCATTATCGCTATTCTTTGCTACTAAAAAATATCAGTCTTTGTTCCTAGAAAGATTATTGCAGATGAAAAAAAAGGAGGCCATCTAAAAATGTTAGAAAAATAAGAGATTATTGATTGTTATCAAAGCCTAATCATATAGATTGTTAATGTGTAGGAAGTACGTAAGATGAAAGTACTGGAAATATGTAAGATCAGCTTACATATTTTTGCTAAAGTACATAAAAACTGCAAAGGCCAAAAACAAATTTAAATTTAAATTTCATAATGCCTGAGGTCCTGTTAGTAATAAATACCAGCATAGCATCTGCATATGTGTAGTTGTGTTTTTGATGTTTGGGCGTGTTGGTCTTTTGGTTGAAGGAATTCCACACCTCCCTTGCACATTGTACCCCACTCATTCAAAATTCACCTGTAGGTTGTGGGAGCCTCTCCCTCAATATGACCATTTAGTGGCCAGAGGAGAGTGGGGGGCGATCCAGCTATGGCCCTGTAGCCAGACACACAATAACAATATAATCTTCTGGGATTTCTGGAGGACCCCTAGGAGGGATTGGAGGATGACTTTATCCTTGTGCATAAGGTAAGTTGTGTAGAAGGGGATACAGAACAAAGTTCTGCCCGGGAAAAACTTTATACTTTGTTTTCCCATACAATATCTTGGTCAATCTTATGTATAGAATTAAAACTGGGATTTTACTTTGACCCTAAAGTCTGTTTTTAGTATGCTACCTTCAGTTTTACAGCATGAGAAAGATACTTCCTCAGAGATCACTCAAATTTTGCAGTTGCTGTTATCCACCTAAGGTCTTTTTCACACTTCACACTTCACAACTATAGCACTTTGATACCACTGTAACTTTCATTGTTGCATCCAACAGAATTCTAGAATTTGTATATTGGTGATGCTCTAGAGCTCCCTGAAAGAGAATACTGAGTATTTCACAAAATCACAAAACCCAGGGTTTACAACCCAGGTTGTAAACACAGCAGATAAAGTGGTATCAAAATACTATACAGTCATCCCTCCACATTCGCTAGGGTTAGGGGCACAGGACCCTTGTGAAAGTGAAAAAACTGTGAATAACACCATATTTAACATACCAAAAAAAGTATAATCACCATATTCAACTCACTGTGGATTACTCTGAGGAATCAGGGTTCCTTCACAAGGCAGAAGTGGCTGCTGGTGAGACTTACTGCCACCTCCACTTCTGCCCCACACCATTTTTAATAGGGACTTACTAGCCTCATTCACAGTTTCTCAGTCTCATGAAGCTTGCAGTCCTTATTAAAAATGGCATGTGGAGGCAGCAGCGGTGACAGCAAAGAATCCATGAATAATCAAATCCGCAAATATGCAAATATGGAGAGCTGACTGTAAATATGTGAAAGAAAGACATCAGAGTGCAGTCCTAACTCATGAAGGTGGCTGAGGGCCAGCTAATCTGATATTAGGCCAATGAAACTGTTCATTCCAAACTACTTTCAGCCTGGGGATTCTGGAAATTATTTAGAACTATATTTGCCCAACTTTGTATAGCACTGTGGCTAAGTCCCAGCCTTGGGGGAAGTTTGGGTATGGTATAATGCAGCTTCGTCCTCATTCCATCCTTTCTCCACAAAGTGGTTGTGTTGGCAGATCTCTTTGCCAGCTTTCTGAGATCAGCTGGCAGCTGCCAATATAAGGGTAGTTCAGTTGGCATGAGAGTTTCTGCCTATTCTTAGTGCCCTCTAGCTAATGAATCTTTGAGTTAATATTGTACTGTACATCTTTTCAAATAGGGTCATCCAGTGAATGGTCCTATATGTATCTATAGGTCACCAAAGGGAATGACTTGTAAGGTACAGCAGTTTCTCCTTGCTAGTGCCTTGTGGTTGTCAATATCTTCATGCTTTCTTGGGAATTTCTGATTGTGCTAGATAGTGATTCGGATAGGGAACAGATGTACATACAGTCTGAGAAATTACAAGGAAGAGACAAGGCCAGCTCTCCCAACTTTTCCATGACTTGTGTTTCTTAGTTTTGTCATGTATTGTTGCAGGTTAGTGACCAACTGTCACCACCAAAACCTAGAAAAAGCAAAAGAAATGGTCTTGAAAAATTATATAATGGAAGCAGTTCTGTCAACAGAACGCAAGAGATGAGTGCTTTTCCTCCTCCTCAGTTAAAAATTTGGAATAGAGGGCTATGGGAACACACATAGCAAATTTTTGTGCAGGGCAGAGGGATGTAGGATATATGAGCAAAGGAAAAAGTCCTGTTGCACTAGTAAAAATATACTAGCACAACATCAGATTTTATTCAGTGTGTCTATTTTACTGAATATTTATTGAAAATTTATTGAATATTTCATGCCATTCGCCAGAGTTGCTTTCCCCAAGCTGACACCCTTCAGACTATAGCTGGACCAAAACTGCCCTCCCCAGAAATGGATAACTGGTAGCCATCTGGATATTTTTGGGACTACTACTTACATGATCATTCAACCACCACTTTCATAATCTGTCATCTTTGGCTGTGTGAGGTGGAGTTGATTGGAGTTTCAGTCTAAAATCTGGAAAGCTATAGTTGACATCAATGTCAGAGAAAATTTTCTCTAAGGTCAAGTAAATATTCTGAGTGAGAATGATAGAGTTTTCCACTCTCATATAATTACCCATACACTGTTCTTATGTTTTTCCCAGTTGTCCAACTTAATGACACCCTCTGCTAGGATTTCTTGGCAAGATTTATCCAGAAGAGAGCTGCCATTTCTTTCTATGCAGGCTGAGAGAGTGTGGCTGAGCAGGCATTTGAACCCTGGTCTGCCAGAATTCAGGTCTTCCAGAGCCCCCATGAGCTAATGTGTGATATAGTGATTTGGGCAC
Organism: Iguana delicatissima; assembly: GCA_948472985.1. NCBI lineage: Eukaryota > Metazoa > Chordata > Lepidosauria > Squamata > Iguanidae > Iguana > Iguana delicatissima. The sequence goes on along the minus strand of CAOKZL010001099.1, from coordinate 981,762 downwards.
TGAACAACAACTCTGAAGAACACGGTTTGAATCCCTGAGTGGCCAAGAAAACCCACTGGGTGACCTTGGTTACACTCTTTCAGACTCAGAGGAAAGAGATGGACTGCTTCATCTGAACAAATCTTGCCAAGAGAACCCCATAATACTTTTGCCTTAGGGCGGCCATAAGCTGGAAGTAACTTGAAAGCACACAACAACAACAACCCCGAGAGTCTGAGCTCAACACTCAGACCATTACATCATGCTAGTTCTCACACCCTGCTGTCTCTCATTACATTCTCTCTTGTAATACCACATTCTGTTGCTAATATCACATTATTGTTATAAGTAACCTTAAAAGGGTTTGTCAGCCCAGTTCATCAAAATGACATGAGGATATAAGGACAGAAAGATGTTCATATTGGCAAGCAGTTCTGGACAATCACACTTGTTTGCCTGCTGAAGCACAAATATCCAAAGGAGTCTTGTAAGACTGATAATATTTATTGTGGCAGAAGCCACTCATTCACTCTGAAAAGAGATATTATTGATGTGGTAAGTTTGGAGAGAAAACAGGCCATCTCAGAGGTGCAACTGGGAAGTAATCTGTCTGCACACTGCTTAAGCAGAATCTAATGTTTCATTTGAAATGTGGTGCTGGAGAAGAGTTTTACAGATACTGTAGACTGCTAAAAAGGCCAATAAATGAGTCCTAGAGCAAATCAAGCCTGAACTCTCACTAGAAGTGAAGCTGACTAAGCTGAGACTATCAGACTTTTGATGGATCATGAGAAGATATCACCACATTAGTAAAGAAAATAATGCTTGTTAAGGTAGAAGCTAGTAGGAAAAGAGGAAGACTGCATTACAGGTGGATAGACTCAATCAAGGAAGCCACAGCCCTGAATTTAGAAGACCTGAGCAGGGCTGTTGATAATAGATTGACTTGAAGGTCTTTAATTCATAGAGTCACCAGAAGTCAAAGTTGAACTGACAGTAACCAAAAACAACAACAAATGTTACATCTCTCCTTTGCTACTTTCTCAGTTAATTTCATGGCGGCGTGACATCTACAACAAATACAACAGTGACCAGTGTAGATACGCATGTCACAGCATATTCTGGGCCTTTCTACCCTACACTGTTATAGTGCTATTGTTCCACTTTCAACATCCTGTGGAATTCTGCGGTTTGTAATTTACTGAGGCCAAAGAACTCTCTGGCTGAATTTAGAATTCTAAATGCCTTTCCCTAAACTGCAAACCCCATAGATGTTGGAAGTGGAATAATAGCACTATAACAGTGTAGTGTGGAAAGGCCTTATGTCTTAATATATCTACCCCAATGTGGCTTTGGTGTACTAGATAAACAAGAAGAGGCACTGAGGTGGTGATGGTGCCTATTAGGATTTAAACTGGTTAGTATAGTCTTCTGTGAATGACATGGAGCCATTCAGCTCAGCAGAACCACAGTAGATCTGCTCGTCCCTGAATTACTTCTACCATTAATGTTATTACAGTACTAAGTTGTTTACTGAATAATAATATCCTTGTCAACTAATGCCTTCAACCCAAATTCTGATTTATAGACATAAGTAGCACTGAAATAAGTGGACCATGCTTCTCTATTTAGGGGAGAACATGTAGAATATGCTACAAGTTTCTCTAAAAAAAATCTATTGAAGTGAAAGATTTTGTTTCGAAGAGCAGTTCCTGTTGGATCTGTATTGTTGTAGGCATGAATGTTTCTTTCCTTTCTTTATGAAAAGAGTGGTCATTGCTGTCAGGCACTAGAACTTCAACAGATCAATAGCACAGGAACAACCAATGACTTGTGCTTCCTCAGAGTTTTGAGCCTTGAAGAGTAAGGAGGGACTTTATTAAAGTTAAAATATCGTGATTCTCCCCAGATGTCAGTTCCGGATCCTGGTCAGTAGTCTATAGCAAGTTAAGACTAGGTAACTAGGATCTGTAGGGAAAAGTTACAGACCCAACTACAGAACAACTAAGGGAATATACAAGTGTTCAGAAAGACTTTGTTGATCAATCAGTGCATAATTTCTTGTCTGTAAGGACCCAATGGTGAGACTGAGCAGGCAAGACCAGTCCAGGGCCTGAAAATACTAAATTACTGATGTCAGAGCTAGAGAAGTAAAGCAGCAATCAAATCAGAAGTTGAGAGCAATCAAGAGAAGAAGAAAAACCAGAAAACAGAACAAAGAAGCAAGATAGGAGGCAAAATCAAAGAGCAAGACCAGAAATATAAGGTTGGTCAGAACTGCTCAAACTGATCTTGCTGCTAAAGCAATGTTCTAATGATATGATTAGTCTTGTTATATTTCTTCCTGCCCAAGAAGAGTCAATGGGCAGCCTTGGAGGAGCCAGTTTGGAATATGTTTCATTGAGAAGCTCACCTGTGACCCATGGGCTGAGCAGCAGGGTGCTTCATCATGCAGTGAGAAGGAGGAAACTCATCATGTGGGACTTTGGTCAGCAGCCACTTTCGCTTTGATACAAAGCTGCAGTGATATGACATACCACATGGGTCAACAGTGATCAGTAATGAATCCTATCATCATCATCATCATCATCATCATCATCTCTATTTATATCCTACTTTTTTCCCAGGTTGGGACTCAAAGTGGCTTATAATTAAAAAGACATAGTTAAAACTCATAGAATGCAAAAGTTAAAATATAATTAATCAAAAGAATTAAAACAATGTTAAAACAGATTAAAATGATGTTAAAACAGATAATTAAAAACTCAAATATTCATCAAAAACACAATATCCAGCACATTAGACAGGCCCACATAAAATCATACTATTGGGAATTGAGAGATTTTTAGTAATAAGTCTCCCAGTCAGCGGAGTATTTTTGTAATGCACAAGCAGAAGTTGAACAAATTACCAGTTCCACTTTATTATCTCCACGCCAGACACACTTAATCTAGCTCAAAATAAACACAAACAGTTTGGTTAAAAATATGAAGAAAGTCTACTCACAAAGTCTTGTGCATAGTCTACACAGGTTCAATTCTCGAAGAAAGGTAAGAAGAAAAAAAAGAACTCACATGCTTACAGGGAGGCATCTTTTTAGAGGATCAGAGGCTCAGGCAAAAGTAGAATAAAAGAAAGAAAGTTGTAAATACCAAGTGAGGGCTTTTAAAACAAAGGGATGAGTACATGCAAAGGGAAGTGGATGTTGACTAAACAACAATAAGTTTACTCTAGGCAGTCTCCTCTATGCCTACAATAAACATGCAAACTAACTAGCCAGTTAGTTAGACATGCAAAGGTTACCATTCCCAACACACACATCAAATGCCTGTCTGAGTAAAAACATCTTTACCTGATTGTGGAAGGATAGTAGGGAGGGTACCAGTCTGATTTCTTTGATGATGGTGGGACAGAGACAAGGACATCTATCCCCTGCATAAAAACTTAAAGGCTGGGTCATTTGAGCCCAGCCAGTTCCTGGCACTAACGGAGAAATGACCATCATTTACTTTGGGTAAGGCACAAATGGAGAGAGAGAGAAAAAAGGAGCCACTGAGACATCCACTATCTATGATCCCAAAGAATCACAACATTTCATAATAAGCATCACAACTGAGCTTCTGCACAATCCAAGTAATTATCAGCTGAGAACTTAATAGGTACAAGGTAGACACAAAAGCACAAAACTGACTTCATGCTGCTTCCTTCTGCAGTACAACCGGGTACTTTTCTAGGCTGTGCTGGGGCAAGAAGCACTGCCGTCATGCTTCCTGCCCTTCTGCAGGACAGGTAAATGTGGGATGGTGTCGCAATAGCAGGTCATTGGTGGGAAAAGCCCGTCAACAATTTAACCCACAGTTGCACCATCTGGAGATGGAAGAGAAGTAGGACCACAGCAATGTCATGTGGGACTGTCCTTCTCCCAGACAGCGTGGGAGGATGCTGCGGAAAGGGCCTTGATCATGAGCCCTTATATGTGTTTGAATGGACTGATCACAAGCATTTCTTTTCTAGTGTTCTAACTGTTTACCAACTTCTCTCTTTGTCTTACATTAAAGTCTTTGAACTACGAACCATAACTAGTCCCATTCTACTCAGCAGAATTTATTTATGAAGAAATCTGTATGGGATTGGTCTGTTAGACTATACCTAGGGGCAGAAACCATGCAATTCTCTAGATGTGGGTGGACTATAACTATAACAGGTAGCACAGCCAGTGATGAGGAATGCTAGAGCTTTCAGTCCAACATCTGAAGAGATGAAAGTTTGCAGATAAAGTAAGGATAAGAGGAATCCTTGAAGACATGATCAAGATCTGAGAGGATCTGGAGCACTGCACTAAAATTAACAAAATCAGGGAGACAGGGACAGGGAGAGCTGTATTGCCAGAGGCATATTGGAAAAACAGACGCTGTGTGTTGTAGGGGTTTGACTGCTGGGCTAGGATTCCAGGAGACAAGGATGTTGTGATGAAACCTGAAGGGAAGGGCATGGTAACCGAGTCTCCATAGTGGCCAGGAGTGGTTTAAAATGATGGGTCGGTAAAATGATTGGTTGGAACCCTCGAGAGCTCCAGGGAGGGGCGAACCAAGGCGGGAGGAGAAACAGAAATTTAACTGACACAGGGAGGAGTTAGTGGGAAGAAGAGTCCAGTGAGGGACAAAGAGAAAAGAGCTGTGTTAGAGAGCTGGGAAACAGAGTGAATATTTGACAGTAAATGAGCTGAGCATGGTGAGAGAGAGAGAGAGAGAGAAACGAGGTGTGCTGTATTATAAAAAATTAGTTGCAAACAAGTTACAGTAACAGTGCTTCAATAAAATGTGACTTTCTGTTTTTATAAAAGCAGTCTCACAAAGTGTCATCCTACATACTGGATTATACATGCTACCGTTACAACATTAGTACCAAGAGTACCACTTTCTTTTAGGATTAAAAGTCTGCTTGTTCTTATTGCTGAGAAGGGCCAGAGTTTAAGGAAAGCAGGGGAGGGAGATCAATCTGGTAGGAGGAGGCCAAAGGGGGACAATAGTGAAACGGGTGCTGCAATTTCCGGTGGGGGAGGATAGAAGCAGGCCTGTGTGTGTGTGTGTGTGTGTGCGTGCGCCCTGGCTTGATCCAGAAATCTCCCAGGCCATGCAGACCTGTATACAAAATGTGTCAGGCTGGGTGACAAGAAATGTCACAGATGTGAATCCCCACTCTACCATAAAAACCCTCAGAGTGATGCTGGGAAAGTCATACTCTCTCAGCCTTAGAGAAAGGAAATGGCAAATCTCTTCTGAATAAAATCCTCAAAGCTCCAAGAAAACCCTATAATAATGTCACCATAAGTCAGAGTCAACTTCAAGGCATATGACAACAACAACAAAAATAGGTGAAAAGAAGCTAGGTGCCTTAAGGGATCACTAGCTGAACATGAAGTTGTGCAGGGAAGCTGCTAAATTTTTTTTTAAAAAGCAAGCTTTGAGTGCATCTACAGTGTGATGCCCATGGTCATCCATGTTACAGGAAATAATAGTGCAGTTCTGCTCTATTCTCTGTTAGCCAGGTTGCATTTGGAATACTCTGTCCAGTTCTAAGTGACCCATTTTAAGAAACAAATTCACAAATTACAGCCCATTCAGAGAAAAACAACCAGGATGGGGAGTGGTCTGTAAACCAGCACCTTGAAGAACACCCTGAAGAAAGTTGTGTATGTTTCTCCTAGAGAAGAGACAGTTAAAGAGACACGAAAACAAGTAACTTAAATGTGGCCATGCAGAAGATGCAGCAGACAATTTTGTGGTCCAAACCTAGAACAAATGAGAGGGAATGGGAAGGAAGAAGATTCTGCCTAAGCATTAAGACAGAACTCTGAATCACAAGTTATGGAACAGACTACTCCATGATGTGGTAGGTTCTCCCTTGATGGAGATATTTCTCTCAAGTATGCGGTGGTTGCATCCTCTCTGTTGAACTTATACCGAGCAGGGCATTGAACTGGATGATTGCCAAAATCCTTTCCAACTCTGTGATTTGATAATTTTTGAGCAGACGTGCCCAGCAGCTGTTTTTGAATTCATTTTTTGTGGCATCTGTTGTGCTTCAGCCATGTGACACTTATACACCAATGTAAATGCTGACTATACACCAAAAAACTAAAATGGGTGGATATTTTGGTGCTTAAAAAAGCCATTTATGGAAAACGATATGTGCCAGAGGAATGTATATTTTTGAAACATGACAGAAGTCATGCGTTTTAAAAAATATTATGACCAACCTTCTCCTAGGTGTTTCACTTGTGGAATACCTACAATCGACTGTTTATTTGCAAGGTATTGATAGTCTGGTATGGTTAATTCTGTGCTTGGCAGCTTGATTCATGGTTTTTTTTTTGAAAAAAGGTTTTAACTGCAAATGAAATATGAATGCAAATGAGTGTGCAGTAATGACACACTGTGTATGTGTAATGTATATGACTTAAACCTTTGAAGGACAATCTATGAATAATAGCTGTTTGGTGCCACCTAGTGGCTGATAGTCTATTGAACTGATTTCAATGCTTCAGTACTAGGTCATTCTCAACATTTTGTTAAGCGTTTTAAAAAGAACAATAGCACTTTATTTCCCCATGTGGCATACAGTTCAAATACAGTTTCTTTCATATACTGTACAGATACGGTTGTTTTATACATTGTGTGATATCAGGCACAGGTATAAAAGTGTCTGTGCATATGCTAATAGTAGGAAACCTGTGTCCAATGTCAGCTTTCTTGTTCCTACATAACACTAACGCTTGCAAAAATCTGCCTTTTATATGTACACGTAAAAATGAAATGTACAAAGCATCCCTAAGGATCTACTTTGGACAAAAAGAATAGTACCCATGTCTATTTGGATTTTTCATTTATTTGGACATCACAGCTTTACAATGTTTTCCCCTGCTTTTCTCTCTCTCTCTCTCCCCCTCCCTCTCTCCCTCTCTCTTTCTCTCTCTCTCTCTCAGACACACACTCACACTCACTCTTCATAAACTTCCCCTTTTATCTCACTATGATATAACATTTAATTTTGCCTCTGGATAAGTGCAGAATTAGCATTTGTTGCCTCCACCAGCACAAGGGAGAGCTCCAGCTGACAAAACATTTCAGCAATATGGAGTTAAGCAGACAGGCAAGTTAAATATCTGTGCAGGAAAGTTAAGCGCTCTTTGATTTATTTATTTTTCACTTAATTTATTATCCACTAGCTGAAGCTGAAACAGTGGGCACAGCAGAAGGCAATGAGGGCCAGGAACCAAATCCTAAGAGGGTAATCTTTCAGAAACCTAGAGTTCAGAGACCAAAACGTGAGGGAAAAAATCCTGCAGAAATTTACAGCATAGCTTGGAGGAGTTCCTTTTCTGGACAACAGGTCCCAGAATGCCCTAGTGGAGAGTCTAGGGGTGATAGTCCAAAAAAGTAAGCCCCCAACTCTGATTTATAGTAATCACTGCTCTGTTCTAACAACCTGCAGTAAAACGCTTACCTTAGACAATTAAGCCCATGTTTTGAAAAAGCTCCCTAACAAATAGATCAACACTGATAACAGCCTCAGTGCAGACTCACCTAATGGAAAAGTCTTTTTATGGGGGGGAAAAGCAATCAAACTACATAAACTCAGTTTTAAGACTTTAAGTAAAGCCCAGAAGCAACAGTTTAGAGACAGACTTTGTTTTTAATGCACATTCCAGCTTTTAGTTTAGGGGTTTTTTCTTGTACAATTGCGGGCAGGAAATACTGTGTAAATCTAGAAAATACACAATGAACCAAGCTGATAATGGGTCAGACCTTGCACAACCAGAGAATTCTAACTACCTTCTATCTTTAATCCTGTCAGTTGTCCCTATCTTAATCAATCATGTAGGTATGGGGGGGGCAATGGGTGCAGTGTGCCCTGGCAGCAATTTTTTTTGGAGTGCCGCAGCTCCTTGCTTGTCCTCCCCCATGTGCTGTAGCCCCACCCCCACATGTCATAGCCCTGCCCTGTCCATTGTAGCCCCACCCCATCTGTCGTAGCCCTGCCCCCTTGCACTGTTGCCCCGCCTCCGCACACCATAGCCACAGATTCCATAGTATGGAACCATGGCAATTAAAGTGGAATCAAAGTGCTATAATTGTGTAGTGTGGAAGGACCCTTGGTCTAGTGCAGCCTTCTGATTGAGGCACGGTCCCTTATTTTTAAAGGAAGACTTTCTAATCTAGTTTAATACCAGAGCAGGTAAAAGAAAGTAGCCAGAGTTCCCACCTGCTGAACCATTAAAGTAGTAAGAAATTAAACAGGCAGGCAAATTAAGCACCTGTGGGATTTTAGGATCAAGATAAAGAGGTCAGAGATATTGGCACGTCCTCCCTCTTGAGAGTAAATAATTTAATATTCCAGATAAAATATACGCAGCAAAAGAAAAATAGTAACCAAGGCCATTTCTGCACTACACTGTCATAGAAATGGAATAATAGTGCTATTATTCCACTTTCAACATCCTATGGAAACCTGGGCTTTGCAATTTAGAGAGGGGCATTTAGAATTCTCAGACAGAGAGCTCTTTGGCCTCAGTAAACTACAAACCCTAGAATCCCACAGTATGTTGAAAGTGGAATAATAGCACTATAACAGTGTAGTGTAGAAATGGCCCAAGATAGAAAACTACTGAGGTTGTGGATGCTGTCCTTTGTGTTACCACCAGAAGCCCTGCTTGGCTTCTTGGGATTTCTGAGATTTGACATCCTGATATTCTGATATGCCAACGATAATGTTCATGGATCTCCATGCTAACCAATGCATTCAGCACTATTAGAAACAGGACACAATGTTTGTTGAGCACAATTTGTGCTCTCTTCCCTGTGTAGAACTAAGTGCATGGAGGCTGAAGTGAGCCATCTCTGCTGGCACTACCCTGGGGTCATTCTATGTCTTGCCAGCACCATCTGAGGTGGCATCTGTATGGGCTATATCTTACAGCAGTACTTCTCAAAGTGGAGGTTCATGGACAGGTGCTGGCCCACAAGCCATCAGCTGCCAGTCTCTGGAGAATTTTGCAGAAAGAAAGCAATGCCTGCAGCTAGATAGCATGGTATAGTGGTTTGATCATTGGATTAGAACCCTGTGAGGCCAGGTTAATAGTAGGAAACCTGTGTCCAATATCAGCTTTCTGCTCAGTCATGGTAATCCACTGTGTGACCTTGGGCAAGTCATATTCTTTTAGCCTAAGAAGAATGTAAAGGCAAGCCCATTCTTGCCAAGAAACCCCCCTGATAGGTTTGCCTTGGGGCTGCCATAAGTCAGAAATGAGTTGAAGGCACACAACAACAACAAATGGGCGCAAATATGCTACTGATCTTTAGCACACTGAAAGAAAAAAAAATGCCAGTCCCTCACATCAGATAGCTTAAGAAGCCTTTCAGTATGGCACACAATTACAATTCCTTTGTTTATAAACAATTAGTTTCCCAAGACTGTCAGATTTTTTTAAAAAAAGTCTTCACCTACTGGCAGAAAGACAACAAGGATGGAGTCAGTCTAGCCTCTCTGAAGCCTGGGAGCAGACACCAAGAAGACCCTCTTCTGTAGTACCACCAAATGTAACTGAGAGATGAGCCTCACCCAAAGACCTCAAAACGTGGACAGGTTCAGATGGAAGAATATAGTTCTTCAGACAAAGGTGTGATTTCCACTGTCTTTGTTGCATTTGTAGAAAAAGAAATAGCCAGTACACATCTCCTCTCCAAATGCTTGTAGAGACCACTGCCTGATGGCTGAAGAAAAGATATTAACTTTTCCTCTTCTCCTCTGGCCCCAATGGCAATCACCTCTCCAAAGCCAGGGTTTCACAGTAGAAAGGAAAACTCCTTTGGTTCTGTTGGAGGCTTTCCTCCCAGTGAATAGCATTATCAAGCATGTGTGCAGGAGTGCATTTTGGGCTCCATCAGGGGAGCAAAAAGTTACACTTCCCTCACCTGGCACCACACATAGATTCCTGTCCTCTGGTAGTGGCTAGCTGTAGTTAAAAAAAAGGCATGACATTTAGGATTGACCAATTTATCATACGCCATTTTACCATTATCTTGTTTGGCTTAGATGGAACAGTTACTTTATGGGACCATAATCCCCAGAATCCTTTGCCCTTCATGGCTACTGGATAACACACACACCCATACATTTTTCAAGCTCAAATCAGTGAACAGGAGTTATTTTGTGGCAGCAGTTCACCTAAAATTAGTGGAACTCACTTCAAGGTATTAAGAGTTACCCTGCAAGATCCCTCAAGCTCTGCTCAACCTTCTACATCCTAGGAAAACTGGTAACTTTCATGGAAACCACTCTCATAATTCAAAGAGTGATCTTACTAAAATTTCTTGAATACAATGGGAATCATAAACTTCTCATGGATAACGTGCTTTCTATTGGCATTGCTCAGAAGTGAATTTTTCTCCAAAGAAGCCAGAAATAGGTCATTTTCATTTGATAATTGCTGATTTGCATAGTTAGGAGGGAGGATGGTTTTCTTGAAGTCTTTCAGGGTGATGTGAAATGAATGTGCATAAATCCATCGTATTAGGATACATTCATACGTGATGGGAAAAAAATCTGTTCATTTAGTAAGAAAAGATACTGTTCAATCATAGGGAGAAATTTGGTATCGATATCTGACCATTCCATGCTATCTGATGAGGGGAACCAGCAAATCCCCCCCATGCTCATTACCACTACCATACCTGTGTCCATTAATTACAAATATTTCTTTCTTTTCTGGAAATTTTCCAGGGACAGCAGCCAATGGCTCAGGAACTGGCACCTGTCTATGGGCCACCATAATGAGTAACACTGATCTATTTGTTTTACTCAAGTGCTGGAGGAGAAAGTTAAGAAATGTCAGTACAAAAACTGTGTGGCATTCTTCCCCATACTGGTATGCTTTAGACTGGTGGAATACCAATCTAAATATCATGATCATGGAAGATTCAACACATCTGGAAAGTGCTGGGTTGGGGAAAATATATAATGTGTCAGTCCATGTGACGGTTTTCTTGGTTTGTCTCTTGAATTCATGACTGAACCTGCTTGCTAGCAAAGGAATAGGTGGAGGAGGAGGAGGAGGAGTAGGGGGGAAGGTCAGAATCCTGTTGGGGAGTTATGAATGCATAAACATTGTAGTTAAATGTACTTCACAGGGAATGCCATTCCGATCCTCCCAATCTCCACTTACTGTTCCCCTGTCATTTGGGAAGCAGTTAACTGATGCTCCTACCCCCTGTTGCGAGCGATCTCTGATGTAACAGGCAGAAGCAGGATCCCTGTTCCAATTTGTGGCATGGGATCATCAGCCAGCTGCTTTTTGAATGACTGGGGAACGGATTCCCATTAATTGCAATGGCTTCTGACTGGAACGTGGGGATTGGGGGACTTTCACAGTCCCTATGTGTCCCCTAAAACCACAATAGGGTAACCATAGGTCAGAGCTGACTTGAAAGCCCGTAACAACAACAACAACAACAACAACAACAACTTTCAATTTGGGTTTAGAACAATAGAACGACCCTGCAAAGTAAGCACTCACTTTACAAAGAGGACTGGTTGTATGAGTTTCTTCCTAATCTCTCCCTTGCACCACGCTGCCTTTAGTATATTGTCAAATAGATTTTGTGTATTAGGTTGTATTCAGGATCTCTGTTTTCAAAAACCTTTCAAGAATGGCCAGAATGTGACCGCAACAAATACCAAGGCAGAACTTAAGAAGAATGAATCTAACCCAAGCTATCATCCTATCACTGCTTTTTTATGGATGGTTTCAACACGTTCTTTTAAAAAGTAACCGTCCAACCTATCATGTCAAAGTAGCAGAATGATAAGGTTTGAACTCGAGTTTTCTAGCACCAAGGCCATTGCTTTTGTTTGTATGGTCACACTGGGTTATACCTTGACAATACTCAGATTTAGGAATCCAGTGGTTATTCATCCTTAGAAACAGAATGCTTACATGCCACCTGGAACGTGCCATCCTACCCAGTTCTAGTCAGTGACAGCTCACTCACAGAGAAGGTGTATTTTGAAAAATCAATGGAGAAATCAATACATCTTACCCAGGTTATCAAAAGTGCTCTAGATGCTTAAGTTGCTAAATAGCATTTATTTCAGCTAAGATGCACCTCACATCCCTCACTTTTGAAGTGAACAGCAGCTGAGATTTTTTTTTCCTTAAAGAAAATGATTGATTAGCAATTGTGCAGAGGCACCAATTTATTTCATACTTAATGTTTTTTTCCTCAGACTTTAATTGATTAGTATTTATTAAAAGCAAAGTATAATCAATTGTCTCAACCACACAATCATTGGAAAATTAAATCATATAAAGCTGTCTTTTAGTTCTATATCTAAAATAAAGCCGCACACACACAAAGAAAACAACCACTCCATGTAATGAAGGACTACGTGAGAGAGCTTTTTGAAAAGCAAAAGTCAGTGGTGTGTAAAAATGAAGACACAAAGATTGAGCTTCACAGTAAACTATTTCCATTGGCTTCCACCCCTCGGTGTTATTCAGATGTTTCATGTACATGCAGATTAATTTTAGTGGCAAATATAAGTGGTAAATTAACAATATAAAGAACTTCAGTTTAGATATTCAAATATGGTTGCCACAATTAATGTAGGACAGGGCTCTTGCACATTTAATACTTAGAAGTAAGACAGAGTGTAAAGTTCCACTAGGCAGAACTTTGTGACTTTTCTCCCTCAACCCATGGCTGTGCGTCCAGTTATGGGAGTACAGGTATACCTCAGTTAATGAAGTAGATGTGTTCCTAGGCATTACTTCTTTAACAGAAAATTTGGTGCCAGAGACAGAAATAACATGGGAAGAATAGGGGGAGAGGTTCCTACAGCACAAAAGAAGGTTTCAGCAAGCCTTTTATTCAAAATTACCAATATGCACATCTGAAATTAAACAACCAGGTGAGGTAAGCCCTCACATGAGTAAACAAAAACATTCTAGAGACCACTTGAGGGGTTCTTCCAAAATGTACCTAGAGATGTCTTTTTTTTTTTTTTTACTTTTATCAGACTCCACTTTTTTTATCATCTCTATTTTGGTGGCCAAACATGTAGATCTATGCTTATTTTACATGCTATGAGTAGCTGAGGAGGTAAGCTGATCTACTTTTCCTTCTTTTTTCTGTTTTACTCTTCACACATGCTCAGTAAGGGATGCTGTTTAACTTGCCTGTCATAGGCAGACACACAAAACTATAATAGGATTGGCTGGAGAAGAAGACCATTATTTTCTAGCTCAAGCTTTACTGCATGGTTTACTATGATAATTCTGCTGCAATCTGACACCAGTTTTCCAGCTATCCTTCATCATCCTTCCAATGCTGATGAATGCAGGGGAGAAAAATACAGTTAGACAGAAGGCAAAGAGGAAAAAAGAGGGCGAGGTAGATACAAAAAGACTTTGTAAAAAGAGGCTTTCTTATTCGAGGTTTGGTTAACTGAAGTGTCCATGTACAGCTGCATGCTTCTCTGCCGCCTCTGTCTCACTCTCCACTGGCCTGTAAATGTCCTTGTGTTTCTCTTCCACCTCAATCTTACAGCTGCATATGTGTGTGTGTGTGTGTGAAAGAGAGAGAGAGAGAGAGAATGGTATTGTACCATAGCAACAGAAACTCTGGAAAGGGGCTGGATCTCTCATCCAAAGCACCCACCCACTTATCACCTTCTGAGCACCCAAAATTGATATAATAGCACAACTGAACTTCCACACAGAAATCATAGCATGACAGAAATGGGAGAAGAGGTCAATAATGGATTTTTTTGTGTGTGTTTGTAAGAAGAGTTGCTTTTAAAATGGTCTCCAACAGGACAACTGAAGAGAGACTGCATCATGCAGAAAGCCCCAAACAAAGGCACTGTTGTCCAGATGCAATCATGATCTACCTGCCTTGTACGATAACGCCTTGGGATATTTTAAAGCTGAAAAAGTCAGATGACAGTGGATTAACCAGAACTGTCTTTGTCAAATTGAGACAGTTGGAGAATGTGGCTTTGGAAGGAAGGAAAACAGATTTCAACCTTACAATCTAGAAAGGACACATTATATGATACTCTATTATTTGGTTAATTTCACAGTGATCACTCAAGATGACAGGAAATAGACTATCTGCATCAGACACTTTCAGTGGTAGGTAATCTTTAGCAGGAAGGAATATATCAGCGGTAATGCTGTATATATTCATTGTGTGAAAAACTGAGGGAAGATGTGATTATCCTTTCAAGAAATCTGAGTATTCTGGACTTCTGTGAGATAGTATTCAAGAAAGAGCTGATGTGAAGATTGCATAGTCATGTTTAGATATGATGGAAGACTTTGTGAAGTCAGATAGTATAGCAATTCATTTGTGTGTGCATTTATTTATATCCCATCCTATAGCTGAGGTTCTCAGGAAGGTTTACAGTAAAACCAGTTTAAAACAATTTACGATGTGTATAATTTTAAAAGACTCAAAACACATTAAACCATTTAACACTTAAAACAAGATAATTTTAAACCAGTTAAAATAGTTTAAAGTAAGGTAAACACATGCAAATTGGATAAAATCAATAAGGCTCTGAAGGTTTTAGCAAAAAGTTATGTTTTGACTTGGCACCAAAATGGCACCAGTTTGGTGCTAATCTGACCTCCAAAAAGAGAGTAGAGCAGAGAAAGCCTGAGAACATTCCTTTCAGAACACTGTTTACCTTCTAAGAGAAAAGAGGAAAGCAGATAAGCCTGTCTCATAATCCACCATCCACCTCAGTTTTCCTCCTCCTCCTCCTCCTCCTCTTCTTAGCATAAGTCCATAAGTCTGGCCACAAAAAAGGAAATCACAAGAAAAATGCATCCAAGAAAACCTGGATGCATTTTGGAAGCAGCTTTAAATTGGTTTCTGGAAGGTTCAGATGTTTTTGTTTACTTGCCTGACCTGGTTGTTTCGTTTCAAATTTTTGGAGTTGGATAAAAAATTTCCTCAAACATGCTCAACTTCTTTTCTTTTGTGTAATGCAGAAATCTATCCCTATCCTTTTCAAGTTATTTCTGCTTCTGGTACCAAATTTCTGTTAAAGTACAGTCCTCCCTCTACATTCACAGATTTGACCTTTGTGCTTGCCTCCTTCCCCTGATTTTCCTCTCTCCCTACCCTTGCATTCTTCACTGCAGGCTTGCAAGACTTGTGTTTAAAATGAACATTTTTTTCCTTTTGTGTGAGCAAAGTCCCCTCCCACTGCTGGAGGTATGTCCTTTCTGCAAGGTGGTTGCACAGTCTACTGTGTAATGGCCACTGACTGGTCAGGTGCTCTCTTTGATTCTATCCCTCCCCTCTGAGAGGAGTCCCCTTTCTCAAGATGGTGACTGGAAGTAGCTAGAACACAAGAACTCAATCTTCTACTCTTCTCTGTCTGAGGGGAAAGTACTGGTAAGCCCTTTACCTTGTCTCTTCCACTCCAGGAGTGTTGGGGCCAGAGTTGACGGAATGGGAGGGGCAGCTATAGAGGGGAATGGAGGGATTGTGGGGAGAGGTATTCATGGTTTTTCTGTTTTCATGAGGGTTTTGTGCCCCATGCCCTCACAAATGTGGAGGGGCCACTGTATTGACCAAAACCACATTTACTTCATTAATTTAAACATACCTATGGTTCTCTCCCATTGCTGTTCCCCAGCAACTGATATTTTGGGGCATGTTACTTCTAACATTTGATTCAATGTGTGTGTCTCTCTGTGTGTGTGCTCCTACCATAACTCAAACACTGGCATTATGAGAGAACAACTCTCCACCCAGTTGCCCTACAACATGCATCATTTTATACATTGCTGTATTGCCTTAATTACCTTTTTCCTGACCTTAAAAAAGTTCAAATGTTGTCATGTTTCTTTGTAAAGGAGCTGCTTCAGCCCCCACAATAATTTTGGTTGTTCAGAATTTGTGTTTAAATAACAGTAAATATTGGTTGAAAATAACTGTTGCCTTCCAATCACTGTAAAAATAGATGTCTTGACTTAAACACTTCTTATCTTTCTATCTGTCTTTCTGTCACCTATCTTGGTGCTCACAATATTAATCATGTGCCTCCTGAATAGTTTCCCTGATGCAATCATTTAACTTAAAAAAAAATTAGTAACCATTCTGGGCACTACATTGAAGGGAATTGTCACTTTCAGGCCAGCAAAATCCGTCAGTCTTCTATCTCTATTTGGCTTTTAGGCTTAGGAAAGTGTGATGGCAGTTATTAGCTGCTCAAAGAAAATCCACTAGTAATATGGATTTATTTCTTGATTAATGGAGGAGATTATTCACATATTAATTTCATATTTGTATAATTTCACAAACTTGATGCTAATATACTTGTCCCAACCATCCCTCAAATTTCTATGATTTGTTCTAATTGTTAAATAGCTATTCTTTTATTCTAATACACAGAGTAATTATTAGTCAGTAGAACATCTGTCATTTCTTACTACCTTTTGGAATATGAAGATGCATCTTGATTTTAAAAAGAGCGAAGGAAAGAAGGATCTCCACTTGAAGAAGCACATCTGAAGGGGTCTAAGTAAAGCTTTCATGCATAGCCACACTTTGATCTTGAATTATTGTGATTTCTGATGTGTGTTATACAAGTTATTGTGTTGTATTTCAGAATTGGTCTTACAATCAGTACTTGAGATTCTGAAATATTGTCCATTGACTTCTGTCTGCCTTCAACTGTGAGAGATGCATGGTCTTATCACTGCTTGTGTAGCCTTCCCAATATTATATTTACTATCTTTCTGAAGAATTAGGTCTCCAGTTAATTTTTATTCTTTTTTGTATCCAAGTCTACAGGGATTCACCTGCATCATGGATTCTTAATCTCATCCAAGAAGATGCTAAATTACTAGGCACGCATAGCATAATTACCTCACATTTCAATGATCAAGTGAAAAGATGAAAGAATAAAACACCTCAGCCATTAATGCCAGGGGCATCAATGTCCTTTTTGAAACTGGTGCAGTTCTACTAAAACTGTGAGACAAAATTATTAATGATACGATGATTTATTTTTATTTTTTTAGTGTGCATTGTCCTTCAATTGTCTGTTGCAGAGGTGGGCAACTGCAAACAGGGCAGGGCATTTTTTCCCTTTCTGGCTGCACCAGAGCATTTCGGTATGCCTGAAATGATGCCGTGTCACTTCTGGCTGCTATTTTTGGCTGATTTCTGGCTGATTTTTCCTTTTTGACCGTTTTGGATAGTTTTAGGCGTCCAAGGGAGGGCATTTTAGGTGACTTGGGGAGATTTGGGGAGCTTTGGAGGCCAAAAATCATTCTAAAGTCAGCCTGATTTTTTAAAAAAAAGTACGGGAGTCTAAATATATATGAGGGCTTCTGAGGGTCCTACAGGTCACACTTAGGAAGCCGAAGGGCTACATGTGGGTGGCACTTTGACTACCTCTAATCTAAAGTAAGAGAATGTGTATTTATCATACCTTGGGAGGGACCATAATTTAGCAACAGAGCTCATGCTATTCATTCAGAAGTTCCTAACTTCAGTCCCTGAAATCTTCAATTAAAAAGATCAGGAAGGAGATGACACAAGAAACCTTGACCCAAGAACCTGGAGCTGGTGCTAGCAGGCACAGATGATATTGGACTAGACAGATGAATAATCAGAAGTTGGTGAAAAGTACTTTCCTCTGTTCTAGCTCTTCAGGAATTTTAATTAGCAGAGCCTAAAGTATCTATCAGCCAGGATTGCCAGTGGCCATTCTGACTGTGTGATTTGCAAGCTCTGGCAAATCCTTTTCTCAAGAATTGTTACAGAATATGTACTTCAGTGTGTGCTTTCTTGTCAACATTTAAGATTTCTTTTTTCAAAATTCCTGGGTTGCACTAAGCTTGCCAGGACGAGGTAAAGGATAGGGCTTCTGAACTTTTAATGGTTGTGCCAAGAAGGGAATTTTGGCAGGTGGACCTTGTGTGATAGCTATCATCTGCCAACATTCCTTCTTTCTGTTAAAGGTACAGGAGCCCTGTTCCTTGTTTCACTTGTCCAAGCCTAGGTTGGGCTCAGTACCTCTCCAACATGGTGCTACAACGGGACTCCTCCAGAAAGCCAATAGTCCCAGTAAAATGTCAGGCTATTCAGTTGTTTCAGTGCTTACATCCAGCAATGCTATAAATGTCCAGTAATGCTACAAATGTACCACACTTTCATTCGTCTTTTTTGCTCTGCTCAAAGTGTGGTGTGGGTGGAGTTTCCTTCCCTTTGTTTCTTTTCCTTGCATCATTATGTCATTAGTGGAATTCAGTAGACCTCCTAAAAGTCCAGAGGGAATGAAGAAACAGAAGAAGTAGAATGAAGAAGTAGAAATATATATGGGAAATTAGCCCCTGACTGTCCTGCCAAGGCAGGGGAAAAAAAATCCCCTGCTCTGAGGTTGCAGACTCATGGCTCCTACTAGAAACTCACAGAGAATAAATCAGAGCAGAAGGTATCTTGTTTGGATATTTTTTAAAAAAAACATAAAGCAAAAGATCAGAACAGGTACAGTTACCACCAAATCCTAAGGGTTTTTTTTAGTCCAGATAAGCCTTTGGACGCATATTTTAAGAATATCAACATTTTTTACATAAGCACTCTCCCTTGAAGTAGAATTGCCATTGTTATGAAACTTCAAGTTTCTGACTTATGACTTGTGGAAACTTTGTCCTATGTTTTTTTGGCAAGATTTAGCCACAGGAGGTTTGTCACTGTCTTCCTCTAAGGTTGAGAAAGTATGACTTCCCAAGGTCACCCTGTGAGTCTCTATGGCTGAGCAGGGAATTGAACCTTGGTACAACACTATGGCCCTTTCAGCACGACGTCGCTGTTGCATTTATGCCACAGGATGGCAGTGGTTGGCAGGTCATGCTTCCGCACGACATCATTGCCGTCCCGCTGCCAACCTGTCGTGGAGCATCGTGCTTGCACAGTTTTTGCAAAATGGAAAAAATCCGTTTTGTGCCTGTGATCCGCGGCGCTCCCATCACTTTTAGCCATGTGGAAGATGCGGAAGCACATTGATGATGCTTCCTTCCGTAGCACAGCAATGGAAAAAGCCTGGCTGTGCTATAGAAGGAAAATGTGGTGCCATGGCATTCTCTTCTGCATGGACCGAACGGATGCAGAGGGGAGCATTGCTGACGTGCTCCCTTCTGGACCCAGGACTGCAGCGAGACAACGTGGAAGAGCTTCGCTGTGCAGAAATGGCTTCAGACCAACTAGGGTAGGCCCACTGAATTATAGGATGTAAACCCTATCAGCTTAATGGGTTTTGTCCACTTGGGACTATGGCTTCAGTCCAATTATTAGTTCACACCAAGATAGACCTATAGAATCAATTGAACTTATGTAAGCATTGATTTACCACATTCCTATTGATTGAATGTGTGTACTCTAGTTCGTGCTAAATTAAATTCAGATCTAGCAATTGGATTTAAGCTTTGAAATTTTTTTTTCCCATTTAATGATATGAGCACCAGCCTTCCCAGACTCTTCAGAGGTGATACTGCCTGAATATCCTCATTATCTGTTCCACGCCCTTCACTGTGATGAAGGAACACTATAGACAAAAGAGTGCGCACACATTGCTGTAACTTCAGTTGAAGATATTTGTGCAGGAGGGATCTGGACAGATTTGAAATACACTTGAGCCTTCTTCAGACTTTTGCTTTTGAATGTGTGAAGGGGTCTGGCCAAATGGCCTAATTCTTCCCTCAGTGATGGCCCATGCTAGCAGTAGTCCCAAGCTGATCCACAACACACTTAATATGAAAGAAGCCTGTACAGACAGGTCAAGATCCTAATCCCTATTATGGACATCCTATGTTTAATAAAGATGCTGCTTTTCAGACTCTGTGATGGCTTGAAAGAGTTGCCAGCACATGTATCATTGGCAGAAGTGGATGTAGCCCTCTGCATTTTTTCGGGCTATGGAGTTCAAGCTGAGTACACAGATGTGTTTAGGATGAGGATGCAACCATGACCCTGTTGAGGCATTCACAAAAATGGTTTTAAACACAAAAGTTGGGAAACATAGTGCGCTGTTCCTCTCATAAATTAAAGTCTAAAAAGGAGAACCTCTTCTATACATGGAGGTTTTCCATGTGATGAGAAACTCCTGAAGAATCGGAGGTCCCACTCAAGTATAGGGGTCCCACTGCCCTATTCAGACTGTTAGTGTCTAAACATTGAGAACAACAATGGGCAGGGCTAGTGTCTTTCCCTCCTTACATGCTCATTTTAATCTTGTGTGAGTGTGGTGAACAGATGAATAGGACCCAACTTTCTTTTTTTAAAAAGGAATACATGAACATAAAAAATAAATATTTGTCTTTACTGATTTTGTGATGATCAGGTTATCATCTCACCATGTTTTAAACATTTAATGGAAATGTTTACCTGTGCAGAGTCCTGAAGGACATGGGATTCAATCCTGAATTCCACTCATCATCTACTTCATTAGAAGAAGGAGGTAGGAGATGATTTAGTGCTGGAGGAGTTGTGTCTTTTGGTTTGTTTTTTACTGACTCCTCCTGCTGTCCCCCCCGCTCTAGAAATGCTGCTTTTTTTTCTAAAGCATTGTGGAATTTTCTGGAATAGTTGGGAAGAAGTTTACCTAAATACCCTAAAGGCACCAGATTCTGTTTAATGTTGGAAACTTAGAATGGTCAGCCCTGATTAGTACTTGTATGGGGGACTGCCAACAAATATCACATGCTGAAGATTACATTTCAGAGGAAGGAACTGGCAAAACCACCTCTAAACATTCCTTGCCTAAGAAAACCCTTCGAAATTTATGACATCACCTTAAGTCAATAAGCAACGTGAAGGCGCACACACACACACACACACACACCATGGGAAGCTGCAATGAGAATTGGTGAGAATTGCATTTTGTTGCTTTTATAGCCCAAAACCTCTGCTGGATTTCCATTCCTTTCATGAATGGCTGGAACCTTTCTGTTGATTAAAAGGGCACTCTGGTTTTCAGCACATTATAAATATAAAAAATGAAATGAATAGAGATTATCATCCATTCTGATCTACACATTCAGAAAACTCTCTTTGAATGACATCACTGAAAAATGCAAATTGGAGATTGCATCTTTGAAATGAATAAGATAAATCCTTCAATATAGAAAAGTCTCATGTCAGTTGTTAAGCCCGCTCTGGGAAACTGACTTCCCTGTTAGATACCCTTTTTTGGTGGCAGATCATTTATTTATGTTTTGACGTAGAGCAGCATTCAGTCTTGTGATTCTTCCACTGAAATTATGAATTATGAGAATCACTGGGAAACTGAATCATCTCCTTTTGCTGAATATATAGATCAGCTCGACCTTTACTTCCATGTAATATGTTTAGGGTCAGGCTGCAAATGTAAGAAGAACTGAGCAAGTGACAGGACTTATTTATAGGAGTCAAGATGACTTCAGCCCAAGCTATTTATGTCAACCACTTGGCATTTCGTCTGTGCACTTCAAAAGCAGGGAAGAGGACAGTGTCCTGCCTTGTTTATGAACAAGAAAATAGATATCCTAAATCAAAATATCTTCTTTTCCTCTGAAATTTTTGCATGTGTACATGATGACAAAATAAAATAGATCCTCGGGCAAATAAAATTAAAGGGCTTTGTTTTGACTTTCCTATTTTGCATACTGTGGGTAACTTCATTTGTTTTTTTCGTTATAACTCAATAGAACATTGAGATATTGGAATGACATTTCAACACGCATTCAAGGCAGAATGTCACATTTGGAATTTGGTTGTTAGCTCTATCCCTATTCTCATTTTCAAATGGAGCAGGGAATGCAAAAAAAGAAATACAGTGCACTATTTGCTTTTGCCATGGAGAATTGGTGATTAAAGTTTGTGTGCACATTTACAATGCCATAGTCCATTTTAAGTTTTCTGGGTAGGGGTGCAAAATAGGTTGTAATGTGATATGTCAGACTTTGTGCTTCACAAGGATAGCTTATAGTGTATAATTTCAGTCTTAGCAACTGTTTCTGCTCATATGGACATACCATTGCAAAGCTATAGAAACTCTATTTTCCCAAGTACACTTCATAAAATAAGAAGTAGAATTCTTAACTGAAGTCTAACATCTACTTTTAAAAGTGAGACTGTGGCTCAAAGGAAGGTGGGACAAATGGAAAACTGTTTCACCTACAAGAAGATCTTTTACAACTTGAGATTGTATTATTTTTTATCTTGATTTTAAAGCCCAGTTGCAGGTAATGCCCTATCAAACAATAGCATTCCAAGCTCAACCAGCTTGACTTTCCTAGCTCTACTTATCTATGGCCATTTCTGCACTAGACTGTTATAGTGCTATTATTCCACTTTAAACATCCTATGGAATCCTGGGCTTTGCAGTTTAGGGTGGAACATCTTTGGCCTTAGTAAACTATAAATCCTAGAATTCTGCAGGATAGTAGCACTATAACAGCCTAGTGTGGAAAGGCCCTATGATTCCACCAGTTCACAGAGGGCTTTCAAGATCATTGTCACTCTCTTCTTAAGTCATCCAGTAAAATCAGAGCTTTGAGTTGCAAGTAAGAAATGTATTGAGTTAGAAGCAAGTAAAGCAGTTTTTTTTGTAATAAAGGAAGAATCATGTTACATTTGAAGAGTAATGTAATGCATAGGAACAAAGTTAAATAATGAGCAAACTGTTCTAGTAACTATTTTAGTTAGTTTTAACATTAACCACGCATGGTTAAACATTGTTAAACACTTTTAGAGGCATTTTGACAGGAATTGTTCTAGTTCTATGCAATTTTATGCAAAATCCCTTCCTAGAATTGTTAGTGTATGTACTGTACATTAGGCTATCTTTGTACCAAGTTCAGAAACTCCAGCTGGTCCAAAATATGGCAGCCAGATTGGTTACATGCACAGTGAGGAGTGAGCATATCACACTGATATCACAGCGTAAATCAGATATGACTTGAAGGCACACAACGACAACAACAACTTTTTCAAATGACATAATATAGCACAGCCCAGATTCTGAATAAATATTTATGTCATTAAGGTTAAATATTTTAAGAGAACACATTCATTATATTGCACAATAAGCATACCTTCTGATTTCTCCTTGTCAAAACAAGAGACATAATTTTTTTCTGTTTCTCCGTTGTAATGATTAATCTGTTGTTGAAAATGCAAGCAATGGAATAGATGATATATTGATGTGAAGATAACAGCAAGCGTATTGACTGTCATTGGTGTCATATAATCAAACATTATATCAGCAATAATCATATTTTTGTAAAAAAATCAGTAATGATTGTTTTTCTTATGAAATGAAGTCTGTACTTTAGACTTTACAATGAAGTCTACATATTAGACATTAACTATCAGAAGCATTAAAAAAAACACAGAACAGTTATTGATGATCTTCATTATTCAAGATAATTTTTTGAAGTTTGCTGAACAGTTTTCAAGCTGTCACTTAGATGAAATGATCCAAGATTGACATACAGTAATGCCAGCTGTGCTATCTGGGTATCATTTTCAACCGTGCCTATGGTACATGAAAATATCTCCTCTGAAAAAATAAAAAATGACAACCTCTCTGAAGCAACAGCTGTGACAATAAAAGGTATGGCTTTTCTGATTTGTGGCACACAGTTTTAAGCCTGACCTAACACCTTTAACATGAAATATATTTTCATTAAAATCAATGAGACTTACTTTTAAGGAAGTCTCAGTATAATACCATTGTCTTTTATAGTACTGTATCACACCTTTTTCATTGCCATATGCATTGATCTTCGTGAATGTTGTGTCCAACCGTGTTGGTCCGGTTTAGGTGTAAGTGGTATCCTTTCAGGTTCTCACTGATACAGTTGAGTGTGTTTCTGTTCTGCTGGTTGAAAGAAGATAAAGAAAGAAAAGCAGGGGCTGTCTGTTGAATGTTCAGGAAATTGTTCTGCTGCACAGTTGAAGAGGAGTGAAATCCATAAAACAAATCTACAGGGTCCCACTTTGCTTGATCAAATTGAACCAGGGATGAAACTGCTCTGTGAGAGAAGGCAACATTAGTCTCCCATCTTTGGTAAGCATTTGCAAAATATTCACCATTGCCACACTGCATTCTCCACAATGGATCTGAAAAGTAGGAATTCATCTGATAATGTGAAATAAGTGTTAAATAAGAGCAGTATTCACCTGGTGCAAGGGAAGATATGCTTAGATATGGCTTGTATTCCTTTTGGTGCCCCTGTTTGTGTGATTTGCGGTGTTGCCTAAAGTCACCGTGCACAAAATCATTGATGTTAGTTGGGTGGATGCTCCAATAATTTCCTTTGCCATCTTCACATCTTCCCACTTTGATGAAACAGTCATTTAGTGAAAGATTATGCCTGATGCTGTTCCTCCAGCTTTGACTTTGCTTCCTGTAAAAAGGAAAATTCTCTTCAATGTATCTGTAAATAGCTGCTAAGTTGAGCTTTTTTGAAGGTGAGGCAAGAATTGCCTTTGCTATCAAAGCAACATAAGATAGTGGAGGTTTTTCCAGGGTGTTTTTTTCACGCATGCTTTCAGATGGACTTCTGGCAGTATCAGAGACAGAGACATCTGGTTTGGGAGAAAGGACATTAGACAGTTCTAACTTTCCTTTGAATGCTTCATTGGTGTTTAACATTTCTTCACCAGGCTCAGAAACCCGAGTCACTGCAGCAATATCCATGCTCTAGTTTTCTGCTGGAGTTTTTCATAGGTTTCTTGGTAAATGTATTCATTTAACAGGCGTGTATACAGCCAAAATAAATAGAATACAAATGCTGACTGCTGTTACTAGTTTCCTGATCACTATTTTATACTGTGTTGCGTCAGCTACCTGTGTTAACAAGATATCGAGGTATAAACCCTTGCTGAATGGAGGCAGAAATGAAATAAATATAGTAAGATAAGTGTGGAGATTAGCAGACTGAGGTCTTAGGCAATTGTTTCCTGTGTAATCTGGGAAAGAAGTGTTCCCCACTGAAAGCTGATGACTGATGAAAAAAAAAAACACTTGTGGTATGATAACCATTGTGAAAGGAACTGAATTTCCACTGATATGCAGAACAAACTGAAATCATTGCTTGGCTTCTGTATGCTACACCTAGTCAAACATGTCTGTACCTGATAGAAGATATGTTTGCTTTACAGAAAAAACAAAATGAAATGAAATTTATTGAAAACTCAATTGTAGTTATTTCTAGAATCTTATCCTAAATTAAAACAAAAGCTTTCAACATTCTAGTCCTTTCTAACAAATAGACAAGAGATTTTCTCAGGATCCCACCTGATTCAGACCCAAAGTGATAGACAGCTCTAAGGAGGAGCAGCAAGCCATAAAACACTCAGAAACCCCAAAGATCTCACACCGTCTGTGGAGCAGGTGCACTATGCAACACCCAAAATATCTCTTCTTCAGTACCAGATGATCCCACATCATCTCCTTGGCAACCTCCCCTAGTACCAGCCCCTCATCATTGCCCTAACCTTCAGAAGCAGATGTGGGGACAAGATCGGTGGGAAATTTCCAACTGATGGTGAAGTTCCCAGTTTAACTGCACCGGAACCTTTCATGCCACACAATTGTAGCAGTATGATTCCAATTTAACTGATATGGCAACATGCTAAGAATCAAGTGATTTGCCATTTAGGCAGAAATATTTAGAATTCTCAGTTGGAGAGCTTGAATGCCTCATGTAACCACCAAACCCAGTATTCCATATGACATAGCCAACATCTAAAGCTTGGTCTCTGGTTTAGCAGTACGCTACAAGCTTCCTGAGAAACTCAACTCTAGCTCTTCCACTTCTGGTGACAGGGAATGGACAACTTTAGACTCAAACCTTTCTTCAGGTTGGTGCTTATTAGTAATATTGGTCAAAACTTGATTTCAGTCCATTAATTTGTAAACCGTAACAATCAATATCGCAAAATATTTAAATCCTTATGAATCCAGATCTTTCTTCTTTTACGGAAATTATTATAATGAACAGTTAGTGTGAATAATGAATTGTTCTTACTGTTTTAGAAGATGTCTTTTTGGTACCACAATAACTGATGTTGACTTATCTAAAGTGAAACATCATCATACCTTATCAGGATGACTGATAACTTATTAAAACATTCTGCATAAAATGGATGGCCATTCACTCTTCCAATATTTTTAAATAAAACATTAATACATTGATAAAAAGTAATATAAGAATACCTCAATCCAAGAAACAAAAGGTTAAAATGAAAAATAAGATATTTTGTTGTTGGACTTAGATATCTCAGAATGCACAAAAATGGAAGTGAGACAATGGGGTTATTTTTCTTAACCATTTAAAAATGTGACTAGTGCTATCTAAGGCCATTCTTGCACTACAGCATTGTAGTGCTATTCCACTTTCAACATCTTGTGAAATCCTGGGGTTTGCAGTTTAGGGAGGGGTATTTGGAATTCTCAGCCAGAGAGTTCTTTGGCCTCAGTAAACTACAAACTCCAGAATTCCACAGGATTTTGAAAGTGGAATTATAGCACTATAACAGTGTAGGGTGGAAATGGCATAAGAAAAAGCATTTATTAAAAACCCAGTTCAGTGGCACCATCCCCTACATGCATTAAAACAGCTTAATCTCACCATATGCTCTGAAGGTGCCATTCTCTTAGTGATGTTTTCCACATGTTTTGCTAATATAATGGATAGAAATAGGGACCTAAATCCCACTGCTAGTTACAATTATATTGGGCTTATTGAATCAACTGCCGATTGGTAAATCAATAATACATAAATTCCGTTGATTCAATAGCTCTACCTTAGTTTAGCCTTGCAATTTCATTTAGGCTGGGAGAAATATATGAGATGACAGACAACACTATTTGAAACAATGTAACAATGGCCATTTCTGCACTAGCCTGTTATAGTGCTATTATTCAACTTTCAACAACCTATGGAATCTGGGGTTTACAGTTTAGGGAGGGGCCTTTGAGGCCCTTCCCTAACCTGCAAACCCCAGGATTCCATAGGATGTTGAAAGTGGAATAATAGCACTATAATAGGTTAGTGCAGAAATGGTCAATTGCACTGTTAGCCTACTCAAAGGGCGCTTGCTAAGTAGGATCCTGGGCTGATAACATGGGCTACCATGTTTTGATAGCCACTGCAAAAGTCTGTGTTGCCTCTAATTGGAAAAAAAAAATCACTGTGCTTTTAGTAGTGATTCTGGATGAGTTCATTAATGACCTAAGTAATATACAACAGGGCTCAAAACCAGAGATAGACGATTGCCATGAAAAATGGATTTTACTTGCTATTGAATGGAATAACAAACACAGAAATTAAGTGCATCATTATGAAATGTTATGAACTGCCTTTTAAAAAAATGATTTCAAATAAGAAGGAATAATGTGAAACAATAAGAAGGAATAATGTGAAACAAGATCAGGAAGCAGTGATGGGATGTGCCTGTATGTGACTTGGCTTCAGGTTATCTGAGGGACTATATTCTCTCATTCAAGTCATTCTTGGATTCTAATATCTTCTTCTGATTCCATCATTCTCAAAGGCATATTTGTTGAGGATACATGAGAAGACTTTCTTGGTGGCTGCTCCCAGTTTATGGAAGTTCCTTCTCCAAGGAAAACTACTCTAGTCCCCTACATGTGATCCATCCTCTGGCCAGCAAAGACCTCTTATCCTGCTCTATTTTTTATTCAGCTTTTGAGTTTTAATATTGTAAATCACATTTTGCTTTAATATGGTAGCTGGTTCAAATGTATTTTAACAATATAGTATTTTGTGTTTTTATTTGTATGTTTTTTAAAAAAATCTTGTTGAGAGATGCCTTGAGTTTCAACTAAGAGGCAGGGCAAAAATCAAATGCATAAAATTACATGCATAAATCTTTTATTATGGCCCAGCTCATAATACCATACTTCTTATTATGAGCTAACTCCAAGTATCATATGACACTACTTGTCCTCCTGTATGAAGCAGCTCTTATTAATCAAGTGTCATGAAGAATACAGTGGAAACATCATGTCAGTACCTTACCACGAGCCTAGCAAGTGACAAGCTATTCAGCCGACGACTAGTCCCAGTGCTGCAGATGTAACATATGTTTGTTGTGGTTAAGACTAGGTACTTCTGGTACCATACACTATTCACCAACTATACAGGAAATCTTCAACTGACCTTTGGAGTGGAAAGATACTAGAGAAGAGAGTTGGCTAGTTAGCTGATACATTCTGTTTTTCCCCAGAGCCATTACAAGATGATGCTTGATCTATCCTTGGCTTTTGATTCATGGCAAACTGGTTGTATTCCCATTGCAGAACTGGAAAAGACAAGGTCATCAGGTATTTAACCATATCTTGTTTAACCTTATTGGAAGCCTTCTGGGGCCTCATGTATAGAGAAAGATGGGATATAAATGAAATAAAAATAACATAAATAAATAAATAAATAAGCTATCAGCATCAAAATGCCTTTACACTAAGCTATGGGTTTTTCATATTTGCAACTCTGTGTGTAATTCTGATCACTCCCTGTGTTGACAGCCCACCCATTCCATGGCAGAGAACACATCATAGCCATCTATCTGCATGACAGCATCAAACCAACATATTTTAATGGACTTCAGAGGATACGCAGTCCCTTTGGGGCCAACAGAGTGGGAAACAGGGTAAGGAGCCACCAGTCCTAGTGATGCCAATCAGGTATCCACTGAATAGTAGTCTTTGGATCTGATACAATCTGAAGTTAAGTTTTTTTCAGGATCAAATCTCTTCCACTGGCAAATTGCCGCAGGGTTCAGCTCCTGGTTATGGTAAATCAACCCTGGATTACATTCCTTTTTTTAAAATTAATTTTATTGTGGCTACATTATATAAAACAACATTTCTCGTTGTACATTTTACCGAACTAGCACCGCTATCTTCCACTCCTCTCTGGATTTCAATACTGTTATTTCATTGACATATCAACATTATGCATCGCATTACATTTGTTAACATACAAGATAGATTCTGCTCTTCGGCTCTACTTTACATGTTCCATGATATTCCACTGATTTTTACTTCTAACTACTCATGCTACCATGAATTAAGAATTGTTACCTGTCAACACCCGACCCATTTCCAGAACAATTTGCCATTCTTTGTTAATGTCATCATCTGATTTTCCTTAAGAGCCAGGTTACTTCTTTTAAAATCAGTTTCTGTTTAATTCCATTGTCCACTAAGAAAAGGATCCAAAATCAAAATCCAGGTGCCAAAGACAACAATTAGCTTCAAATCCACAGCCCTTGAGGAACTAAAAAAAGACGGAGATTCCTCTTCATCAAGCCACCACACCAAAGTACATTTTCCTACAAAAAAGCCAAGAAAACAATTCACAGATCCAAGTTAGTTCCCAAAAGAAGTATTAATCCAGAGGAATGTATTTATGACAGCATATAAATCCACAAGTCTCTCTGTTTTGCCAAGCAAAACAACTTGGTTACTGTAGCTTTAAATTGTCAGCCATTTCAGTCCAACTCACAGCCTTCAGGGTCTCTTCCTAAAGCAGCTCACTGTCAGCGAATGCAGGTCTGTACTTCTTGCGATCTTAAATAATTGTAATCCAGATCGGGTTGCTAGTTGTAGTCTCTATATGTCTTCTTCATTTAAAAGTCGGTAGTGGCGCTTGTGCTGCTAAAGTGGCGAGCCTGGCGGTTCTGTCATGGTCCTACGATTCTTCACAGCACTTCCGCTCTCTCTTTTCAGAGAGAGCTCGGCACCGGACTTCTGGATCCCCTTCAGACCTCTTCCGCATCCCCTTACTGAGGGGATGTCTAGCTGGTTCAGATGGCTCTTGAACCGGCTGGAACCAGCAGGTGGAGGTTCGGAATTGCACAGCGTTATTCCGAACGACCACTCGTGCAC
The DNA here is from genome assembly GCA_948472985.1 of Iguana delicatissima. NCBI lineage: Eukaryota > Metazoa > Chordata > Lepidosauria > Squamata > Iguanidae > Iguana > Iguana delicatissima. The sequence continues at coordinate 951,795 of CAOKZL010001099.1, read as the reverse complement.
GCCATGCAACAGGAAGTCCAGATTACATTCCTTCTGAGGATAAGTATTTTTTGGAATCTGGCATCACAGTCTGATAAGCCACTGAATGGCAGTCCTTTTGGGTTGCTGAGTTTCAGCCATGTGGAGATAGGGCAGTGGAGGCTTGAGAGGTATATACAAGTCCCTGAACACTTTTTTTTTGTCACCCAACATATCACAGAAGAAATTATTCTACTGTAGAACATCAGAAGAATGTCACTCACCTACAAAACTCTCTTCTGTTTTTAAAATACAACTCTCTTGCTTATGTGCAGCTGGAGAATCCCCTTCCCAGGGCCATCCTTGTTTCGCAAGGTCTCTCTACACCAGTGGCAGAGCCTGGAGTGTGTGGAGGGGGGGTGGGAGGGGATGTGACCATAGTGTGTGTGGGCGTGGCCAGAGCATGTGAGGGCATAGCTATGAACTAGCTGGGACACCCCAAAAACATTGCCGCCAGGGATGAAGCACTCCCCCCATCCCCCCGTTTCGACACGACTGCTCCACACTCAAGTCTATAAATGCCCCTTTGGGCTCTTGGCATTTCTGAAGTGTACTCCACTTCTTCTTCTCTTGTGTCTTCTCCTTTCCCTTTCACAAGAATGTGGTCTCCTGATTGATACTGCCTTGCATCCTAGAACAATTTTTCTCTTCGTCTGCATTCAGTCAGACCTCTGCTGGAAGGATAAACGATAGTCATTCTCTCCTATCTAGCCCTATTTTCCAGCCTCTTTTTTAATTCTTGTTGCAACTATCTGCCACCTTCTTGTCCATACTGAATGTGTACTGCACTGCTGAACCCACAATTTAACCCATCATGGCTAAACATTAAACTGCTGTTTATTATATTTTTCTCAAAAACAGAAAAAACAAAACAAAACACCCAAACCCAACATTTATCGTCTTGAAAAGCTCTGGTTCCACAACTCCTTGAGGAGCATACTGGCACACAGTTTTACCCACGATCCCAAATACACCCACTTAGCTCCTTTATATTTTGGTTAGCATGCCAGTCCAAATAGGTTTCACCAGACTGAGATCAGGCAATAGAACAGGGTCAGAGTGGGACTGAGAAGAATTTTCCCTGGGCACATTATCTAACCTAAATTCCTACAAAACATTCATGTTCCAGGAAAGTTTATCGCCTTAACACAAAGAAATAGCGTGCAGATATGTTTTGACAAACATCCTGAGCAAGCACAGTAGCCACTACACAAGTCAAAATCAAATGATAAAGTTACAGTATTGGATGCATCAGCAGTGACACAGTACTGCTACACAGTACAGAGGTGCCTTTGTGTACAAAGCTGTTCTATCTATAGAGATAGGCAGAGAAAGGATATTGTAGGAGCTGGTCAGAAGATGACTCATGCAACACCCCAGAGCTACCTGATATATTTGTAATACATGGGTATATAATGGGATTATAACTGACAGACAGCATGGCAGGACCAATTTGCCACACTTGCGTCACACGGGACCTGTCTGTTTTGCTAGCTGATAGCATACAGTGATCATAATCCTGTATTAAAACATTATTTTTTCTCTTTCCCTTTCCTTTCATTTCTCTTCCCTACAGTCTTTCATTTCCTTTGAAGTGATGTACTTGCATCCTTTATTTCTTAGTTTATTCCTTTTCCACAGTACTCTGCAAGGATAAAATCATCAAGGGTTAATACATCAATGTGGAACAGATGAAAATGAGCAGGATGACAAAGAAAACCACCATCACACCTCTCACTTTACACGCCTAGTACTAATCGTGCTGTAATCTCAAAAGCCACTGCAGTTAGGCTGAAATAAATATTGAGTGGTGTGTTGTGGTGGAGGAATGAAGTCCTTTCATCAAACCAGATGTTTCGTAGCTGGCTCTTTTATTTGGTAATGGTGGCAAGTCCTTTTGCAGAGTGTGAAAATTTTTGTATCGCTACTCACAGAATCCCCCCAGCCAGCATGGTGGTCACCCCAAAAGTAACTTTCCCAAGCTTTCAACCAGGCTTCCAGGTGGTCCAGCCATTAAGACTTGTTACCACACTATACACCCCCACTCTGTGGGATGTGCTATTGTCATAATTGAACATATTTATGACTGGAAAACATGCTTGAAAGCACGCTGGCTGTTGCCAGGTCAGGATGACCTCAGACATAGTCAGAGCATAAGTTCAAAGAGGATTAAGCAGGAAAACCTGGTGCTAATGAGTTTGTGATAATCCTTTCAATACCTCAGGCTTCAAGCACTCCTGCAAACAACAAGAGGCAAAACTGCCCAGGTGAAGCAATTAGGGACTCTGCTGTGATCTTATCCTACAGAGGCCTCCCCTATTCATCCTATCTGACCAAGACATTAAGAGATTGTCAAGACTCCCATCATTGTTTTGTCACCTAAAGTTAAGATAATCAGCCCATTCCAGACTCCTTTGTCAACCCATGAGAAAGCAATTACCATTTTGTCCACACACCCTTCTTCCACACCTATCCTTCAGGATAGGAAATAGGGTATAAAAACAAAAGCTTTGGCCCCACCAAATTGTAGTATATTGAGCATGTTGCATTGCATGTGGTATCTCAGATTCCCATTCCTCAGTACTACCCTCAGGCATTGTCTGAGCAACTCCACTTTGACCTTCTGTTTCAGGACTGGTAATGATCACACTTTCTGCCCAATCTCTCTCTATCCAACCTTTCCCACCTCACCTTCTGATAGCCTTGTATGGTTCTTAAGGGTGTCTGATTTCTTGTGTGTTTGTTAATTCCCAATAAAATACTCTGTTTAACTTTCAGCTGGAGTCCTTTTTTACAGTTAGTACTAGTATACACAAGGTGAACAGATCCTGCTGTTACCTTCCTTTCACAGGCTTCCTTTGATCTGTAATTCCCCCAGATTCTAAGGAGACACTGGCATTGGGGGTGGACCTCCAGGCCCCCTCCCTTTTATGGAAACAGGCTAGCCTTAATTCAATTTATCATTTTTTAAAAAATCATTCAAATGAAAAGTTTATACATTTTAGTCTGCAATAAATTAAAGTTTGGAAGAGAGAGTTATCTATATGAAAAGAACATCAAAAGAAAATTAGAAATTTAGAAAGACAGTGCTGAAATATCAGTGAGTTGTTGAATCAAATTTGTTGTCCTTTAAACCACAAATAAACTACAATTAAAAGCTAAATATAAGTTGTACTTGATATCCAAATGCCCTTTCATGAAGATCTGTAACTTCAGGTTACTGAAGATTTAAAAAAAGTTGGTGAAGTTCTCTATAATACTATTTGTAGTCCTTGATATTACTGTTGTTGTTGCTTTACCTGTATCTTAAATTATGCCTGCTCAATGAGCATTAGCGTGGTTCACCGGTGGTGCTACTGAACTTCTGCTCTGAAAGAAACTTGACATGGGAGGCCAAATTGCACAATTTTCATTTTGAAATAATTGCACAGAATTGCAAACAACTGAAAAATCATTAGCAAGATGTGACAAATATCCCAGTATATGAAATCATGGTTCTGCACTGATATATTTTTTTATTTGCTGGATGTTAGTGTCCTATATTATGAATCACTCATAAAATTTCATGATCGCTTTAGTAAAAACAAAGGTTTCAGTTTTCAAGTTACCTACATGTTGAATGTAGATATTACCTTCAAATTTTCACAGCTATGCGATCAGACTGAAGAAGGCTGTTGAAGATCAGGCTAACATAGCTAACAAGCCATTGCTCCTATTAATAGAACAGAGTCCCTTTTGCAATGTCAACTGTAATATTAATCCTTGTTTCAAATCACACAGTCTCAAATGTCAGCTGCGACTACTTGGACTGGTCTCTTTTGGTTTATATCAGAGAACCCAATGGAGTCTTTTGAAGAACTTGGTCATATTAGCAAAGAGAACTTATTAGAAGTTCCTCCTTTAAATGATTCTCTCTCAGAAGATGAAGATGTTAAAGCTACACATCAACATCGTTTCTCCCCCAGCCCTCGAAGGCGGAATTCAGATTCTTCCGAAGAAATGGAGGCAGAAGCCCCGTCTACCATTACAAGAAAAGTTTCATTTGCCGATGCATTTGGTTTTGACCTCGTATCTGTTAAGGAGTTTGATAGCTGGGATGTTCCAAATACAGCACCAAATGATGACTTAGAAGATGAAGAAGAGCCTGTGGAAGAATTCTGTTTAACTCCACTGTTTACCCCACCCACCACACAAGAAGAACTTTTGCAAAAAGTGCGAGCACAGAAAATATGTCTAGAGTCTGTAGAGTTGCTACCAGGGATAACGTGTATGAAGGGCATAATTCGTGTTCTGAATGTATCCTTTGAAAAGCTGGTCTATGTTCGAATGTCTCTGGACAATTGGCTGACTTATTATGATATTTTAGGAGATTATGTGCCTAATTCTTGTGATGGTGAGACTGACCAGTTCTTGTTCAAGATTTCATTGGTTCCTCCATATCAGAGAGATGGTGCAAAGATTGAATTTTGTATACGTTATGAGACATCTGTGGGAATATTTTGGGCAAACAATGACAACAAGAATTATATTTTGATCTGCCATAAAAAGGAAACCACATCAGCAGCACCACAACCATTGGAGAATAACCCACTCCAAGAAGAAGTTATAGATAAACATATCAAAGGCTGCTTAAAGACAACACCAAGCAGGTGAGGCTGCATCTGACCCTTTGCTTACCCTTTTTACCCCTGTAAAACTTCTTGTTACAGTTTCCAAAAATATGTTTCTTATCTCTCCAAAGAAGGAGATTCTCTTAATTACTGTTCAGTCATTAATTCTTCCCCCTGCTCTTTACCTACTTCCTGCTTTCCTGCTTCTCTGTTAGATTTAAGAAAAGGTAGATAATTACAATGAATTATTGAAAGATTTCTGAGCTAATGGGTTTACGCTAGGGAAAATATTAGCAAGCTAAAAAGTCTCAAAGTGGCATGAAAGCCATACAGATAAATATACACAGATGAATCAGCACATTGGGAGAGGCATTGTTTATTCACTCATTCATTCAATTTATGCCCTGCTTTTCTCCTGGCCTGGGATCCAGATGGGCTTTCAGTGACTTAAAATAGAATTTTAGCTAATGTCTTATTTTACAATTATTAAGAACAATTAAGTAACAATTCTATTGAGTAACAATTTTGTTGAAAAATGCATGGATTAAAAATGGTTTAAAATACAATGAAAACATAATTGACAAAACATAAGATGAAAACACATCATGCCACTGGCTTTCTTTTTTTAAAAAATATTTTTATTGAACACATCTAGTAAATATAAAACAACATATAAGGGAACAGCACATCAACATATCTACTGACTAAACTAAACAAGTAAACAGCTAACAAAGTACACACATTACAACAGCTACAACAACTCAAAGAGAAGTAATAAGGCTACACATTTGACTCCTTGGAAAAAGGATACCAGTAAAAAGTTATTATAATTCTTCTAAGTTCTGTCGATATCCATACCTAGTTGATCATCTTAATAATGTAATATTATAATTGTGTAGAATTTAAACAACATTTATACTTATAAAATAGTTGCTCTACTTGTTGTTATTGTTGTGTTTCTTCAAGTGGTTTCTTATGGTGACTCTAAGGCGACCCTATCACAGGTTTTTCTGGGACTGGGAGAGTGTGATGTGCCCAAGGTCACCGAGTGGGTTTCCATGGCCAAATGGGGAATTGAACCTTGGTCTCCAGGATTGTAGTCCAGTGCTCAAACCAATACACCACACTTTCTTAGAGATTCAAAGCAATGTTCCGCAATTAAAATCCTTTTTTTATTTAAAAGCTAGTAACTGCTCTTAAATATATTATAAGCTACTCTCATTGGTTCTTAAATTCCTTCAAAGAGTTTTCTTTAATTAACATCATCAGTTTATCCATCTCAGCCATGCATACCATTTTCAATACTCTTATGCTGTGTGAATAAGATATTGCACTCCATTCTGCTAACCCTACCATATTGAAGGAAGAATGTCTCAAGGGAGAGTATGCCCACCTTGGCTAAATGACAATTACAATTCTCCCAATGTTCATGATCATGCAGGAAACTGTGACTACATTCAGACAAACAAAATTGCAGCCTCCTGTACAATCATACAGGGCTTCCTGCTCAGTGTGGGAAGCTTAGGACCTGGAGAAGTCAGCATGTGTGAGATGGCAGCCCCTCCAAACTTAGTAATTTTGAATGGCTACACAGTAGGCTAATGATTGTTTTAGTGCTATTATTCCACTTTCAACACCCTGTTGTTATTTTGGGGTTTGCAGTTGACTGAGGCCAAAGAATTCTCTGGCTGAGAATTCTAAATGCACCTCCCTAAACCGCAAACCCTAGGATTCCATGGGATGTTGAAAGTGGAATAACAGCACTATAACAGTGTTATAACAGTAGAAAGGCCCTTAGACAGATGCAATTTCACTGTGTTGTAGAAGTCTGGCTACAACCCTGCTGTGTAGTTATATAAGTCCTAAGATGCTTGGTGAATGTTTATGTCTGAAATCAACAGAAATGTTTTAGAAGGCCCAGAAGATTTTAGATGTGGGCAGCTTTCTGAAGTTGAGTGGTTACCTTTGGCCATGGGACCTTGGAGCCTACACCTCCATCTTTTGCAAAAACCTAGTCATCTTGGATTTCTGCTGCACTCCCATGTCATCAAACAATTTTAGGGTACATGATTGCTAATTTTCCACCATTTCCCCGCAGATTTGTTTTAGGCCCAGATGCAGGGTTCAAAATGAAAGTCACCACAGTAAGAGGCTGTAGGGGAAAGGGGCTTAGTGACGGTCTAGGAGCAATATGAGGGCACACTAAAGCCTGGAGCAGCCACGCGCATCCAGTGTTTTAAACAAGGTAGATGACACTCATGACTTAGTGGAACTTCTGGTTATAATTAGTTTGCTGCAGGAGGGCACTTTGGGATGGGAGAAATGATGAGTTAATGTCCATCCATCCCACAACCTATTGTGGCCTTCCAACAGGTTCTTTTGCCATGGAGACCAGTATCCTGCCATCTCTTCTAGACAACAGTGTTTCCATGTAGAAATTATTGTAATTGCCTATGGCCTCAGATTGTGAAAGTGCTTTAAATACAAAATGAGACTGACAACAGGAACAATAAAAACTGAACTTGTATTTCTTTTTGAATAATATACCTTCACACCAATGCAATGAGACTTCTTAAACTTGTTGTTGTTGTTGTTGTTGTTAGTCTTCAAGTCATTTCTGGCTTATGGCAACCCTAGGGTGAAAGTATCATGGAATTTTCTAGGGCTGAGACTGTGTGACATGCCCAAGGTCACCCAGTAGTTTCCATGGCCAAGCAGAGGACTGAACTCTGGTCTTAGGCCATTTCCACACAGGCATATTGCCCACGCTAGGGCGACCTCTCTTGGAGGTCTTCTTCACCGCGGGGTGCGCTAGAGCAGTTAAAAAAAGTGAGGCTCTAGACCTCAAACTGCTCTAGCACAACCGCGGGGGTGGCGCTGCAAGTTTTATAAAAACCATCTTTGCAAGTGGTTTTTATAAAACTCACCCGCGCTGCTCCGTGGCAGCCCCCGGTGAAGAACTGCAGAGACGCGGTAGCGCGTCCCTGCAGATCTGCCCGGGGGCAGGCTTCCGGCTGGTGCGCTGTCCTGATTGGCGGAGCGCCACTGGAAGCCACCAGCCGCCATTTTGGGCACTGCCGAGCGCCGCCGAACACCACCGAGCGCTGCCGAAATTCAGCGGCGATTAGAACGGCGGATCCGCGCTCTCCGTAGGGACGGAGCAACCCGCTCGCGGGTAAGCTCTGCCCCTGCGTGCGTGGCCCTGTTTCGGCCCCCCCCGTGAGGAAAGGGTCTTTGTCCAACATTCAAACCGCTACACCACACTGGGGCCATTTCCGCACTACACTGCTATAGTGCTATTATTCCACTTTCAACATCCTGTGGAATTCTGGGGTTTGTAGTTTACTGAGGCCAAAGAGGTCTCTCGCTAAGAATTCTAAATGCCCCTCCCTAAACTGCAAATCCCAGAATTCCATAGGATGTTGAAAGTGGAATAATAGCACTATAACCGTGTAGCACAGAAATGGCCTGGATCTTAAACCTAGTGGTGTCTTAATCCATATCTGTCTCCAGATTGGTGACTGGGCAGGTGGGTGCAGGTGGGTCAAGTTTTGGCCTCAGATGCTTCAGGTGATGAGCCTATAATTAAAGCAACATTGTTAATATTTTTAGGACTTCTAACATTGTTTACAAAAAAATATAATGTCATAAATAACTTGATGTAAATGGTGAGTATTCTGAGAAAGGCAAGAACTGAGGGCTGTCAACACTACCATCACTACCAACACTACCACCACCATCATCATTTACATCATGGACTCTCCTGTCCATTATTGTTTGATGTTTTGATAGGAAGTCTAGAAAAAATCATTTGTAAAGATGAAATATAGGTTTTTTAATACTATAAATATCTTCATGTGTCAAAGAATTACACAGTTGTGAAGCCATGAACCAAGTTCCCCAAATTCTGGAAAAAGCCTTAGTTTAATTGCAATACCATACAAAGCTGCTTTTTCAATTGCCTTCAGTTGCCGTCAATTGTTTATTACCCCTATTATGAACATCATTTGGCTTGGCAATCTGTTCAGGAACCCACAAAAAATGCTGCCCAGTGAATTCTTTTACAATGGTGGACCCACAGCATTTATGGGCACTCTAGAGTGTGAAATCACAGGAGCAAGGTGTACAGACTAATAAGGAGCAAGGAAACAGTTGAACCCCATCAGGAAATTGTCTTCACAAGTTACCTGAGATTTTGAGTAATGATGGTGGTCTGTGCAATAAGAATTTAAAAGATGAGAACATACATCATGAAGGAGGTTCCACTGGGAGTCATGCTGCAACAGAGTGGCAAATATCAGCTACTGAGCCACAAAAATATGCAACTAGAAGTTATTTTCTATGGGGATTTGTGAAGTTGAGGGTTGACACTATCCAGTAATTCTGGAAGTCTCCAGGTGTGGCTTTGGATTAAATTTGTTCATTTTCTACCAAAAAAAATTTGGGGGGGTGGAATACGGAGAATTTAGTAATCCAGCAGGAGTCTGGGAGGTCATGCAAATCCACTGGAAGCCCATGTGGCCCTTGGGGCACACTTTGCTTTTGAATATCTCCTCTGTATAATTCCTAAATGGCAAGGCTTGTTGCCTTAGGATGATGTCCATTCTATCAGTCAAATACAGGTATACTCAGGTTAACAAAGTAGATGTATTCTCAGGCATTACTTATTATTAGAAAGACCAGGTAATTGAAACCAATGGGAGGGGCTAAGGAGATGGGCTCATAAGGGCTCAAGAAGTTGTGAAAGCAATAGCTTTCATGTTGGAGATCAAGCAGGTTCCCAGTTCCATTCTCAGCTCATCTCAGTCCTAAACATATTCCAGTTTAGGATGTTGATGGGAAGCTAATCTCTTCACTTGTATGTAGTGAAATGCACAGTGGTATCTTTTATTGCATCATTTGGGCTGCCATCAAGCAGTGACATAGTTTCTGTTATTCTATACTGTAATTTTGAAATTTACTCTTTTAAAGGAAAGTATATGCAGCTATTTTATTTTTGTGCATCAGCATAAGTCATTAGTTAATTCTCTGTGGCCCACAATTGTGCATAATTCCATATAGGAATCTCAATAGTGATGTACATTTTTTACTTCTGAAATGCTTTGATTTTTCCCCCCAAATAAATTTGTTAGTCTATGTGGTTGTGAAGATGTTTGGAAACAAGAAGACAGTGTCTACAAAACCATTACTACCCCTTCTACTACCACTAGTAGTTGTGTAGCTGCTACTACTACTTGCTGCTCCTGCTCCTACTATACTAGGTGATATACAATGAAGAAAAAAAGCATAGTTTTACTCAGAGCCTTCAACTAAATTTGCCTGTAAATTCTGGATTAAAATTTGCCAGCAGATGTGCTTAGAGAATAAGGTTTTAGTCTGACCTTTTCTGTGACATCTTTGTTCTGGGCATACAGGCACATAGGATGCTTGCTTCAAAGCAAGTCCCATTGATTTCCCACGTGAAAAGGTATAGGAGTACAGCTTTTAAAGTACAACCCTAAGCATGTCTACTCCAAAGAAGTACCACTGAGTTCAATAGTACTTACTTTTTGATAAGGCGACATACAGGCCCTTTCTGCAGCACCCGCCCATCCTGCAATGGGGATGGGAGAAGGACGAGACCACAACATGTGGTCTATTGACATTGCGTGACATTCTGCATGACATTGTCATGGTCCCATCCCCAGGCAGTGCAATCATGGATTAAATTGTTGATGGGTTTTCCTCATCAATGACCCACAGTCACACCACCATTGCAGACTTACCTGTCCTGTGGAAACCACAGAAGTGCAATGACTGTGCTTGCTGTCCCAGCACAGTTTGGGAAAGTACCTGGCTGTGCTGCGGAGACCCAGCCAGTGTGAAGGGGAGTGCTGCTGTCATGCTCCCCTCCTGGCAGAGCCACTGCTGGGATCCCTGCTGGACAAGTTTGGGAAAAGGTAGTGTGCAGAAAGGGCCAACTGCAGCCTTAGACTTAGGATTCAGGAGCAGAATTAACTACATATGTTACGTAGGTATATATAAATCATCTACATATGTTATGTAGGTAAGCTATCTACATATGTTATGGAGTCTTATAAGGGCTGTCCTGTGTACCTTTCATAAATCTCTGAACCTGGTCTCAGTTGTTCTGGGTGTAGCTTCTTCACTGCTATCTTGCTTGCTCTGAGGCATGTGTCTATATCACCTATCATTGTTTCCATTCCATTGTGTTGCCTTTTCTTTTGCAGTTAGTCTATACCTTTTTTTTAAACAAACACTATAGAATCTAAGGCTCTTTCACACTAAACAATTATGATTTCACTTTAACTGCCGTGATTCTATCTTATGGAATACTGTGATTGGCAGTTCATGGAGGAGCATGTAGAATTCTCATCCAGTGACACATTGAGCTGCAAATCCCAGGATTCCATAGGATGTTGCCAGGACAGGTAAAATGGAATCATATCACTTTAACTGGTAGTGTGAAAGGTCTCCTGAAATATCTGATTTTCACCAAGGAATGCGAACTAAGGCTTGTGATTCAAAACATAAGAATGTATATCATTCCTTTGATTTGATCATTCATAAGTGCAAAGACCTGCCTCCAGCTGTTACTCACAAATAGATTAGGCCAATTTAATCAGTGGAATTTACACAGGCATTTAGTTACCAAGTTCCCATTGATTTAATAGGCCTACTCTTGTAGAGACTAAAAACTAGATTTAGGCCTGTAAGTTCATTTTCTGGAAACAGAACTTTTGTTTGTTTGTTTTTTAGCAGCCCTTTGACTATATCTTGGCAAGCCTTCAGTGGACAAATCTGACAGCTGCTGATCCGTTCTCCATTTAAGAATTTTATCATGTTTTCCCTATTCAGTTATTGTTGAAATTGTCCATTGATTCATAATTTTAAAAAACTTAAAAACTTAAAAAAACAAAACAAGGGATAAAACATGGGTCAAAAATTAGTACTTCTTTGCATAGTTCAGGGACTGTTGCTACACGCTGTAAATTGAAAGAGCACACTGCAATCAGCCTGTGGATTTGGCTAAAGCCTTTTGCTATTATTAGGAAGTGATGATGTTTTTGGTCTTTACCAGCTGAGCAGCTGTTCCCTGCTATGGGAGGACTGGGTTTTACATGTACAGACTGACAACTGAGCAAACACCACTCCTCAGCTTGTCAGACCGTCCTTAATATACTTCACACTGGAGCAACAGTTACTGCTAAGAGATTCATAGTGGGTTTTGTTTCTTTTTTCCCTTTTAGGAGGCAGTCAGAAAAATCCTGGAGGTTTGGGTACTTTTAGGCACTAGACTGTGGTTTTTGAATTACTTTTTAAAAGAATCTTTAAAAAAAAAAATCCCATACTGCTGCCAGCTCAGGAATAAACCTATGCAAGACACAGATAGGAAGGATTTGTATAGTTTATTCACTAGCAAAATTCACTATTCGGTCCAGCATTTTGTGGATTGCTTTTATGCTCAGCTTCATGACTCAAAGTTGTTCAAGCAGCAAAGACCTCTTGGCTGTTTTCTTACTGCCATCTTGTCTCTAGTTTTTATAGGAAATTTTGTAAAGTGGTCCTAAGTGGTGGCAGGGCAGAATTTTAGAGGAGTTGTACTTTTCAAAGTCTTGCCATCTGATTTTCACCAGGGCTATAGGTGCGGATTTTTTCTTTTCTTTTCTTCTTTTTTTTAAAAAAGATCACTCAGATCAATAGGCCCTATCCAAGCCCATGTTGGGGGAGCACGGGCATGCTAGATTTGATAGATATGATGGGCTGCCCTCACTTCTTCTGTATCAGAGCTGGAAACTAATGAGGGACAAGTAACAAGTTGCTTGGATGGATAAGGCAGGGTAACAAAGCCACATTTTAAAAGGAATATAATGAATAAAAGAACATTACTTCATTACTGTAATATATAATAATTGCTTTGAAAAGTTGGTTTTCAAGGGCATTTTAATCGACAGGACCTTTTAAAGTATTATGTCATTCTCTTAACAATTCTAAGGGTTTTTCCTCCTTCAAAAAAATCAAGGAAAAGAATAGAAAAGTAATGAGTAGTGCAACAAATAGCATAATGAGTTACTAGTTTTCATCACTGCAACAAGTAACATCAATGGGTTACTTTTAAAACGCTGTAATGAGTAACAAATTAAGAAAAGAAATGAATTACTTTTAAGAAGTAACTTTTCAAGCTCTGACCTCTACAGTTACTCTGGATTACCCGCTGTAGGCTCTTGCTAGCATCACAGTCAGTACTTCCAGCATCTCCATACCAGCGGCGTTTCTGCAGGCCTACACAGGGCCTCCAAGGAAGATGTGGTACCTTCCCTCAGGGTCACTGATGATGGAGTCCTTACAATCCTACCTGATAACCCACAGTCCTTCCCACAGGGGATAAAATGGCTCTGCCTTCGTTATCACTGCCTTTTCACTGTTTTCAGACAAGATCTACACTTCTGGCCAATTGGCCTCAGCACCTGCCTGTACAGAAAAATTTTGCAAACATTTTTGCAACATCCTACAAGTTTAAGAAATGCTTGGGATGTGGGGGAATTTGAGAGGAGGCAGGCATTCTTTCTCAGCCTGTTCTTAGCCTACTAAATAGATTAAATACTAAATACCCCACTGTGCTTAAGATGACTTTTGAAAAGATAAAGTGCTAGGGAAAAGTTTCTTTTTTTGGCTGATAGCTTGGGATTTTGGGTGTTGTCATGCAAAAAGGTAAATTCTTCCAATTCTAGGTTTAAAGCAACAACACTGTCCACTGCAACAATTTACTTCATTATTTTCATGCTTTAAAAGATACCACTGAGCTCTTTCAGTATTGTTCTCCATCTTTAACAGTTTATGCAACACAATAGTCAAATCTACAGAACTGAATGAGACTTAAACATTTATGTGCACTTCATCTGACCTTGATCTCCACCGAGTTCAAGTTGCATGGGGGTTATTCCAAGTAAGTGCGCATAGGACCTCTAAGCTCTAATTTAGTGAGTCTTCCTTCTGTATAAACACACATGGGACTGGGATACAAGTTTAGCAGTCAAACCTAATACCAGATAAATGCAAACATACAAAGTTTTGAAGACACAGATATCAGAGGCAATACTTGTCGAAAAGCCAGAATCTGAAATGGAAGAGCTTTGTATAGGCTTTAATGCTGCTGTACAGCACAATACAGTGGTGTTTAACAATGAAGAAAAGGCCAAAACTGTATCTTGAAATCTCCTGCCAGCAGCTGGAAAAGGAAGGCTTTTCTGCTCATCTGATCTTGGCTATAGTTCATAGAGAGCAGCAACAGAAGCAGTGGGCAAGAACATGATGCATGGCACTCCCTGTTCCCTGCCCCCCCAATCCCCAATCCCCACTAGGCTTAGACCTTCAATCAGCTTTGTAACTGTGAATGTAAAATGTGCATTTGGCCAGAACGGTCATTTGCATTACAAAGGGCTCTCCTTCACTTTCCCTTGGATACCAGAACAATGATCAGACACCAAAATAAACAGCAAAGAGGAGTTCAAAAGCACATTTAAATGTGCAGGGGGAAAAGGCCCAAGCCTGGGCTGTTGAGGCCATCTGAAAGGCTGAGTCAGTTGGCATTCAGTGGTGTGTAATTGGCTACAGCTGGGAGGGAAACACTGGCATTATCAGGCAACGGCTTTGTCAGACCAGCACAACTGTACACTATCCATAAGGACTGGACTTAGCTCTTTATTTATCAGGCTGCCAACCTTGCAGCTGCCCAGTTTATACCTTTCTGCCACAAGGAGAGTTAGGCTTTCTGAAGCCCCCAGTTCATTACTTATTTATGATTATTTATTATTTTGTACTTGGAATTGCAGTAAGTATTGGTGTGTCATGGTGATTTGCTAAGCACTTTGCTGGTAAAATTGCTTGCATTCCTGCTATCTGCAAGTCTCCATTGAGAATAGAGTCTAGGATGGTGACTGAGGCAGCTGCTTGCCTGTTTTTAATAGAGGGGACATATATTGTTCAACCTGATTAAAATCAACAAGTTCCCTGGAGGAGTGAGGCCAACCATTTGCTTGTTGTAAGTCCCACCATCCTGGTTCATGAGAGAGGAGTTGGCAGAATGGAACTGGCTAAGTTGGGGGTGGAGATTATAAATGTTTCTGTGAAAGAGGATTGGGTTTCATCTCCTTTGAAATAAGCTCTTGTGAGACTATTGCTGAAGAAACCATTACTGTTGGATTCAACTGTCCTAGGTAACTATGATACAATTTCCAATCTTCTTTCCATGAAAAGTACTTGTATCCTTTCCTGTCTAGGTTCAGACTTAGATTTGGGCTAGAAAAAGCCTTGGGTCTTGGTGGATGGCCCATGTCACAAACTGGATAAGAGGAATAATTATCTGTTGGTTCTCTTAGATCTGTCAGCAACATTTGATAGCATCAGCCATGGTATCCTTCCAAAGCATTTGACCACTGTGAGACTTAGGACACTATTTTGGTATGGTTCCAGTCCAACATGGCTGAACACTTCCAGAAGGTCATAGCAGAGAATTACTGCATGCTGCCTTGATCATTTCCTTATGAGTTTCTAAGGGAAGTATTTTGTTCCCTCTGTTTTATAAATATCTACCTTAAACCCATGGGAGAGAATATTGGAGGACTGGATCTCGTCAGTATGCTGATGAAACGCAGGACTCTTACTCTTTCTCTTTCTCAACTGATGCCAAGGATGTTGTGGGAGTCCTGAGTCATTGTGTGGATGCAGTGAGGGATGGGATATGGGGTAATATGTTCAAATTCAAGATGATGTTTTGTAGGTCAGCAGAAGGCAAGTTTGGCAAATACAGCCTGTTTTGGATGGAGTTGCACTCACCCTGAATAACCAGGTTCACAGCTTCGGGATGTTTTTGGACCCAGCATTGCTCCCAGAAGACTGAGGCACTGTGACCAGGAGTACTTCTCCTGATTTCAGCTAGTATGCCAGTTGTGCTTCTTCCTGAAGCAGGTGGACATGGCCATAATGACCCATGTCTTCATCACTTCACACTTGAAGTACAGTGCTCTGTATGGAGCACTACAGAGCACTCTATATGGAACTGCTCTTGAAGAGTGTTCAGAAACCATAGCAGGTGAAAAATGGACATAGCAGGTGGATTTGGCCATAATGACCCATGTCTTCATCACCTCACACTTGCAGTAGATTACTACAGAACACTCCATATGGAGCTGCTCTTGAAAAGTGTTCAGAAACCATAGCTGTGAAAAAGTGACACCTGAACTCTTATATGCTATACAGTTTATGGAATATATAATACCAATCTTACATTAGTTATAATTTTTTTACTTAGCCCGATTCAAAATGCCAGTTCTAAGCTTTATAAGTCTCCCAGATCTCCAAATTTCCCAGTTTTCATCAGAGCCCTAGTTTTATGTGACATCAGTAATGCTCTGAATGAGTAGGCTAGACTTGCTATGTCTCTGGCTGAGATTTGGATCAAGAGACATATCATAAAGCTCTGTACTGGCAGAACTACAAAACAATTCCCTTCTCACCTCCTCATCCCCCAATTTCAGCTGCTGAACCCTCCTCAGCATGGTCATTTGCAAGCTGGTGGAGGGGAAGGGTGGCAGTGCAGTAGCTTCCAGCTGTGTTTGTATGGCAGGGCACACAATGACCAGGCATCCTTTGGGATGCCCCAAAGGTCCTGAGGGACAGGGTCAGTGTTGTACATCCAGCTATAGGAACATAGCTAGCTGTTTCTCTGCCACTCTACTGCTCTTTACCTGCCCGCAAACTGCAGTAGAAACTAAAAAGTGAGTTGGATCATTGTGACTAGATCTCTAAAGAATTCTGACTTTCACAGTGACAGAGAAGACTCACTAAGTGTAAATTGAACTAACAGCTATGTAAATCACTAACAGGATGCTAACCTATATGTAGTTTTTTATGGGCTGTGAAAACTCTTTTTCCTGCATTGACACCTAGTAATTCTGCTTTTGGATTTGCTTTAAAAAAAAATTTGTTCTATGCTACTTTTAACTGCTTTTAATTATAAAATATGATTTTATGTGTCACTTTTTGAGCCCTTGTAGGATGAAAGGTGATTCACACTATTTTTAACAAATGCATAAACAAATAATATTTGAAAAGACAAGATGTAAAGATCCATACACATAATTCTCTGGCAGCTTCCATTACTCAGGATATAAGGGATTATTTTTTTTTTTAAAAAAAATGACTATGATGTTTTCTAAGCCAATCACAAAATACCTATGTTTACATTTTCAGCCTGTTTTTCATGTCATCAGATGTCAGTATATGTCATTGGAGCAAATACACTCACTAGAATTACAAGTAAAATGGATTTGAGGAAAGAAGATTGCTTTCTAATTCAGGTGCTGTTGACCTTGCATTTTGAGCTGCTGGTGCATACAGACAAAAAAAAGTCCAGTATCTCTGATAATATTCAGGTAAAATAATCAGATATAGAAAGAAAAATAAGCAAAATGAAGAATAGGAGCTGGGCAACTCAAGATGGAGTGCAGAATGAGTCTGGTTTTTGAATGCACGTGTGCCCAATGAGGCAAACAGGATCAATCAGTTCAGTGCATTGCTTCTCCTTTCCCTTCTCAGGCTACGAAACAAGGTCAAAGTTTGCTCTGGGTAATGGAAATTTTGCAGAGTATACATTTTAGCAGGAAATGAATTCTTTCTCCATAGCAAATTGGTGTGTCTAACATGTCGCCTGTAACCAGTGGCTGAAAGCAGGTCTTGTATAATGACCTAGATGTTTAAACGAAACTATGCATTTTGATCAACTTGTGGGGGAAAGGTCCAATATTTCCCTTTTCTTACCTCAGTAGTGCCCTGGATGTGAACAGATGTGCATATGTAGCCAATATATTGCATAATTTGAATGTACTGAATGCAAGAAGGAACTAAGTAAAGAAAATGAAGTGAACTTTTGAGATAACGCAATGTTTATTTTAAAAAATTCCAGTAGGAATTCATGTAATGACGAATGAGAATTTTGCTGTATACCAACACTCTGTTGGCTCTGGCAAAATAAGTGGTGGGGGAGAATGTGAGTTTTAAAATGATTAGGAGAAATGCAGCTTTGAAAATAATTCGACAGTTGGAAAAGTGACATGAAATATAGCAACTGACTGATCATACTGTATAATGATATGCAATAACTATTGAGAAGGTTGTATGTAGCAGTTGTTTTAAGTAATAATGCAAATCTAGATATTTTAACATTTGAAGCCCAGTAGTCTTTTGGAATCAAGGACAACCTAGCAGATGAAAATTGACTTTTATTCTTCAATCTGTTTATCTAGAATTTGTTGAATATCATTTTTAATTGCTGTGTTAGTTGTTATATGTCCAACATATAAAGGGCCAGTAATTTTTTTCAGTGTGGATATTCTTTAGAACTTAGCAAATACTGCAATTAACTTCAAGCTTTTCTGCAAAAACATGATGTCTAGAATACTGCTATTTTTAATGAAACGTGAACTTTAGAGGATTACAATTAAGTCGCCACTCATCATCCTCAAAAGTCAGGTTTCACCATTTATAGCATGGTAGCATATTTCTGTAACCTCAGGCTGTGACTAAAATTAATTGGTGCATATCAAGCAAAGAAAATCAAGAAATTAATAATACACAGTCCTGTGTGAAGGATTTCCATGGACTGCCTCTGACTTGGGCATAAAAATAGTTTGCAACCATCTTCCTTTCTAAAATGTCAGGCACATTGGCTGAATCTAGGTTTTCACAATCTCACTGTGTCAGAGATTCTCCCATCCAATGCTATATTCATTGCACCATACAATTATTCTTTATTTATACTGCAGTTGCTCAGAAGTTGGTGCCCATTAACAATGAAATCTCACTCAAGTCAGACCACTGATCAGTCTAGTTCAGTATTGTTTATTCTGAGTGGCAGTAACTTTATATGGTTTCAGACATGGGTCTTTCCAAGCACTACTCGGAAACACTGGGGAATGAACCTGAGACCCTTTGCATGGCAAGTAAGGCTTTGTCTCCAAGATGTATTTCCAATAACAAGGCAGTAATTATTTCTCATACATTCTTCCCATGGCTTCAGCGTACAAGTGGCTGATAGTCTGAGGCACAGAGAGGAGGCCCGTGGATATCTAGGAGTATCCCACCCATTTTTGTAACCCACTGAAGTCACTCATCACTCATGTTCCAACCATGAAGAACCATAGTCCTAGTACCATCCAGGAACAATGATTTATCTCTGAAACATTTTCTTGCTGGAAATGTTGTTTGCAGGTGCTTTTTAAAAAAGAAGAGAATTTCTAATCACTTATGTTTAAAACAACAACTCCTACTATTACACATTTTTGGTAGGGGTGTGGCTTGTAGTGGATGGCAAAAATGGCCACTGACTCACTAATGTTCTAAAAAGTTGACAAACAAGTAGAAGAAAGGTCACTGTTATAGCTGAAGAGAGATTTATCATTCTAGAAAGAGATGGATTGCTTCCTTTTTGTTTCATCTTTCAACAAGTAACACAGGCTGCAGTCTTATACCTACTAGTCCTTGGAGAACTCAAATGGTACTTACTTCTGAGTAAGCCCATATAGAATTGCACTGGTAGACTATTATTATTATATTAGTTGCTTCATCCAATAAGCAAAATGACTAGACACAAAAAAAATCAGGACTTGCAGGTCTTTAGCTCTTATTTTATAGTGATGTAGCAGCAGCAGGATGCAGGGGAAACTGTACCACTATAAAATCACAAGCTAAAGGGCTGTGAGTCCTGATATTTTTTGTGTCTAGTCATTTTGCTTATGAAACGAAACAACTAATACAATAATATACAAAATGTTATGATGATGGGGATGCATGAATACCATATGGTATCATTTTGCTTTATGGGCACCAATTCCATTGGGGGCCCTTAAACTTCACAATTGTAGCACTATCATTCAACTTCCGACCACTTTGACTGCATCTTACAGAATCCCTGAGTTTTTAGTTTGGCAAGGTACTAAGGCTCTCTGGCTAAGAATACTAAATGCAATCACAGCAGTAACAGTGGAATCATAGTACTTCAATTGTTTACTGTGAAAACATTCTACAACTAGATGCTACATTTAGCAATCTTGGGTTGTTATAAATTTCTCCTCTCTGTGTGTGACTATGAAACTGAAAATAGCACCAGAGCTGATAGTCCTTCGTCCCACATGAGTTGCCTTCCCCAGGATCATTTTTCAAGCTGAAAATTGCCCTCCTCTTAAAACTGTTTTCTGCCCCCTGAAGTTACCACTTTAAAAAATGATCTTTCTCATGTGCAATTATCCTAATCAAGGTCCTGCTATATTTTTAAAATAAAAACATTCCTGGGATATATGATCACATGATCATGCATTTCCTGCTTTTTTTTTTTTTGTCCAAATCCCAGTGAAACTAGAGATAGAAGTAAGTTGCAATAAACTCAATTCCCACTACTTTCAGTTGGGGCATATGAAAACATTTATCTGGCTTGGGGTCTAACGGAACACTTCTTCTCATCTGTGTTATTTATTCTGAGCTTCAGGATAGGGCATCAGCTGCTACAATATTCATGTACATGTTTAGTTGAGAGAATTGTCCAAAAATATTTGTGCTCCTTCAGCTTCTCTGAGTAGAAATTTTTCCTTTGAGACTTGAGACAGACATAGTTGAGTTTTTGATCATCGAAGGGCACATCAAGGACAGCCTCCAGCTGACGTCTTCCCTTGACTGCCATATATCTTTGATATTTCACCTGCCATCTCTTCACATAAATAACCTGACAGTCTCCAGCTAGGCAATAAGACATAACACAGTGGAAAGCAAGAACTCATGAGCTAGCTGAGTGGTGGAACCAATTTCGTACTTATGCCATAAGAACAGGGCTCCACTATGACTTGCCACACAGATTTGAAACTCAGCCATTTCTCTTTTAAACTTTTACGGAAATCATGTTCAAATCATTTTTTGTTTTTAAGAGAAATGTCAGTGTACTTTCCTGAGCATATTGAAGACAATTCCTATGTCGATACACAAAATAAAAATAAAATAAAAATAGCATTAATAACATTTTCATGACACAGTTCTTCAGTTTTCTTGTTATAGGTCTCATACACATTTGTATACTCACAGACTGGCTAATTGTGTGAATTATCTGAGTGTGCTACAAAACTAGAGGTTAATAGAATACTTTCAAGCTTTTTTCACCCTCAACAAGAAAGGATATCTTGGTGTAGAGCAAGAAAGCAATCAACTGCAATGAGATTTTTCACAATTTATGATTGGTTTGCAAAAAAACAATCATAACAAAAACAATGTCAATTGCATTAAAAATTATTTTCCACAAAACCAAGTTTTCCCACCAAAAAAGGGATTTTTTGTTGCATAAAGAGTTAGATTTTCTAAAGCAAACACATTTGAGCAAACCCAGTATTTTTTCTTAAAAACTCTAAGTGTGGTAAATTATTGAAGAGTGTGGAATTTCTGAAATTCCTTTTTCAGTGGGACAGTGAAATGAGCACAGATTTGCATTCCTACACAAAACTAATTAACAAAACCTGAATCATAGCGCCCAAACAATCCATTAGGACAACATTTCAGCTCCTACTTGGAAGATACAAACTAGGCAAGGTCTTTGGACTGATTTCTATTGCTTAATTCACTGTAGAGTCAAAAATTGTTTCTGACCAATAAAAAAGCTGTGTAATTTAAATGCAACAGTTCTACATCATATCCATTGCCCTGTCAAACCTCCAAAACTTCCTGCTAGCCTGATTAGGTAACTGACAGATGAATATCTTGCTAAGTAGCTATCATATTGCTGTGAGTTGAGCAGCAAATATACTTCTCTTCCCTCATTTGCTTATACTAATGAAGACAAAACTTGGTGAGACCACCTTCAAAGTCAGCTTTCCCATTGTCTTGATGCCCAAGGTTTGCTAGGCTGGGATCCAGAAGGAAAGTGTCTCTCTTTCCAGTGGGGTAACCAACATACAACAAAAACAAAAGAAAGTCTTGTGATATCTTAATTTAAAAGCCAAGGTGTTTATTATGGCTTTTTATTACAGCTTGCAAAGACGATAGTGCACTTCATCTAACTCATGAAACTTTATGCCACAACAAATTGGTTAGTCTTTAAGATCCCATAAGACACCTGCTTGCTGTTTTTTCTCTCTCTCTTTCAACTTCTGAAATTTCATTTTGAAAATGAGAAGCTTTCTCCTTGATATGAAGGGTAAGGTCAGAAATCACTCATCTGGAGATACTGTGTGCCTAACAGCTCTGTTTCAGTTGCACACATATTGATGGTTTTCCTTCGCCTATTAACTTTTTAACAGCACAGTCATTTTCATGTTTACTCAGATAGAAGTTTCAATATGTTCAGTAGAGGTTACTGGTAAGCAAGTCCTGCAGAGAACTATAGCTTAAATCTTAGAACAAAGTAAATAAAGTTAGAATTATAGTCTTTTTTTTAATGGCTTTTTATCAGCGTGTTCTACCAAAAAATAATAATAATGATAATAATACTCGGGGTGGGGGGAATCAAAGACTCTAATGTATTTTTAAAACCTCGGCCATTTCCGCATGGGGTAAGTAGAACAGTGTGGTGTGACCTCCGATGGAGGTCGTCCACACCTTGGGAGCGCACTGGGTCGGACTATTTGTCGAAGTTCTGCACCTCAGTCCGCTCCAGAGTGACCCGAAGTGGTCGCACAGCGTGCTTTTTAAAAACCTGTTTTTACAGGTTTTTCAAAAGCATGGAGTGTGCCACTCCGTGCCATTCTGTTCCTGCACTCCGGTGCAGATTTGCAGGCAGGCTTTAGGCCGGCGGGCTTCAGCGGTTGGTGGGGAGCCTCCACCAACCGGAAGCTGCCATTTTGGATGCCAGAGCCGTGCGGAGCGACGAGGTCACACTGCTCCTTGTCAGGACTGATCCAAACGGACCCACCAAAAAGCCGATGAGGAGCGGCAGGGAGTGTTTCCCTCGCCGCGTGCAGAAAGGGCCAATGTTCTGCATACTTGTTCCAGAGACATTCAAGTAACACTACTGGCTTGAAAATAAGTGAGCATATAAAGCATCTTCATAAGGCTACATCCATAGGCATTGGAAGATATTTCAGGCTTCTCAGGGTAGATATAAGGTCTAGGTTTGATCAAATCTCAGTGTAAAGCAAACACTCTCTGTTATTAAAAATATGGTCAAACTCCTTCAGCATTAAAAATGTCCCAAAGGCTTTTGTGGCTTTGCATTGGGATAAATGTCATGATGTAAGTGGTTTTACTTTCTTGGGGGTTGCATGAGGGTACTATCATGTTCAGGGTCACATAAGTCCTGTTACCTTGCACAACTGGTTACATTATCTAGGAGGTTCTGTCAGTACAATACTTAGTGATGGATGGGCAGTTAGATCAAATATTCAGTGATGGGAGACTGCATAGCTTACCTCCTATGCAAGACTGGCTGCACTTTGATGTCAAGCAGTAATTTCAGTGTCCCTGCATTAGTGTAATTTTATCCTATTCAACAAGAGCTCAGCAAATTCTGCTAACTTTTCTGTGGCTTTGGACCAGAATGCGTCCATCCTGAATTTTTTTTTTCTATCATGAAATAGCATGAGAAAACAAAACAAAACAAAACGACAACAACAACAACAAAAGAAAATTAAGGACCCAAAGAGTAAAAGGAAACAGTTGGCAAACAGTTGGAAACAGTAGGCCTTTGCTCTGATCTAGCCTGAATTTTCTTATGTTCTTAAGATGCCTGATCCTAATGGAAAGGGCTGGTGGATGGACTTGGTGTGATGTGTATATTTTTGTGTAAGTTAGATGCTTTATGTCTATGATTTTTAAATTGCTGCTATAATACCCTGAGCATTCAGGAGTGATAGTTGAATTATAGACTAGCATCCTATTGATGACATACAGAGGCATTTTTAGCCGTGTATGCTTCCTTTTGGCCTTGTGGAAGGAGAATATCCTGTGCCTTCTACAAAAAAACACTCACCCCAATGGGCAGGAATGTCTATCAAGCACAGTTCCATCACCTTGGGCACTTTTTGGCTATGGGGGTACCTCGAGTATTGTTTGAGCTGCTCTTGAATGTAAAGGTAACAAGGAACAGCCCTGTGCTGAGGGAAGGAGCTCTTCATTTTTGTATGTCTGTTCAAGGGCAGCCAGAACAATCCAAGTTCTCCCCTGCAGTTGATCAGTAACTGGTGTGTTGGTGCTTCACAAAGCAGTCCCCTCAGCTGTTGTGCACTAGGGAATGCTGCTGGGCAGAGAGCACAGCCACCATCATTTCTGACATGCTGCTTCTTTATGGGTCATAACCAGCACATCCCAGCCTGATGTAGGATTCACCCCAGCCCAAAATCTGCAGCTTTTTGAGCCTCTCATGCAGTAGAAATCATAGTCCAAACTTTTCCGAAGTTCTCATTTCCCCTTAACATTTAACCCTTGATACTGAACCATTTTTTTAAAAAAACTATCTTTTTTGGGTTTAAACTCATTGCTTCTGTCAGTAGAAAGGGGTAAATTCTGATATGCCTTTAAATCTCTTGAAAACTGGCAATGTAAGACTCTTTCAGGTAGAAGCATTTGCAAGTGTCAAACTGAAACAGTTCTTTTCCCAGCTCTTGAAAAGCCACGTGGAGTGGGGGTGGGGAGTGCCAATCCCTGCTAGTCCATGCCAATTAGCAAGATCAGTTTTTGCCACAGAGTCATGCTTCTGCCAAAATGCTGCCTGCAAGAGGGAATGATGTTGATTCCTTGGTCAACCACTGTGATCTTGGCAGTGTAAGAAATATATCCTGCAGAGTCACCCATTTAAAACCTATTTCCTGGATTCATTCATATTGCTGGCAGACTTGTCTTGAGCTGAGTAACCAAAGTAGGAAAGGCTTGCTGAGGAACTGAGCTTGTGACAAATCTTTGAGATGACCTTGTCACCAAGAGCAAAACTGTAAATCATTTTGACTTATGCGTCAAAATGGTTAGGAGAGCTGGCTGTCACTTGATATAGTGAAATGATTACTCAGGAATAAGCTTATTCCTATAGACATGAAGGGGCCTTGATTTCCTTATCCACCCTATGACTTTGGTGCTGTGACCCCAAATATATATGCATGGAAGTGCTAACGTACAGACTGGTACCTATACTTATACAAGGTAGTAACACCTTGACTACTGGCACAACCTATGATTCTGGAATTGTGCATCTGAGGTGTATGTGAACTCCGTAGATGGGTTTATTTTAGTATATTTTCATTTATTCCTACGCAACATTTTATATATGTTACTTCAGTATGGTATTTGAGGGTTGTTGCTATCCCTGCATTTAATACTCAGCCACATGGTTTAGTCAGGATATCATCAAGAGATCACAGTCTGAAACAAAGAGGATAATCATGACATTATGAAGGTATTATTGTTGTTTGGTGCATCTGAACATTATTGGCTGGTTTAGTGGCTCATAAGAACAGGGCTTAAGATGCATTTTATTCTAAGAGGTTAAAATAGCAGCGCTTATGACAACACATCAAGAAGCACTGAGGAGTCTGAAACCAGAGGGCCTAATTGTTAAATCTCAGGAATCATGACCAGAGAATGCAAGATTTCTTCTTCTTAGATATTGTTGAGCACTCTTGGTGATACTTAAACATAACCACAACAAACCAAGCCTGCACTGAAATCATAAGGACCATTGCTGAGATGGTCCTTATGATTTATCTGCTTCAATATGCAGTGTTTTCTTCTGACTACATTTCAGAGCCAAGGAAAAACTCCATGAGAGGGGAAAAGAATCAGTGTGTTGCCATTCCACATTTATCAAAAACTCTATTATGAGGTGCTGTTTTGAGTTTTGAGAAATTCAAAATGGCTGCCAATTTTGCACTCACAGGAGGATAGAATAACAATGGATGGAAATTTCTTTCTACTATCAGAAGCCAGAACTTTATAGAATAGAAAAACTGTTCCTCCCTCCATATCTCATTTTATTTGTGAGGCAAAGTGTTAAATACTCGCAGGAAAGGGTAGTGACTGAAGTAGGTGTGCAAAAGATATGAAACCAACTCATGGTGAACAGTTAAATGCACCTCGTTTTTAAATCTGAACTGGGGGGGATTACATATGAATTTATTCTGAGGATCTTTGAAACATCTTTAAGAGGCTTTATTTGAAAGCAGATTCAATTGTTTAAATAGAGTACCATGCTGTTTATGGGGAGTTAGCGATGCAATCATGTTCATAGTATGCCTCCATCACACTTCCTGCCCTTCCACATGACAAGTAAGTACAGGAGTATCTTGCAATCAAGGGTCTTTGATGGAGAAATGCTGCGAGTGATTTACCCTGCAATCGCACTGGCTGGTGACGGGAGAGGGTCAGGACTGCAATGATGTCATACAGAAGTATCATTGCAGTCCTTGCCTGCCATTCACGGCCCCATGCTAGGATGCAGTCGTTATGCAGAAAGGGCCTTACTCTGAAGCAAATGTGCAGAAAAATCAACAAAGTAATTTGGAGAAATCAAGTGGAGGTAGGGCCCATTTCTTGAAGGTATTTCTTCCTTTATTACTAGATCAATTTCATAAATATTTGATGGAATCATTATCTTCTTCTCACTCATAGGGCATATATTGTCACTTGTATGTCTTCATGTGCGAGAATGTTGACCTTTGGTATTAGCTTGTTTCCAAGTTTTTGAGAAGCATTGATGGATTTTCCTGGGGGGTGGGGAAGGAGGCATTTTTAGACCTCTAGGTATGAATCTCTCAAAGAAACTCTCACTACAGATACCGCAACTAGAAAATGGGGGAAGTGTAAATTTTCATTTGTCTTCAGTTCTTAATGATAAAACACAATCCCTGACCAGCCGTAGTACAAGCCAGTGGACAAATCCTTTATCAAGAAAATGCAGATGTTAATCAGCATTCTATCTGCTTCCTTTTCATCAAAAGCCATATGTAGGCATTTTAAAAAGGGTTAATCTGAACATAGAAGAAGGAGAGGGTGCTCGTCCCTATCCTTTGTCATTTTCCATGTTTAAAGAACAACCATGCTTTCTTCTTCATGTATTAAGACTGTGTATGTATAAGTACCTAAAGTCAACTGTTGACTTATGGTGGCCCCATAAATTTCATAAGGTTTTCTTAGGTAAGAAAATACTCAGAGATGGTTTTGTCAGTTCCTTACCCTGAAATATAGCTTATAGCACCTGGTATTCCTTAGTAGTCTCCTGTCCAAATACCGACCAAGGCTGACTCTGCTTAGCTTCCAAGATCAGATATGATTGGATGCCTTTAGAGTATTTAGGCTGACACTAAGATTACTCTCCCCATTTTAAAAATGCCTGAGTAGGGTTAGGGAATAGCCTACATACTGATAGCAAACGAGGATCCATACGTAGCCAGAGGTTTATCACTTCCATGCATAAGAGCCTTGGAGAAACCATAAAGAAATCATAAAGCTGACAGTAACTCTACCCTCAAAAAAACAAAAGCATGTTGGCATAAATCCTAGGGGTAGGAGAGTGCCCAAAGACTCCACTGGTGACTGAGTATGCTCATTAGCCATGGCATGCTAAGCTATCATTGGACAAGAAAACCAGGTGAGAATAAGTGGGGGGAATAGAAAAGACTATTCTCCAAATGGGAATGGTTATCTGTACAGAACCCCTAACAGGAGCAATTCAGGCAACATATAATGAACTATCCTGCAATGAGGCATAGTTATCTGTATGGAAGCATAAAGAGGTGCAATTCAAGCAGCATCAGAGTGTGGTCAACATGGCAAAAGTTATTAATGAAAAGCTAGGAGAAGCTATAGCAGTTTGCTTTTGACTGTGCCTATTTGGAAGGTTAAGGTTCCACTGGCTCCTCTCCTCTGCTGCATTAACTGACTACAAACTCCTTTTGCAATTTGAACTCATTCTGCAGCAACTGAACTAAGCTGAGGACAAAGGGGGAAGTGGGAGGAGGAGAGAGAATCTGAGATGTTTTAAAAGTAGCTGAAAAGTGGGATGCCCAAAGGATTATTCACACTATTCCTGCCAAAGTGGGACAGTTGGGGAGTATTGCAACACTCTAGGAGATTTATCACACAAGAAAAATAAATCACAAATACAACAGGATAATAATCTCTTCATCAGGGACTTACTGCATGACATTGTTCCTCTTCTATTTTCCTCCCAGTAGGAAAGTGTTTAGAAAGTGATTATTTTACAAAGAAGGTCATTAATAGATTAACCCATTAATCCAATGGTTTAATCCATTAATGACCTCCTTGTAAAGGAAAAGCCCTAGGTCCCACTTGTGATATGTAAAATAGGAAAGGTAATGTTTCCATTTTCAAAAAAACAAATTTTAGAGTCAAAAACTAATTCTCAGCAAAATTTAGTATAATTTAAATACATTATTCCTACAGCAACAAAAGTTGTTAAAGATACCATTTTACTTGCTGCCGTTTTTGTGTGCATTCATGTATTTTTGGAATTATGGTGACCATAAGGCAAGTCTCTCACAGGGCTTTGTGGGGTAGAGCATGTGTGATGACCCAGCAGTGTATTTGTGTCCTGTAATCTCACACATATCTACACGGAAGTAACTTCTGTTAAATTCAGTGGGTTTTACAAGCAAGTAGTAACAGCATTGTCACTTCAGTCATGTTCCCACACTAAATGGATCTCTTAAATGAAATGCATTCACTTACTCTGGAGCAAGCGAGCTAATTTATAAATACAAAATGTTGTGGGGAGGAAATACAATTGGCCCTCCACATTTGCTAAGGTTAGGGGCACAGGACCCCTGCAAAAGTGGAAAAATTACAAATATGAAAATGTGTTTGTGTGGGGGGAAGGGGGACAAGTTATGGTGTGGAGAATGGGCACCTAGTGTCCAAACCAGGTTAGGAAAAGTAGAAGGAAGGGGATGGCATGGAGGCTCTCCCTCTCACTCATCACTTTCCTCATGTGTGTGGGGAGCATCAGGAGACAGTTTGTGGTGCTGAGAAATGGAGCTGCAAGCTGTCTTAGCTGGCCAGGCAGTGGCTGGTGTAGAAGGACAAGGATCAGAGGCAGATTTTTAAAGGATTGTGTGGCCTGATCAGAGTCGCTGCGAGGGAAGGTTTCCCTGGAAAAGAAGCACCTGAGGCTGGGGGGCTGGGGTTGAAGAAACTTGCAAATACATTTGTGAAAGTCAAACCCACAAATGTGGAGAGCCAACAATATAACATCATTTTTTAAAGGCTAGAAACAGGATCCCTAACTTTGAAGGGAAGAAGAATCTAGTGATTTGTTCCCAGCATCCTTTGCAAGAAGCATGAGATCTTGCTCAGCACTAAGAGGAGGATGTTTACAGCACATATTCTCCAAACTGGATTTTTTTTCTGTAGTCTTTCCACATTCCCTCCAACATTTCACAAATGAATACTAGGATGCATGTGGCCAAACAACATCAGAGCATGGTCAAGCAGGCAAAAATTGTTAATGAGGAACAACACATAATCTTGGAAAGTTTGCTTTTGTGTGAGCCTACTGGGAAGGGCAACTTTCCATCAACTTCTCTTCTCTCCCCGAATTATTTGAATGCAGACTACTTTTCCACTCTGACCTGTTTGCAGCCATGAAAGTAACAAACTAAGGGCAAAGGAAAAAGTGGGAGGAGCACATTTTAAAAGCAGCTGAAAATGTGGGATGACAGAGGGATGATCAAATCTGTCTCTGCCACACTGGGGCAACTGGAAGATACGTTTTTAATGTTCTCATGCTGATAGGCCTAAGCCCAAACTCTAATAACATATACATGAGGACTTTAAAAAGTGCCTCTATCCGCTCAGGAAAACTCTGTGCACAAGCCTAGAGGCTACTTTCAGACTACACAGGATAAGATAATCAAGGTTACACTTGAATGTATAATGATTGTCCTGAACGATATTGTTGTTCTTATTGTTTGACAGAAACTGCAACTGTTAAAAATATTGTTGTTGTAGTTATGATGCAATATACAAAATAACAAGACCCTATTCCAAGTAGCTTACAATCTAATTACTTGTTCCTAATTAGGATTGTAGGAATCATTTGGACATGTGTTTGTTTTTTCTAAAATGTTCTTCATAACAACTCACCTGATTATCTTCTGAACAGTTCAGAAGGGCAAGACTTACTGACTTGTGAAAAGTTCTCACTGATATATTCATTGGACAAATGATTTTGGGGTCAAAATAGTTTCTCCCATTACTTAATAGACACAACAAATCTGTCTGTTTAAACTGAAGGGTCAGGAAAGTTATTTGTGGACTGTGACTCCCAGAACTCCTCAGCCATGCTCACCAGGGTACTTATGATGCTGAGATTATAGAAGTGTAATCCAAAAAGTAATTTCTTCAAGCTGTGTCAACAAAATGCTACAGATTCCAAAGGTTTTTCAGCTCCAGACAGTGGCGGACGGAGGACTAATAGCACTCTGGGCAAGGTGGCGGGGTGACTGGTGGGGGCGGGGAAACCAGAAGGCGGAAATGGGTGGGATGGTTGAGGTGGGTGGGGGAGGGAGGAGTAGAGGTGGGTGGGGTGACAAGTGGAAGTGGGTGGGTCGAATGATGGAAGTGAGTGTGGTGAGCAGCAGAAATGAGTGTGGTGAGTGGGGGTAGGCAGGGTGTACAGTGGGCAGAAATGAGTGGGTGAATGATGGAGGGGGCAGGGTGAATGGTAGGTGGAGGTGGGTGGGGCAAACAGCGGCAGAGGTGCAGGCGAGGGGATTCCTCTATTTTGCACCCCCCAACATTGGCGCCTGGGGCAGGCGCCATAGTCGTTCCACTCTAGAGCTGCCTCTGGCTCCAGATTACTTCTGCTTTCACTTCTACAACGCCTTAGTAAGCCTGTGGATTTTTTTAAAAAATAGCTTCATTTTTCTGAAGATAACAGAAAATATAGTAGTATCCAGATTTCAGGTAGATAACCTTGGGCTAAGGTGGCTCAGGATAAGTGACACTTGAGAGACCTGCCTGGGACAATGTCCTGCACAAATGAACATCGGTTTGATAAAGGCCTTGCCTCAGCTGAACATCGAAATAGTGACTCTGCATGTTTGGGTATCACTCTGTACACAACAATAATTTAAAGGAGCGGTGTAATTGCATAGCTAGTGGCACTCTGATGTTTCTGGGCAACATTTGGCTGTGCTGGTTTCTTCCTTGTAGGAGAAAGATGGGCCTTGGGAAATGGAGATACAAGGGAGGTATGTATTTTGGCTTATTGGTTGAGGCCTGAATGCCCCACAGCAGAGGAGGCAGGTGTTAATTCATCTTTCTTTACTTGGTCTGAAGAATCCTCTTGTTCAGACTTGGCCTTGGCTGTTACCCTAGCCCAGCAGAAATTTCTTATACAATAGAATCACTGAACAACAGCCCTACAGGCTGAGATAGATTACAAAGCCAAAGTACAGTGTAACATTCAACAAAATACCTATGAATGACTTGCTTTTTCTATATATTTCTATATTTCTATATATTTTCTGTATATGGTTTTTAAATATCATAGTAAAGCATCTTAAAGAAAAAATATATCAATTAATGAAATTAGGCAGGATTTTAATTTAATTTTAAATCAGTTCTCTTAGTTGCACTAAAGTGCAAAAAATGATATATTCTTGAAAAAATAAAGGCACAACTGGAACTGGCTAATCTTTAAACATGGTGATTTATTTCCTCCGGTATATGGGTGGGTGTTACCACATGAAATCCTTGTGCCTCTTTTTGTGTTGCAAAGATGTTATCAAGCAACTGAACCACTGTGAAATACATAGTATTTGTTCTGTATGACTGTTCCATTCCATAGTGTTTGTTCAGATTGACTATGTATAAATATACATGTATTGGGAAAAAGGTGAAAGCTAGATTATAAATAAAAAGTGGTGACAGATCATATGTAGACTGATATAGCCAAGTATAAATTTAGGTGGCTGTTGCTGAATGTTTTTGGAGAATTATATTACTTTCACTGCTATGTTTAAATAAAACAGAAATGAGAAAATGCATAACTTGAAACACCAGAATATTCCACAATGGTTAACACTAATCTTCCCTCAAAAGGTAATTACATAGCATGTCATTATATAGTGCACAGTGAACTAGACATTATGCCCTGCTGAAGATCAATTGAAATAAATAAGGCTCCAGTTAGATCTTTTTCACATTACATAATTATAGCACTTTGATACCACTTTAACTGTCATGTCTGTATCCTATAGACTCTTGGGATTTTTGACACTTGAGCTCCTTTGTAGGTACTTGTAAATCTCACCAAAGCATAAATCCCAGGATCCATAGAATATAGACATGGCAGGACTCATCAGCTAGACTTGTAAAGGAAATGTGGGATAGAAATACCAAGCTATAGCAGATGAAGGTTATCTAATCTAAACTTGGATGTCTATGGAGAGTCCTCAGATGTAAGGATATAGGAAGATCCTTGATTCATCAACTTGCCCTCCTAATTGAACTAAGTGTGACACAGAGCAAATATCCTTCATAAAGAATGCTCATAAGATTTTCATCCTTGACAAGATAGGGTGCTTCAACAGGTTGAAAAAAAAATCAACTGCAATGAGATTTCTTTGCTCCCATGCAAGAGCAAAAAGGCTATCATCATCATTAGAACAAAAGTTTCGAGATGTATTTGTACAAAATATAGTGTTTTTGAGGGAAAATTCTCCAAAAATGGACACAAATTCTCATAATTTTACTCAGTGTGGAGAAAACTCTTGTGACTTTTCCTTTTCCCATGAAAGAATGAAATAAACAAGGATTTCGTTCCTTCCCAGAGACCTTAAGGACTGCATACTGTTTTTAGTACAACTAAAATAAATGCCACCTATTAGAATAATGGGGCGTATTTAAGTATTTACAGTTCTGTAGATGAAGTAGATTGGAGGAGCAGTGAAAATGAGCACAGTGAGCAGCTGCTGATAGGCAGTCATGTGTGTCGTTGGCCCTCATTGCCTTATGGTGTCATGGGGAGTAAATGCTGGAGTAGAAAAAAGATTCACAACATCCTTTTATTTATTTATATTGGCCAGTAATCCACATCAGCTACTTAGTTAAGTATACAGATGAGTAAATCTAGGTAACTTTTATGACTGTTACACTATTCCCACAATAGTAACTCCTTCCCAAACCTGCTTTACCAGGCATAAGCTGCATGGGGAAAAGAGGGTCTTTTCTGCTGGCAGTTGGAGCAGGAGTAAATGATGTTTCTGTCAGGTTTGGGGTGTTGGTGGAGCAGGACTGGTTACTTAGTGATATAGAAAACTGGTTATACATTTCTTTTATCTTGCTTTTTTAATGATGTGTATGCATGGTTCAGGGTAGTTGTGTAAGGATTAAAATCTATAACATATAATCACACTGCAAAAATCCAATAATATAAAACACAAGAGAAACAAAAATTGCTAGGTTTAATTACATAATTTACCCAATTATCTCAAAGAAAATAAACGTGTAGTTAAGAGGAAGCTGTAAACTATTTATAATTTTTTATTTCTAGCTTACTATATTCCCAGGATATTTAGAATATGTAAGAGTCAAGACTATACAGAATAAGGTATTCAAGGTTATGTTTGATCTTATAATTATTGTCTTAAATGACATTGCTGTTCTCACAGCATCCTAGAAGCTGCTACAGTTATTAACATCGTTGCTGTAGTTATGATGCAATGCAGATGATGCTTTTTTTATATTAATAAAATCATGAACTAAAAGGATACTTTCCTGTTCGTTTTTTAAAATTGTCTCCAGAACCACTCACTTGATTATCTACAAAATAGTTAAGAAAGGCTAGAGTCTCTTCTGACTTACCTGTGAAAAGTTCTCACTGACATATTCATTGAGCAAAAGACTTTGGAGTTACAATAGTTTCTCCCATTCCTTTTCTGATGCAATAAGAGCATCAGGAAATGTAGCATAAGGAAAAGTATAAGGAAAGCAATTTTTGGACTACAATTCCCAGAATTCCTCACCATGCTCACTGGAGTACTGATAACAGAAGGATTCTGGGAGCTGTAGTACAAAAAGTAACCTTTCTAAGTGGTAGTTTGTTCTAGTCAACAAAATGGTACATTGGATAAAATCAGAAAATTAAGACTGACAAAATTTTTCAGATTCTAAATTTAGTGGAAGAGTCTTTACAGTGTAGACTCATCTTATGATCCTTTAAATCGCACAAGAAAACTGAAATTTAAAATTATGTTTCTTCAAACTTTTTAAAGATTGATTTTGCACCATTAATTTTCATGTCATTGAGTTTATAACTAGATGGGTTACAAACTAAGATATTTGAGAATATCACTAAGCTTCCTTTTTCACTTAACAGTAAAGAAGAAATATTGGCATCAGATGATGAAGACATATGGAAAAATTCCAAGATTTCAGGTATTAAACGTCATTCAATTATTCCTTCCTTACCTCACGTTTCAATTAAAAAATTAAAAACAATATCTTCATCGATATTATTTAAGAATTTTTCTTAACTCATCAGAGGCAGACATCCCACAAATCCTTTGTTCGCATGTGGATGATAACGAAATTAAACAAAGGAAAGAAAATGTAGGTGAACACGTGGAACAAGCTGAGGATGATAATGAAAATGATAAAGAATTAGAGTTGCTGGTAAGTGTTGTGCATTTATATTCATAATATAGCCCTTATATTTCTCAGAGAATGCAGTCTTTCTAAACTTCGGCATTGCTGATGAGTATAAGTGATCTATGATTTTTACACCAATGTTGGATCTTTGATTGCACGTGATCAGTGGCATAAGACAACTTTGATTCCATAAGCATCATTATCCTAAATTTACTGACTTAACTCTCTTCTTTTTCTTCTTCTTTTTATCACAGGTTATAGGTGACAATTTGAAGAATCATATTTCAAAGTCCTGTCTTTCTGGTCTTGTCATCAACATTCACTTAGATTTTGTATTCTATACATCTTCTGTCCTACCTTTAGGCTGCCTTACACAGGCTGTGGCTGGGACTGTTTTTGCCCCAATAGCTGCTTGTCAGCTCATCAACAGCAATGTTATGGGGGGCAGTTATTTTAGCATCTGGCCACAACAGTAAGGTGAATTTTATTGTCCCCCTACTACTCAACATCACTGATAGATTCTGTCTTTGTGTGCCTTTGAGTCATTTCTGACTTACAGTGACCCTATGTCAAACCTATCAATGAGGTTTTCTTGGCAGAATTTGTTCAGAGGGGGTTTGCCTTTGCCTTCCTCTGAGGCTGAGAGAGTGACTTCACTCAGAAGGCTTCCATGGTCAAACTCTTGTCTCCCAGTGTCTTAGTCCAACATTCAGATACCTGCACCATGCTGGCTCTTGCACAGATATGATAGGATGGTCTCTTTTGTCCTTGCCTAACAATTGTGTACCATAGTAGGGAGGATTTTAAGAAAGTCATTAAGCTCAAAATTTTCCATGAGTCTTGACCACAAATATAACTTGCCAGCTGTAACGTATCTATTATCAGTATTTACTAGTCCCACGTAGACTTGTAGATCAATATATTAATACTAAATATTAACTTTATCCAAAATGGCATCTATAGTGGGCATACAATTTGTCTGCATGAGTTTTATAAATGAGAAAGGAATAACAGAATAGTTGGCTTAGGGCTCATATTAACTGTGTATATAGCTGAATAATTGTGATGCAAATTGTCATTATTTGTGAACATGTAAGCTGGAACACATAACAGCACATGTTTAATATGAGCACCACATAGCCCTTTGGGATAGTGAGAAATGTCATGGGATCTTCACATGTAAGCACAAAGCCTTCTTGGCTCAGACTTTAGGAGAGTTCAAAGTTGTCACCCAGTGTGGAAGCTTTCACTGCCTGAATAATCAGAATCTCAGTATTATTATTTTTGAAAAGAAAGAGTAATAGAAAGCTATGACGAATCAGAGTCTACCCCACCGTTCTCTGATAACCAGGAGACTCAATTTTAATCTTTTTTTTTTAAAAAAAAAATCAAAGTGATCATCTGTACAATAAATGAGAATTATATACGTGTGTCATTCAGATTTTAATTTACCTTATGTGCTATGTAATGAATTAAACAATGGGGATCTATAATAAATGGAAATGCAACCAAATCTTTGAAACCCATAGGCAATGGCTCACAAGACAGCTCGGCAGTTGACAAGTAACATGAGCCTTATGTGAGAAGAAGGGGAAATCGTAAGATTTGCATATAATTATTGAGATCATGCAAATGTCAGTTATGAGGAGGGAGAAAGAAGGGGAAAAAAAACCAGGCATCTCACTATTAAATCCTGACAGTTGGCATCACTGAAGAGCTCATATACATTTGAGCGCCAGTTGGCAGAGGGTCATTAAAACAGAATTTGCAGAAACATTAGTTCCTTCACTTTTCTTTGAGTGACGTTTTACTATTAATAGTTTGCAGAGGGTTTGCAGAAAACATATTAATAAGAGAATGTGTAATGGGGGTATCTCTGCAGCAAGTGTAAATGTAATAAGGGGTACCCAAGAAACTATACTCTAATTGATTGGAATAGAACCATCAGTTTGAGTGTTCGAAAGCAAGGGAAGAATGCCATGACAAGCAAATGCAGGGAAATAATATAATTTCACATTTGGGGGATAGGGTAGAAACTTACCCGTTCTGGCCTTTGCTTTCCTAACTCATTCTGCACTTCGTAGAAACTCTAATACATTCCAGTCTGAATTCTGTAAAAGGGGTCCTGAGAGGAATGAAGCAAAGATAATCCTTATAGTATTTGTCAGTGTGCAAATGTGTCTTTATTTTACTGGACAATACCGTACATTCTCCAGCTTTGATGTACTGTGTCAATGCACTCACTTTAAAAAAAAACATGCCTGGAATGGAATGTGCCCTGTGAATGAATTAGCTTCCCTTGTAGAGAATATTCTCTTTAGGATTCATTTGTATGGAATGGACTTGCAGCTTACTGAGCTCATGAATAAAGAGGGCAGGATGTGAGAAATGGAGGGCTGAATGCTATTTTATTTCTTACTTTTTACACAGCCTTCTGGTATACCCTATGTATGTTTTTTAACTCTACATAATAAATGTTCTGGGATAAATGTTTCAGAAACATGTCTTTCTAAAACATTCTTTTCTAAAAACAAAACTTTCCATAACTAAATTTCTTCATATAAATATGTATGTATGTATGTGTGTGTGTGTGTGTGTATACACACACACACATACACACGTACAAACTGACAATTCTGTTTCTTTTTTATGCACATTCTGACCATTCTTTTTGATCCTATGTTTTCAGCTAGGTGGGGACTTCAATAGAACCAGTGGTTCCTCCAGAGATGAAAGCAGTTTGTATACAACTGAGCCAGTTAGATTTCAAAATGAACCACAAGAACTGGAGAAAAAGCTAGACTCTGGCTTGCTTAAGCAACCTCTACCTATAAGTTCTTTATCTGAACATGTTTCACTGGACAAAGAACTGTACAATAAACAAATATATTCCATAGGAAGTGATTACAGTAAATTACCACCTGAAAAATTTACAAGAATAGACTCGGCAAACCATACTATACAGTCTTCAGAATCTTTGAGCACCAGTGAAACACTTTCATTACCACAATATTGGTCTGGAACAAAGGAGAAGGAGCCTGTCCTCACTACAGATGTTTCCCTGGGCAAACATGGGCTTTCTCATGAAGATGTTCAAGAACATGAATTTGACAATATTTCAGGAAGTAAAATATCAGAGAGATTGTTCATCAGTAATGATGATGACAATGATTATGATCACCATAAAAAGGTATGGGAGATCAGACCCAAAGCAATTCCCTTGGAAGGCAGTGAAGCAAACATGTTAAAGGGGAAAGTTTTGGAAGGGCTAGATGACAATATCAAGCCATTCAGAGAACAACAAATCCAAGAAACATCTTCCCAAACTCCGGGGTCCAGTTCAGAAGGCAGTCTTAAGCAGGAACCCGAAAGGGAGATGCTTGAAAGCAAAAATCAGGTATATTTAAGTGGAGAGTTAAATACCAATACCTTAGCTGATATGAGTGTCACAAAAAGTTCCTTAAGGAGTTCATATTCAGGTGATGAGACTGAAGAAGAAAACTATAAGACTGAATATACCATTGACAAAGGAAAAGAAATCAAATTGAGGATTTTAGAGCAATTCCCAGAAGAAAAACAAGTCGATCCTTCCAATGGGCATACAAAACATGTTACATCAAACTCAGACAAACTAACTGAAGAGGAAGAAGTGATGACTTGTAGTGTGCTAGATAAAGGAAAAGAGGGTGAAATTCATGAATCAGTAGATTTAGTGCCTCGAAATGAGAAAAGAAGCATAAGCAAAAGTAATGAAGAAAAAGTAAGAACGAGTTCTGCTGCAAGTGAATTATGGCAGGATCTGAAAAGAACAGAAAGTAGGTATCCAGAAGACATTCAAAATACAAGCAAGTTCTGCATCAGTTGTCCAGATTTTGTAACACCGATGGAAGAACAAACTGCTACACATTCTGCATCAATAAATGTGGGGGAGGTGTTTGATAGTAGAGAGAATTTAGGAAAGAGAAAAGACAATCAGAGTCATGACCCAGTAAACAGAAACATTTTGGAGACCAAGCCCTTCCAAACTGAACCTGACAGGGTTATTACTGGTGATCAGAGGAATCAGATCAGCTGGGGGAATCAAAGTTCTAGTGACTTAGAAAGTCAACTGGCAGAAAGAGAAAGTGAAGCAAATAAAAGAGTGCAGATGAAAGAGCAAACAGGGGGTGAAGCCATGTGGGGAATTAGAGATAATACACAATGTTTGAATGTAACTCCCACAGATGAACTGTCTACCTGCCAAGACCCAGTGAGATATGAAGAGACTTCAGTAGCTAAGCATGATAGTAGAGAGGAAGCAGAGGCAGTTACAACCGCTTATATAATTAAAACGACATCAGAAAGTACTCCAGAAAAAATGTCTGCTGGTGAAAAAGCAGTAATTGTTAAGCTACCTCAAGAGACTGCACTAAGTGACAGGCCCACAGAGGAGAGGGAAACAGTGTTTGATATACATGAAGGGAGAAATGATGGTTCACATTATCCTCTTTGTCAATGCAATACAGTGGGTGTATTATATGACACTAAATTTGAAAAGGAACCCGTTCCAGATATTTATAATGCACATGTACATGAAACGGTGCGTGGAGAAACGATTTCAGTGTGCAGTACAAGCAAAATGCTCACTAGAGCAGAACGTAACACTGAAAATGATTCCTCATCAGGTAAAATATTATGGACTTCTTCCGCAGAAGGAAAAGCCATTTGTGAGCAGGATTTATATGCAGAAACATCTCTGGGAGCTTCACAATATCCTCCACAAGGCTTGTACAACAAAGACACTGAAGAGGGAAGGATCTGGAGAACTTGCCCCCATGTTGGTGCCAAAACTGAAGAGGAAATATCTCCTGCTGATATAAGTATTGTGGGGAGCTGTTATGAAAGTTCCTCAGTGACATCTTCTGAAGGATCCCTGGAAGCTCAGGCTGCTGAAGGAGCAAAAGTGTTGCTTCTATACACAGATGCTCCAGATACTTCCTTGGAGTCCAAATTCCAAGAACTTCCTTCTGATGAGAATGGAGAAAAGAGCACAGGTCTGTTTCCCCATCAACCACCATACAAGCAGGAAAACTTGTTGGGGCCAACCATTTTAATTAGTGAACCCGCCGAAGAAAGAGAAGAGACAAGCTCAGAAACTGAAGGCATGTTAGCTGAAGAAAAACAGAATACTGAAAGCCAGGCTACTTGCCCTGTTTTTGATCATGAAGAAATTTCTGGCCAGCAAAACGAAGCTTCTAGTTTGCCTTCGGAGTGTCTTATTTTAAAGCATATTGGTTACAAAATACTTTATTTCCTGCTGTTTGTTGTGTTTTGTGTAACATTGTACCACTATGATTTAATTGTTTGCTTTGCCCTCTACTTATTTTCTCTGTACTGGCTATACTGTGAGGGTGGGAAAAACAAAGAATCTGTGAAAAAGGAGTAGTGTAAAGGTTCCCCAATGTCTATGCCAAATTCTTAACTTTTAATATTGGTAGCTCCCAAATGACAGCAGTGTGCACCTTTAGAACCAGTACAAGGCTCCCCTCCTTTCTGGAAACACTGCTTACAAGGAATGTACATGGAGTTTTCTCCTTCCTATAAGTAATTATTCTGTATAGGACCATTATGTTTGGATCATTAAATGCCTATATCAGTAGGAGTTCTGAAGCACATCAAGTTAAAATTAAATACAGCTATTACTCCTTATTGGGTTATGAAGATGTGAAGCTTCAGTCTTTTTAGATTTTATCACGTCCACTTGTTTCGTCATATAGCTTCATTTTCTGAGTTTTCTTTTTTAAAATAAAAGGTTTTGTATAGCAAGTACATAAAGAAGGAATGGCATTATGACTAACTCAGTAACAGAGCATGTTCAGTCAGGAATTTCCTGCACTGTGTATTTGTCATGTTGGCACTAATGGAAGGATGAGAAGTATCGCCCATCCCCCAATAATGTAAGGTATTTGCTTACCATTCCTTTGTGTGAACAGTGCCACCTACACCCATCCCACAACTTTCCTATTCTGTCAGGTGGACAAATGGGAATTTTTCATTAAGTGGACAGAAGTCCGTGGCACTG
Source organism: Iguana delicatissima (assembly GCA_948472985.1). NCBI lineage: Eukaryota > Metazoa > Chordata > Lepidosauria > Squamata > Iguanidae > Iguana > Iguana delicatissima. The sequence continues at coordinate 911,475 of CAOKZL010001099.1, read as the reverse complement.
AATTGGAGCCCAGTCTCCCTTTAAACTATGCTATATGCATATTAACACTGACCATGGGTACAATCCACTGGGAAGTTGTCTTGTGCATGCACTATTGAAATGAATGGGAATTGTGAAGGAACATCTGGATTGTGCCCCATGCATTGAATGATCTAGTATGATTAACCTGTTTATTCATGTAGAAGAACTCACTTTGTGGTTAAATAAGCTGCTGTTGTTTTTCCAGTATAGCGAGTTACATCAATAATATTAACATTAGCACAGTGTCAACTATAGTAATTAAGATTATGTGTTCAAAAAAGGCTAAGCAAAAAAGTCAGGCTCTCACTCATACCAAAGAGCTGAAATGGATTGATATAGACCAGAGGATACAAACTGGAGCCTGGTTGTCTTCAGATAATGTTTATATTTTTGTAAATGTATAACACAAAGGAAGAATTTTGCTTAATTTTAGTGTTTTTACAAGTTGGACTTTCTGAATGATATTGTTTTGTCCATGTTGCTTAAGAAAGACAATCTCAGTGAACACTGAATAACAGTAATAAACAAAGTAATAAACAACATTTGAATGGTTTGATTTTGTGTGGAATACTTGGAAACCCCAGAGAAAAAGAATCCTAACAATCCTGTTGTGCTCTGTGGAGATGCTGTGGAATTTCTACAGTCCATGCTCAGGCTCTCAGCTGTCAACACAAGCTGAATCTGTAGAATTCAAGTTCTCATTTTAATATTTTGAAAAATATAGTTTCTGTTCCTTTTGATTGTTCTAAACAAACCATGCAGTCCTGCCAGTTTTGATCTATGTGTAGGAATCTCGTGTGTATGGATGTATTCCAATCCAATTAACTAGCAGATCCATTCTGTACGTGCAAACAATTCTAGTGTTTAGTTCCAGCAATTAAATTATAAAAGAAATCTTTCTGGGAATGAGGAGCTCCGCAGAAAACATGCCTAGAATAGATCCCTGTCCCATGATGCTTTTCTGTAAAATGTTCTAGTGGTCAGCATGACAGCCGGCTCTCCTTAAAACCTCACTCACAGGATCATAGGCCTAAATCCAACGTAATGTCCAAGAGGGAAAACAATGTGCCAGTGCAGTTGTGTTGGTTTCCAGTTGCACAAGTGGATAGGCTTTCATTTGATTTCACAACCACCTAAGGTAGGCCAGGGTAACAGATATGAAATAACTGTGGCCACACGTGGACTTTTAGAGCATTAAAAACACTGAGGTGTGAGAGGGGGCTATATCGTATAATTAGAAGTTATCTGGACCAAGGAAGTCAGAAATGAACAGTGGGGATGTACAAGTGAGCATCCTGCAGGTGTTGTAAGATAAGTATTTTGAGGAAGGGAAAGAAGAATGAATGTTGACCTTTCTCCTCCATCATCAGAAAGCCACTAGCCAGCTGGGATTTCTACAGTGCAACACTCAGGCCATTTCTGCACTATACTGTTATAGTGCTATTATTCCACTTTCAACATCCTATGGAAATCTGGGGTTTGCAGTTTAGGGAGGGGGATTTAGAATTCACAGCCAGAGAGCTCTTTGACCTCAGTAAACGACAAACCCCAGAATTCCACAGGATGCTGAAACTGGAATAACAGCACCGTAACAGTGTAGTTTGGAAATGGCCTCAGTTTTACGTTTCATGGTGTTCAGTATGGTTTACCCTCCAGGAAAGAATGCAAGCATCCTCCACTGTATTTGTTCTGTTTCTCTTCTAGGATTGTACCTAACTTTATGTTGCATCAGGTAATTTTTTTTAAAAAAAGAAACACATACAAGCAAATAACCCATGAAGTAACCAAAGGGCATATATGTTTCATTCATTCACTGTTGGGAAAGAAAATCTTTTTTACATGTTGATTTAAAATATATACCAAAAACAAAAAGGGATTTGATGACAGTGGTTCTCCACCTTTTGACTTCCAGATATTTTGGGCTTAAGTTTCTATGTTGGCTGGACTTCCTGGAAGTTAAAGTCCAAAACATCTGAAGGCTCAGATCTGTTACTGCATAAAATCTTCTCTGCAAACGAAATAATGTAGGAAGTGGTATACAATCTTCAAATACCTTCTGCTTCAACTCTGTATTACCACTTTTAATGGTTTGGACCAGTCAACAAGCAAAATATGATTCTCACTATAAGGACAATCTTCTTGCATCATCATGACTTTCCTGACTCTGCAAAAGTAATTGGCAAACACACACGTGCACATGAATAAATAGTGGCTGGGAGGACAAGTAGAAAGCAGAAAAAGGGAAAATCCTTACAAAAGATAAAGAGAAAACAAGACTGAATGTTAAGGTATTAACTATAAAATAAAATGCTCGGTTTGTTATCACACATATATTTCATTTATAATAACAAAACGGATTAAAACAAAGCTCAACGTATTTCAAATTGCTATGTTCTATTTAATGCTTCTAGAAGACATTTTTGTTGCATTCTTTCAACAGATGTTGTGGAAAGTTTAGAATTATTTTAATCATTTATCTGAGCGCATTATGATTTTGAATGGTTGTTGCCCGTCCTCAAGCCTGAAGGGGGAAAAAAAACCTTCACTAAGCCTTAAATTCAATTGTTAGTCCCCATAAGTGTGGACCCAGTTGTAATCAACACTTATCTAAGATCTTTAATTCAGCATCTATTCCCATTGGGACAAAAAAATTACATATATAAAATATATATATATAGGTACTTTCATTTCTTTTTCTGTGAATCCAAGATTTTTGAACGCTTCCAAAGATTTCTGACGGTAGTGTAGAGAAAACATTTGGACGTTTGAGAATGGTTGGTTTCAGCTTAGTCAAGTGAATACTGGTAGCCATTTTTCTGTTTGCAGTGGCATTTCCATATTCTGAATTTAAGAGGCTTAATGTATCTCATGGGTCTAAGATATGATGCCTGATTTCTTGGCTTTCTGGTATTATTTGAACTGTTACCTGACTCTTGAAATTAACTAGATTCACTTTTTTGTTTCCCATTTGATGAGATAGCTTTTAAAAGTCTTATGAAAATACAATACAAGCAAGTCTGAAGAAAGCACTGTGGTTCCAGTTATGACACTGGAGAATTGATTTTCTTGCCAATACACACACACACACACACACACACACACACACACACACACACAGAGTTACACTGTTTTACTTATATACTGTTATAAGTTATACTGTTAACACCCCTTAATTCTCAAAAGTAGTCACTTCTTCATATTGAAAGCAAACAGGATAGTGATATCCTGCAGTATTTATGAGTATGGAAAATAATATTCATAACCATACAGAACTTGTTGTTGTTGTGTGCCTTCAAGTCATTTCTGATATTGTGACCCTAAGGTGAACCCATCATGGGGTTTTCTGAGGCTGAGTATGTGTGATACGCCCAAGGTCATCCAGCAGGTTTCCATGGCTGAGCAGGGAATTGAATCCTGGTCTCTAGGGTCAAACCACTACACCACACTGGCTCTCATATAGAGCTGCTAAATTTAATTATAAACATGAGCAATGGAGAATCTCACAGCAGGCTCCCTCTGAATGTGATCTGATCACCAATCGACACTGGCTTTTACATTCAAGAAGAATGTTTGGATTTCACATAACAGAGTTGGGCTGGATGGCTGGGTCGGGTGTATTAACTGTTTAACATTTTGTAAACTTTAACATTTATGGGGAAGCAGTTTGTGCACTTGTAAAATAAATCTAAAGGGATATCAGATCCAGAGAGCTGCATCATACATGGAAGAGATGCTGATGGAGAAGAGATTATATCCCATTCTCAAAGGGAACCGTGAGAAGCTGCATGGGTGACTAGCAAATGCGTGTATGCTAAAAACTAGATTTAGGGAAAGCACTCCCCTTCATGTGACAGCTCATGGCTCCCTTGCCATTTCTGTCCTGCAGCTTTGACCTTTGCTTAAATCATATGCCAAATGCATCATAAACTCTGAGTATAGAAGACACTGTTTCACTAATTTGATAATGTGCAGGTTGTCGGGGAAAAGAAGTGTTTAGACAAAATGGTTCATTAATTTAGAATTGTCGAATATCATGAGGCTTAAAGTGCAAGAAATTCAACACTAGCAAATGCTGCCATGACCTTTTAGAGTAGCTGATGTGCTCAAAGGACCACCTGGAGCTGTATATCAAGGCAGATGGGTTGCAAGAGCACAAGCGAGTGCAGAATGCCTGGAGAAGCTTGTTGCAAAGAGCATCACATGTTTTTAAGGCATCTTTTACATGGTCTACAACACATTTCCTCTTTCTTACTACCAAACAGAGTTTGGAAAGGTACCCTTTTGGAATACTGTGCTCAAAATTCTTCAGTAAAGGAAGCTGGAAAATCCAAAAAAGTAACTTTTTAAAGTTTTGCCACCAATGTACATTTCCTCTCTTTACCAGAAAATTCCCATTATTTTTTAAAAATACTAGCATATTTACCTAGCATTGCCTGGGATTTTATTTTTCTCTTAAAAGCTCACTCAACTGTCTTCTCTAGTACCTGAAACTTTTTCCCATATTCCCCAATCCAATCTGTATTCAGAGTTGTTAACATACAGAGGTTGGGTTCCTGTGGAAATACACTGTCCTCCTCCTTGCTGCTAGGCATCGTCTCCATCGCAACCGGCCTATTCCAGTACCTGTAACTTTTCCCCATAGTTCCCAATCCAATCTGTGTTGTCTGGTGATGCTGATGTTTTTTTTTTTTTTTTTTTTTTTTGCTTTCTGTTGAATTTGTGGAATGGCTTTACATTTTTCCGGAAGCATTTCTTGTTTTGAATTTCAACTTTAAGATTCCTCACATTTGGAGCCATTACAATTTACTGCGTAAGGCAAGAAGACCTTGGGTTGTGTATGTCTCTTTAATTTTTCTCACGTATGCCTCCCAAATGTTTTGTGGCATCCTTATTGATGGTAGGCCTCATCCCCATAGCAACCGGCCTGAGGCCCAAGAATTCTCTGGCTGAGAATTCTAACGGCCCCTCCCTAAACTGCCGATCTCAAGATTCCATAGAATCTTCTCAGCCAGCCAATCATATGAGGTCTTGTCGCCTCACTCAGCCGATCGTATGAGGTCTTTGGCTGCCTGACACAGACAAACAGGCAAACTTGCATTGACTTCTATATAGTAGATTGAAGGTTTAAATTTGAATGAATCCTTAACTCTTTTATTCCATATATAAAAAACACATGCTTCACTCCTTGCCTCACCAATTCTCATTAATGATTGGTAAGTGTATCTGCATGGCACACTCAGCAACACTACCTTTACGTAGCCTTTAGACAACAAATAACTAGGTAACTGTGAAGGTTCTTCTCATATGAAGACATATCAGAAGCTGGGCCTGAGTAAGCTTAAGTAGGTTCAGCCTATGATGTAGGCTGTTTTTGAGGGAACGCAGAGATAAGTATGTACAAGCCTAACACACTGTGTAGGTTGCATAGGCTTAACAGATTTAGAAGCTGCTATGTTTTTATCCCTTTATTTCATTTTTAACTGAACTACCACTGATTCAAAAACTGAATGGATGCTTTTTGTTCTCACAAATGTTAAAAAGCAGAGGAGCCAAGTGGTTCATGCTCATGCTTGTGAAACAACATAAATTGTTCATCATATGAGAAGAGTGGAGACAGAGTCATCTCTGAGCTTGCTAGCCGTAATAATATTCTCCATGGTGGCAATTTAGGGTCACACTGGAACTTGCAAGTAATCGATAGTCATTCACATTGCTAGAAATACAAGAAGAGGAACTAAAATTTCAGATTTGTCCTATGTTTCCTTTTGCATAATTCCATGGGGTTTAAAGACAGAGGACATGCTAAAATTTTACATTTGAGTGACAAAAGGTGCCGGCTGGTCATAATAAACAAAGCTGCATCTTATTTCTCTCGAAAACAGTTGCCAAACCTACTGTGTCCATTGCTTCTTATTATGTGATCACAATATAGATAACATATAGCTATACTGTGTTTTTTTTAAAAGAGCTATGTTGTCTTGGCTCTTGTTCTGGGAGAAAGGCAGGTTATTAATTAATTAAGCAAGTAAGTAAATCAATCAATCAATCAATCAATCAATCAAATAGATATACATATGCAGTCAAAGAAGTCTTTGCAGGGAAAAAAAAGTCTGCTCTTTGCATGATCCATGTTTTTTCATCATTATTATTTCCCTGCATCATGCTTTGAACAGTTCATCATGCTTAGTAAGAGTCAAAGGGCAGTAATATATTTTTTTAAAAAATTAATTTTAAAAGCTATTTTACCAGATTTGAAAAATATGATTAGAAAGAAAAGAAACAGAAAGAAAAGAAAGATAAAATAGAAGGAGAAATTTGGGAAAGGCAAGGACATAAGTTTGAACAAGGTCTAGGCATACACACTGATATAAGTGGACTGTGGCTGGAATGGCACTGATGTCTTCTAGAATCATAAAGTTGGAATAGACCACAAGGGTCTTCCATTTTGACTCCCTGCCACGCAGAAAGACACAGTAAGAGCACTCCCGAAAGATGGCCATCCAGCCTCTGCTGAAAAGGAGACTCTACCACACTCCAAGGCAATGTATTCTACTGTCAAACCACTCTCACTGTCAGGAAGTTCTTCCTAATGTTTATGCATATGAAAGTTTCCCTACAGAAGCAGCTGCACATCTTTTCCAATGTGGAACATGCCATTCACTTCAATGGTGCCAAAGCAGAATTGTGAAAGCAGTGCAGTTGTGTAAGTTGTGCAATGAGTTGTGTGTTTGGTTGCATAACATTTCCATTTAACACAAGGCTTGCATAGCACACTTAATCTAGAACTTTGTATGCAGAGATTTACATTATGCAACCCTGATGTAAGGTCTTCTACCCATAGTTTGTAGAAATGCATTTTTTTCAAGCTAATGTCTATAAAACACACGATCATGCATATAAGTAAAGCAGTAATATCTCCTCACCCCTTGAGATACAGATGGTGAATTTTTATCTTTCCAGCCTTGGAGCGCACATCTTTTTTTTTTTTCAAAAAACAACAACAATAGAAGGAGCCAACAACATTGAGAACTCATTGAAAATTGAGTAAAATTCCACATTGTAGGTATATAATTTAAAAGATTATGTAAATCTATAGATACCAATGATTTTTCTATTACAAAATAAATATATTGTAAGGCAAGCAAAAATGAATAACCACCAAATGCACCCACTTAAAGTTTTTGCCAGCATTCAAAAGAAGATTTTGGAGGCGTAGATTTACTGACCACACATTATGTGAAACACTGCAAGTCTTGCCTTAAGGTTCTCTTTTCCCAGTGTATAAATTGCATCCAGCATTAGCTGAATAGGGCATACAAAGACATTTCACTTCCTGAAGTTAAGGATAAGGTGCCCCCTTCCAGGCCACAAATATCAGTTGACCGGATTGGCAATTAAATTTTACTTCAGTAGTGTTGATGAGACAGCACCTTCTGCTCTATCTGGAATCAGCCTCTAGTTTATAGGGCTCAGGACACCATATGGTTGATGCTGCTCCAGCATCCAACATAGAGGAATAATAACTAGGAGAAGGGTCAGAAGGAATGGCCACGAGCTTCCACCTACCCCAGCATCTGCTGCCTGAGGTAGTTGCCTCATTCTTCCTAATGTCTGAGGCAGCCTTGAACGCGATCTAAAACCAACTCACACAGTGTACATTAGGAATTGTAAGAATATTCAAAACTATCCAAAGAGTGGTTGAAAATCTTTTTTTTTTTTTACTGTTGAAAAATCCTAAGAAGAATTCTGGACAGACAAAAGTCTTCATGTTTTGGAATATCCCCTACACGAAATTAGCATGTGGTTGTTTTGCTCAGAAAATATTATTTTCTGCTCATTAAATTTTTCCTGATCAGAAAAATTCTGTTTTCAATGCAAAACAACTGTGTACGAATTTTGTGCAGAATAAGTCTCAAATTGTGAATAGTTATTTTCACAGTGAGAAGAAAATTGCAAAAATTCTTGCTTCTTCCCAGAAAAAAAATTAATGAAGAATTTCATCCCTGGTGTACATTTCCTTATGTCCCTTTTGTGTCTCCTTAAAAGCATCTCTTCAGAGAGAACAACAGTCATAAGAGTTGCAACAGGGTTGGAATTTGACACAGGGCTTTGATTTTCCAGTTGCTTTCAGTACCCAATATGCTTGATTCCCATTTTGATTCCAGACAGCATGAAGCACATTTTGATATTTAGATTTTAGAGTGCATGTCAGAACACCCACTGTTAGTTTTAGCATTGTTAATGCTGGCAATCTTGAGCTGAACAAGACTGGAGAAAAATTAATTTTGATGCCCTGATTAAGAGAAATTTCCTTATACAAATGTTGAACAGATGGATATCCCCTAGAATAATTTATATAGAACATTTATACAGAATTTATATATAATAATTGTAGATAGCATTAAGTTTTTTTTATTTAAATGCATTTTCGCTGCTTCAGTTTTCACATATATCAACATTTAAAATGCCCCATATTTAAAATGCAAAGGAATGTGATTTTCTCTGATGCTCAAAATTACTAAACTTCTGTATATTCCCTCTACTCTCTCAGTCACATTTTTTAGGTTCAATTCATTTTTAACAAGCCAGATATGAAGAGGTAACAGAAATATCCATCATTCACTTTTTTATGTTATGATCAAAATCAATACATATTGTCCTTCATGAGGACTGACACTAGCCATCCTCTTATTTTTCTGGCTTTGCTTTGCTTTCAAAATATGGAAGCTTTTTTGTATGATCTTTGAAAGAGAAATACTCTCAGGATATTTTTACACAAATTAAATTGGTCCAAGATCTCTATCATGCCTTGTTCCTCTGGTGTCAATATTACATCATGAAAGTACTGCATGACTGATGATAGTGAGGATGGTACAGATGGTATAGAAATGGAAGGAGGCCCTCTAATGTGACCACTTGCTCTTTGATGGAAAACACTATACTGAAACCATCTCCAGCAGAGAAGAAGATCCAAGATTTTCACCATCGCTGGTTTATCCATTGTTGTGGTATTCTTGGGAGTTTTTTCTAATATTTGACTATATATTCCCCATCCTCAACCCTAGCAGTTTCAAAGCAACGCTTCTCATTCTGTTATCTTCTCTTATTACTAGAGAAGTTCCAACTAGAGGAAACCCACTGGATTAACACAACACCTATGTGCTGACTCACAAGTCAGTGGATGAGTCAATGGGTCTACCCTGCTTAAGACTAACCATTAGGATTTAGCCCCTGATTTTTGGCCAAAATCCAGCTGGGCTTATTGTGCATGATGAAAATGCAATAAGTGTCCTCAGATGTAATGGATCAAATAACCATTTACTATTGGGAGGGAGAAATGGAGCTAGCCCACCTTTTCATTTCATCATAAGCCACTGCTGATGTTGCTGCCACTATCGTGGGACAGGTCAGTAAAGGGAAGAGGAGGAATATGTTTCTGGGATTGGCAATGGAGCTTTGGGGTTGCATGGTAGGGGTGGGTGAGTGCATTCTTCGTCTCTCATATTGGCTGTCCTGCACCACAGACCAGACCAGATGGCTTCTTCAGCACACATATACTCCAGTCATGTGAAACATAACAAGTGACCAAGTGCTGTGTGGTTTTGGGCTGTTAAAACTTGTCAGCTATCTAGCCTAATACTGTTAATCAGTCATATATCGCATACCAGAAGCTTATTGACTCCACTTACTGTCCGAGGCAGGTAGACAAATAAGGTCTTTTGTTGAGCTGCTGGTGGTCCATAAAAACTGTTGGGTTATATTTGGGTCGACGGATTTCAGCCTGTACAGCACTAGGTGAATTTGCAGTAACAATAGTCAAATATAATCCAAGACTGCTGTGTTTGAACTTACTCCCTAATGACAAATAAAGCATGGAGCTAAGGCTGTTGCTACCACTGCCCAAAAAGGGCCTAAATCCATTTAGTAACTCTAAACAAAATTAATCCTTTGGATAACTGGGATTTATGTAAGTGCTGACTTATCATTCAGCAACTGATTAAATTGGTCTACTCAACTTGTGACTAGTGACTGGATTTAGGCCCAGATCTGCCAAAGGGAAAGGTGATAATGGCAAGAAATTCTATTTTTAGGAATCTCGTCTTGTAAGAAGCCCTAGCATCTATCTGACATTCTGTAGTTAACAAACCTATGAGTATAGCGACATTGCTGCTTTATAGTCTTTGGAGTCATTAATCCATGGGCTACAGGAGCATATATTTCAGTTCTCCAGCCTTCAGGAAGATTGCCCTCACAATCAGAATTCAAGGAAGCTCACCAGAACTTCAGGAAGCCAATTAGATTTTATTTCAACTTGAAACATGATCTTAAAATGAAATTTAAATTTAAGCAACCAAAGAGGAAGAACACTTGTGCAATGAGATCACTCATCAAGATAAAAATGAATTAACAGGACTACTTACAACAGCAGCAGGCAACCCAACACCTTTCAGGTATTCTGGAGTATAGTTTCCATAACAGCTAACCTTCTTAATTAAGGCTAATCAAAAATTTTTTGGAAGGCACCATATTCCTTAGCCCTATTCTGAGCATATCTGATGGAAGACAGAGGTGAAATGTGATCTTCATAATGTAACCCAGTAGATGTCTATTCATAAATTGTCTCTGTTAAGTTCTTTGGGAAGTTCTACCAAGTAGGCTTGTAAGGGTTTGGAGATAAGGTACTGCACTGTTCCAGAGCCTTTTAAAAACTTTAGATATACTGTATTTACTGGTGTATAAGATACACTTTTTTCTCCCCAAAATAGCCCTTAAAAATGGGGTGCATCTTATACACTGTATGCTCATTGGAAGACCTCCTTTCACCACCCCAACCTGCTGAGGCGAAATGCATATGAAAGGGAGGAGGTGAAAGGACTCCCATGAGGCTCCGCCATGCTGGCTCCGCCCCTGGACCCTCTCCTGCCTTTTCTAAGCATAAAGAAAATGTCTAGAAAAAGGAGGGAAGGGTCTTGGGGAGCCCATTGCTGGTGCTGGCTTTGCCCCCCGGATCCTCTCAAGCCTTTTCTAGGCATAAAAAAATGCCTAGAAAAGACAGAGAACAGTCTGGGGAAGCCCTGTGCTGGTACCAGCTCCGCCCTCAGAGCCCCTCTTGTCTTTTCTAAGTATTTTCTTTACACTTAGAAAAGGCGAGGGAGGAGCTGGGGGTGAAAGGAGCACTGCCTGAAGGCATCTCAGGATGTCTCCCCTCTTTTCTATCCATTTTGGAAATATTTTTTTTCTACTAAGGCATCCACTGAGGTGAAATGGAAAGGAACGGGAGCCTCACTGCCTTAGTAAAAAAATAAAATAAAAAAAAATCCAAAAAATAACCACCAAAAATGTGATGCGTCTTATATGCCAGTGCATCTTATACGTCAGCAAATATGATGATTATCCATCCTTCATAAGCTATTATTAACAAACACTTCACAGAATCAAGGGTCTGAAGGTACCACAAGGTCCATCCAATCCAACCCCCTGCCATGTAGGAGTACACAAACTGAAACACTGCTGAGAAATGGCCATCCAATTTCTTTGTATTCTACTCTCTCAAGAAGCAGAAAACAAGCTCATCTCATCTTTCACATGGCATCCCTTCAGATATTTAAAGATGGTCATCATGTCACCTCTCAGTTTTCTCTTCTCTAAGCTAAACGTACCCACCTCCCTAACCCATTCTTTATAGGGCTTGGTTTCCAAAACTTGACTCATGTTGGTTACCTTCACCTGGAAGTGTTCTTGCTCAGCAATGTCATTCTTGAACTGTTGTGCCCAAAACTGGACACAACTATGAGGTCTGAGAAAGCAGAATAAAAATGTATCGTGAATTCACTTAGTCTGGGAACTGTACTCCTATTGATGCAGCCTAGAATTACATTGGCTTTTCTGGCCATGGCGTCCCACCATTGACTCATGTTTAGTCTGTTATCTACTAATTTCCCTAGATCATTTGCATATATACTGTTGTCAAGTCAGATGCAACCCATCCTATATTTACATGTGTCATTTTTCCTGCCTAAATGTAGTATTTTATATTTATCTTTGTTGAAGGTTATTTTGTTTTGGAAGGTATTTAAAAGGTACCATAGAACAGAATCATAGAGCTGGAAGGTGCCTCACGTGTCATTGAATCTGATCTCCTGCTCAATGCAGTATCTCCAGCTAAAGCATCTCCTGCAGGTAGCTGTCCAGCCTCTACCAAGGAAACTTGAGAAGAAAGAGAACAAGGATTAAATTGTCTAATTCTAAATTGTCTAATTTAATGTAGACAAGCACTCGGGGTACTTTGGGAACTGTAGTTAGAGAACACACAAGAGCAGTGCTTCTCAACTTTTAGTCCTCAGGATGTTTTGAATTTCTAATTTCCAGGAGCTCCACAACCATGGCTTGCGGTCAGAGATTTTTTTGGAGGACTGATACAAAGGCTTAGAATCATTGCAACAGAGTTTTCTAGATCAGGGAATTCTAAATCCCTCACCAAATTCCAAAACCTAGAATACCATAGGCTGGAGTCAGGACAGTCAAGGTGATAGAACTATGTGGTTCAAATATAGCCTTAGTGGTTAGGATATTAACAGAATATTAACTTATCAGCTTTGCATATCAAAGGCATCTCAGCAACATAGATTTTGACCCTTATGAGGTTTCAAATATCTTATCATAAACTCTGAAAGATTGACTTTTGGGTATTTTTAATTCACTAACTGGAGGAATGGTCATATCATGGAAATCATATCATAAAGTTTTCTATTCTTTTTGTTATCAGTACTGTAGCTTTTGCTTTTAACAGGTTTAAATTTCCTTTCATAAAGAACACATTTTATTTGAGTGTTTGCAAATGAGTGCAAAAAGCAAATCAGTGTTGACTTAGGTATGTGTGGCAGACATTCACATGAAACTCAGCCATCACTATCACTAGCATGAGTCAAAGTTCATAAGGTCACACCTTGTAGAAGCAGTAGCAAAATCAGTCCACAGTTTATGTGGTCAAAGAGGATAAGAACCCCAACCCCTCTCTTGAATACACTGTTCCTTTGTTTCTCAGAAGTGCCTTGGTGGACAAAGCTGCCAGGGCCTGTTGAACAGTGCATTTGCACTTTCAGGAAGTGGGGATAGAAAGAAAATCCATCAATTTCCTAACTGGGATCTAATTTAGAATTCGCAACCCCTCAAACAGGAAGAAAAACAACACACAGAAAGTTGCTGCAAGTTGCAAGAACTTTTTCTTTTGTTCCTGACACAACACGACCTGCACACCTCTTGAGAACTGTGGAAGAGTTTGTGCAAGAGTTTGCACAGATTTGCAGTAAAAACCTTCATTCCAATCTTTTTACTATGCACAGAAAACTGTACAGCTTTCTGAGAAAAAAAATTACCTTCTTCTTGTGGGGGGACTATATTCTTGGGGAAACTGCACAAAATGCAAAACAAAATTGCATACATTACCTCTATACAAACAAGGAGGTGAAGCATTCAACATTATGGCTGGATTATCCAAATGTTACACAACAGGTGACTGAAGCTGCAGCCACATGTGATTTTGTTGTGCAATATTGCTGTGTTTTATGCAACGTTGCTGTTTTTATGTAGAAAACTGAAGTGTTGCACAACAAAAATGTAATGCAAAAATATGGCAATATTACACAAAAAATCGCACTTGATTTTGTTGTGTAAAATTTCTGTGCAACATTTTGGTACAATATTTTGGTTGTGCGACATTGTTGTTTTCTATGTAAAGACCAGCAGTCTTGCAGAACACACACACACCTTCCTGAAAACAGTCTTCTTTGTATAAACAAAATAGGGGAAGCTTCATACCTTATCAAAAACTGTACAGTTTTTGGTCAGTGTGTGCAGCTTTCGTGGAAAAGCTGCTCATTTCCCCAACATTGAGGGAGAAAAAAATTCCTTGTTCTCAACTTCCTTCAGGACTTGGAAAAGTTGAGATTTACTATCGCTAACAGGAAAAATTCTGCCTGCTTCATGGAGACAAAGTGCTTGAAAAGTTGGCCAGAGATGATGGCATTTATGTATAAAGCATCTCTGTGAATATTGTTTATTGATTACATTTCTATCAATAAATATAAATATAATTGATAAAGGAGCATTTACAATGAGCTCAAGGCAGCAAATGTAGCTCTATTCCACCCCACTTTATTCTCACAACAGCTCTGTGAAGTAGACCAATCTGAGGACCTTTCCGCACCTTACCTTCTTCCAGCGCTGGGGTGCGGGGATTGCACAAGCAGCCTCCGGTGAGAGGCTCTCGTGTCCAGGGTCCTTCGGCTCTGCATGAGCTGCCTTCTCGTTTTAGAGCCCCACCTCTTCCTCCCTCCCTTCTGGGACTTTCCCAGGCTGCGCTGGGGCAGGAAGCGTGACCATTGCAGCTCTGGAGGCTCCGCAAGCCAGTTAAGTTTGCACGGGGTCCAGGAGCAATGCACGATTGTGCACCATTTTCGGTTTCTAGCCGAAAATGAAAATGTGCACAATCAACGCCTGCCAGCCCCTGGAGCATTGCGTGATTGTGAGTGCATCGTGCAGATTGCTCCTCAGAATCACGTGATGCTCCAGGCCCTCTTTCACATGGAAAATGCCGTGTGAAAAGGGCCTGAGATTAAAAGACAAGATAAGCTCCCTTCATGAGTCTATAGCTCAGTGCAACTATAACTTGGATCTCCCAAGTTCCACCACAATACTCTAACAGGTATCCGTCACTGGCACCCAAAGTCCTAGTGTATTAGCTGAGCTACTTTCTCCCCAGTGCAGATCAGTTTAAACAATGATGCAGGCAAACAAGATTGTTTATAAATCTGTACTTGAGATGTTATTTTTGGAATGGTAGCAGTGCACTGAATCGTTTGCTGCGGCTGATGCCTTCCTACCTGTCTCTCTTAAAAATAAGAACAATAAAGATGTGACCTGCCAAGAGCACTCATTAGGCCAGACCTGCACTAATACACACTGTAGGTTTCATTTTGAAACTCTTTCCCATTCTGACACTAACTAACATTCACAATAGCAGTATGTTATTCATGTCTCAAATGTCCCTAAAGCAGAGGATGTGAACAGAAAGATGGCTAATGTGATTAAGCATCTGACAGTTCTCTCTACGGGAGGAGAAGGAGAAGCTCTCCTGGTCAGCTTCAGTTACCTGTGTTTAAGAAGCCTGGGCGTCTTTTAGAAGAAGCCATTGGCTTTCTTTTTGCAGGAGAAAAGACACCTACATAAAGACTCAAGAAAGAAATTAAAACTCAATTGTCCACAAGCCAGCCCTAATGTTAATGAATGTTATGACCTGAGAAACTGGACAGTGTCAAACTGCAACAACTAAACCCCAGTATCAAAAAATACTTTTAGAAAAAAACACAGTATTTATGGTAGGGGGATATTTTGTATTTACCGTAAGAAGTAAGAGCTCCTGTTAAGTTCATGGCAGAATACCGTGCGTGATGGCTGGTGCATTATGTGTTCTGGAAATTCTAATTTTATGTAAATTTAGAGGGGAAATGTATGCATGTACTGGAGTTGGTCTTTGTTCTTGCACTGTTTTAGCATGACTAAGTAGGAGAGACTGCCACAAAACACTGTTTTCAAAAACAGCAGATGGGGGTGATTTGATCCCGAAGGAACCCTAATTTCCCCTGGAAAATGTACTTATATTTGTTATCTTGTCTCTATAGGGATTTTTTTTTTTTTTGGTTAAAAAAAGAGCAACAACCCAAGCTTTCTTATATTGAGTCTCCAGACTTTTTTTTTTTTTGCATTATAAAATTAAACTAAATTTCCTGCATTTACAGATAATACAGTATTCTACATTTGAAGCTGATTATTGGCTTTTTAAGAAAACAACAACAACTTTGAAGTCGGTGGTTGAATAGTGCCTTCTTGCAACAGTCATTTTATGCAGATTTAGAAAATACATGCAGTTTCAATGGGTTCTTCTTTGTTCAGCCACTGTTCGGGCATGTCAGCTTAGTAGCGGATGCCACACAGCAGGGACTATGAAATACCAACTGGGGGAAAAAAGCAGATGAGGTTTAGAGTCATTTTAGTCCCTGTCAAACCCAGAGTTTCTATGCAAAAGGACACAGATTTAATACGGTTGTAATCAGGGCACTTGAAACCTTTAAAAGGCTTCGTGTTTGTGTTGTCAGATTACTTGCTGCAGTTGCATAACCAAGCAAGCAAGCAAGCAAGCAAGCAAGAAAAAAAAGGCTTATATTTACTGTGTTCTTTTCTATAGCATCAGCCTCAAGAAGATTTATGGCTAACAGAACTTTGATGTGGGATGCTGAATCTTTATCCCTGCAATCCTCACTTTGTGTATCTTCATTCCCGATATAAAATGCAAAGATGGCTCAGAGTCTTGTTGTCAGTTGAATGGATTCTATAAATATTAAGTAGTAACCATGTTGTTTGGGTTGGTGGTGATTGTATTAGACCCCTGTTATGTTATATATTATACTTTCTTGCAAGCTAACTTTCTGAGTCTTTCTCTCTCTCTCTGTTTTTATATAGATTCTCTCTCTCTCTCTCTCTCTATATATATATATATATGGAGAGAGAAGGGGAGAGAGATGGGTCATTTCTGCACTACACTCTCATAGCTCGATTATTCCACTTTCAACCTCCTATGGAATCCTGGGGTTTGCAGTTTAGGGAGGAGCTGGCTGGCTGGTCCCTCCCTAAACTGCAAACCCCAGGATTCCATAGGATGTTGAAAGTGGAATAATCACACTATAACAATGTAGTGAGGAAATGGAGGGAGAGAGGAGGGAGAGAGGGGGAGAGAGAGAGATTAGATGGTCAGATTAATGCAAATCCTCTTCAGGCATTCTGATCGCATATCAAATAAATTGGTGAAAAAAGGGGGGGCATGCTAGTCCCACAACTATTTTCACATTTCCATTGCCCTTTACAACTTTTTGAAGAGAAGAACTTCATCTGTCTGTGTAGGTTCACCACACATTTAGCAACAATCCAGATTAATTCTCCTGATAATGTAGAGAACCTCTCTTCTTCAGAAAGTTGTTCTCTACTTGTAAAAGGTGACGGGGCAGGGCTAGCATGCTATCCCTACTCAAATGCTTATTGCACACCCTTAGCTTAAGTGCAAGGTCTAGTTTGTCTAGTTTGTTTTGTGTCACCAAAAAACACAACAACTACATACATAAGACTATGTTTAATGATCTGAATGCAAAAAACATTCATGACAAGTCCTCCTAACAAAATGGAGCCATTCCACTTCCCTTCTCAGGGTCTACCTCCCTTCACTTTTTCATTTGCTGGAACAGTTGTTCCTGCGAGCCTGCAAAATGATCTAAGCAATAGAGAACAGCCTACAGTGGGAGGCAGAATTTTATATCTGTTGTTATTGCATCTTTTCAAGTTATCTCCGACTTATGATAAACCAAAGGTGAACCTATCATAAGGTTTTCTAGGCAAGATTTATTGGGGACAGGGGTTGCCATTGCCTTCCTCTGAGTCTGAGAGAGTATGACTTGTGTAAGTTCACCCAATGGGTTTTCATGGCTGAGTAGGGATTTGAACTCTGGTCTTTGGGAGTCTTAGTCCAATACCAAAACCACTATGCCATGCTGGCTTTCTAAATCCACTTTAGAAGATAGGAAGTTGTCTTTCCCAAGACCGAAAATTAGTTCATCTGACTTAGACACTTTCTGCATGACGGCGTTGTTCCACTTCTACCACAGGATTGCAGTGGTTGTCAGGTCGTGCTTCCTCATGATGTCATCTCTGTCTTGCTGTCATCCCATCGCAAAGTGTCGCACTTGCATGAAATTTGCAAAAAAAAAAATAAATCCATTTTGTACCTCCAATTGCACAGTGCTCCTGTACTTACCATTGTGTGGAAGCTGCAGAAGCGCAATTGTGTTACCCTGTAAATTGGGGGTGCCGGGAGGGGCACCCAAACTACCAAACAACCTAAGCAAAGTTGGGGAAAATTAGCTGGAGCACTCTCTTGGCTAACGAGAGGTAGGGCAACACAGCAGGATCTTTTACCCTATGTATACAGCGTCAGGTCATTGAGCAGGCAAATGGTTCAAACAATAATCAAGATTTATTAAACAGTTATTAAAGAAAAGCACAAACACACTCCTAACTAGAAAAGGAAAATAGAATTTGAGGGGAATGGGTGATACGCCACTTGTCCTGCAGTCCTGAAGAAGCCTGATTGAAGCAGTGGAAACCCGGCGTGGTAGCCAAGGGGAATCTGCTGAGCCAAGTGGCAGCAAGGCAGATTGAAGTTTGGGCGATCTGGCAGGAGTTCCGGGGAAGTTCCAGCAAGAGTTCCAAAGAGCTCTCTGAGCGGGGGATTTTTATAAGGGAAAGAACAACCACAGGCTAGTCTGGTCTTGGGCAAAAACAATAGGTTTTGGGTTGGAGACAAAGCCTCTGAAAGGTCAGAATTTGCATGATTAAGTTAAAGTCCGAATTGACAATAGTATAGCCGGTATGTAAATGCAGCTAGCTCAGCAGTTAAGTACTTAGCTCGCCAGGATGTCCTCTCAGGACAGAGGATCCCTTTGTGGTAGTGTGCATATGTAATGAAGGTGTTTGTTTTGGTAGGTCCCCTAAAGCAGAACTGGCAATATCTGGCTTGTTTTGGTGAGAGCAGCAAGCAGTAGCCATGCCTAGCTTAGCGCTTGTTTGGCAGGCCTCACAAACACTTGGCTGGTGGCAGAGTGGGGCCGAATTATGATATCAAAATGATATCTTTGGTTCACCAAAGGCCAGGCCAGTACGCAGTGATAACAAATGGCAAGTGCCCAGCTGCGCTGCAGAAGGAAGAAGTGGAGCAATTGAACTTCCTTCTGCAGGGAGTGAGCAGATGCGGAGGTAGCATTGCTGACGTGCTCCCTTCTGGACCTGAATTGCAGCATGATGATGTGGAAGAGCATTGTCATGCGGAAATGGCTTTAGTAGTATCTATACTGACTGTAAGTGAGCAGTTCACAAAATGAAGATGAAACCACAAAACAATGTAAAATTTGAAATAAATTTGATGAGCAAAAACAAAGTAGAAAATCATTGGAAATGCAACAATCTAGAGAGCATTAACACATCTCAGAAATGGTGGGACTGAAAACTTACCCTCCCACTGTCTCAATTTGACAGGGAGAGTCTTGATTAATCTTCTGTCATCTCAATTTTTCAACTCCTTTAACAATGTCCCAGCTTCTTTCTCCTGCTCTCACATTCCTTCTTTATCCTCAGTTTACTTCAGTCGCTGCAGTAGTTTGCACTGAATTAACTCCATTAAAAAAAGTAGTGTGCACTCAACTCAACAGGGGAGACAGGAGAGGAGAGGGTGAAGTCTTGCCCTTTCCAGTAGGCTCAGGGAAAAGCAAAGAGGAATCTTTCCTAGCTTGCCTTAGTCCTTGTTAAAAATATTTACCAAATTAAGCTTTGATGTTGATTAGCCACATGTCACAGTTTTCATCTATAAAATATTGGAGAGTATGTAGAAAACCTTAATAAAAAGATTAAATAAGAAGGTCTTTGCCTGGAACAGAAAAGAGCACGATGTAGTTACCAGGAAAACTGCTCCAGAGAAAACATTTCACTACCAGGGTATCCCCACTAGAAAATGAACTTTCCTTAGTAGCTACACACAAGAGAGCTGGTTTTCCTAAGTTAGGCCTGAAAACCAGGGGCCAGATACTGTGTTGGGGGTTAAATTTGTTGGACATAACTTTAATACAAATACAACAATCAAAAATTAGCTACAGCTACACTCATAAGTATATTCTTTCTTGACTAGTCAAATGTAGGGAAAGTAAGGTTGAAGGGACACAAGGCCCAATGGTTTCCAAACAGCAAATGGCCAGGCATAGCATCTATCCATGGATATATAGTAAATATGTGGTAAGTTTTGCTGTATCATCTAATTTATATATCATGCCCCTATAGTCCATTGGTGATGAGGTCACCTGCATCTGGCCAGACTTCAGGTTCTCCCTCTTGCATTCATTTAAATACCTCAGGGGTTCCTTCCCCTGAATTTAACATGTACCTGATGTCTCCTCTTCCCTTCCATATCCACCAGTTGTGACAAACTGATGAAAGCAAACAGGGAACACTCTACAGGGGGCAAAGCAATACTAACATGCGCAAAGTACCGCAACAAATAAAGGAAAACCCCACAAGAAGGGAAAGAGGCCCCAGAGAAAGCAACCCCTCAAGTTACAATAACATAGGGGGGAAAATCCTTCCCAGCCCCCAAATGCCCCAAACCAGCCGCAATCTGGGGGTTTGCTAAGAATCGTGATGCTACATAAGCCAAGAGAGAGGGTTGCACTGAAAGCCCAGCCAACAATGGATGGCTGCTGTGCTGGGCAGCCTGTAGATAGGTCTTCTGGAAATCTTGTGGGGTTTGTAGCCCCACAAGACTTCCCCCAAGATCTGGTGTGAGAATCATGCCAAATCTTATTCCAACATCATTTTGAGACTTGAACCTGGCCTTCCCCAAGCAGCTGCTACAAAATGATCACACTTTAATTGTGATGGTTCCATCCTATATAATCCTAGGATTTGTAGTTTGGGGAAGTAGTAATGCTCTCTGGCTGGAATTTCTATATACCTCATGAAATTACAAATAGGATGGAGTGAGGGCACTTAACATAGGACCAAAATACTATCATTGTGTTGTGATTAAGCTGCTGCTCTTGCTTCATTAAAAAGTTGTCCTTATTTTTTTAAAAAAAACTTTTAAAAGGTTGCTTGTGTAAATACAATTTCAAACATATTTGGTTAGCTTATTTTGAGATGCATTTCTGCATTTTTTTGCCTCACAATGTTAATAAAGATAAAATCATTCTTTTACTTTTTTTCCCTTTGATAAATAGAGCATAAGGCACAGCTTTCTGAAAATATCTTTCAATTCTGTACCATTTTTCAGGCTTATCATGGTGTGGTGTATGTGTGTCATTTTAGACTCTGGACTAAATGGTTTTACAGACCATGCTTGGACTTCATGGTTTCTTATATGTATTGTCTTGAGTTCACCATCATATAGTGTTCTGAGGACAAGGGTTGTGATGAAACCACTATACAGGCTGACTCTGCAGTTCCAGTTTTTAGGTTCCTATCATTCACTTTTATCCCTAAGATCCCTTTCTGGATCTGTACTCAGGCCTCAAGGTTAACACTACACTGGTTAAGTGGCTGTGTTGATTAGCGGGTTCACCGGGGTAATGTGCAAACAAATCCTCCTTGTTATCGTTAACTGCCATCACTGACTTTGGCTTACATAAATCAAAGACCTCCAAGTCTGTCTTCAACGGCACTGCTCAGGTCTTGCAGACTCAGGGCAGTGGCTTTCTTGATTGATTGCAATGGCCAGCCCCTCCCAAAACTGCAAACCCCAGGATTCCAGAGGGTGTTGAAAGTGGAATCGTCACACTATAACAGGCTAGTGCGGAAATGGCCAGTATTGTCTTTTCTAGTGAGTCATGTCTTTTCATGATAAGTCCAAAGTACCAATCCTTAAACAAAAACAGACAGAGATGTAGAAAATAAAAACAGCAAATATTTATTGTGTGACAAATACAATAAACATCTAGCCTTATGCTGCTTCCACACACAGGCCCTTTCCACGCCTTACCTGATCACGGAGACATCCAGTGTGGGTCCTGGCATTGGCTCTGCCAGCAGGGGAGGATGACAGGAGCACTCCCCTCTGCACTGGCTGCCTCTGTGTTCCAAGAAGTGCGATGGCCACACCTCTTCCTGACACAGCACAGCCAGGTAGGAAGCGCAGCCATTGTGCTTCCAGGGCCTCCAAGACAAGGTAAGTCCATGATGGTGGCACAATTACCGGTCATTGATGAGGAAAAACCCATCAATGATTTGTGATGCAATCGCGTCACCTGGGGATGGGAGAAGGACAGATACACGACAACATTGTGCATAAGTGTTGTTACAGTCTCGTTCTTCTTCCATCCCTATGACAGGTTGGGAGTGTGGAGTGGAAAGGGCCACAATTCACAATAACGCCTCAGTCTCATACAAAGTAACGATGCTCCCTAAACTCTCTCCATATCCTCAGCTTCCAAAAACCTGATCAAGATCACATCCATTCCTTTCTTTCTAACTGGCCCTGTCCCACTCTATTTCTAACTCACCTATTGTGATCTATGACTGGCCCCATCTAACTATTTTACAGACAAGCCTCTTGGTTACATACTTTTCCCCATACCCCCCCCCCGTTCTGTGATTGGTTGGCTGTACGCATGTTTGCCGGCTTCTTGCTTCACCACGGAAGTTATCTAGATGAGGTCTCATCATGAAATACTACCCCTTTTTTGGGTAATTCACATTATCATCATCTTCCTCTTTTAACCCTCCTGTGTTTTCCCACCACTTTTTTCTTCTTGCCTCTCTTCCATTTGAAGAGGAAAAGACAGAATAACTTCACAGTCTCTTTTAAGTGGTAGAGCTAGAAGTATTCACTGGGAAGCATGTAGTAGGATCCAACACAATGATGTTTATGAAGACAGAACATAAGGAATACAATGTATAATGAATCTGTTAGGATCCAGAGTTATTATGTTCTTTATTGATCCAGCTCTCATCTGGACAAGCCTGTTGTTTTATTAATGATTTCATGCAATTTTTCTAGGATACATCATCATTATCATATATGATTCTTCCTTTCTTTCCTTTCCTTCAATAACCTTGAGTCAGCCTAAGTGACTGTCCTCCTTTCCACCTTATCTTCATAACAATTCTTCAAGGGAGGTCAGGCTGAAAGAGAGCAACTGCAGTTTTATGACTGAATGGGGACTTGATCCTCTGTCTCACAGTCCGATATTTTAACCACAGCTCCTCTATTTTATCAGTACTCTGTGCTTCCAGAATGGGTCCCTATTGCTTTCTTCTGGCAAATGGAACTAGGGCAGCTCTTCCTAGCTCCTTCCTGCATTGCTACCATTCAAGCTTTAAATGCATTTTCCTTCTAAGCGCTCTTCCTTACAAACTCTATCATGAAATTGAAATCTGAGACTCCCTGTTGTTGCTATTTGTGCTTAGTGTCAAGTTGCTTTTGGAACTTTCTGTCTGAAGAAGACGATCTATAGTAAATGCCCTTGACATATTACTTTTGGCTAGCAATGACCTTTATGTTTATATTTTAAGCAAACTGCTGCAACAACATGAAGACATGTTCACAGATATAGTGACTATAGCTAGAAAATTAACTAGTCTACAATGGACTATTTAAAAATAAAATTTTCCAAAATATTAATGCATGGTAAAAAATGCTATCTCTGTTCTATCTTATAAAATGGGCTTGGTATATACAGCGTGGACATAGTCCAAAGCTTGAAGAAGTAAAGGACCAGTAATCAATGGCCATTCCATTAGCACAAATAAGAATGCATAATGTAGGACAATGTGCAAGGACAGAACCCAATCCAATTTCTAGTTGTGTAGCTGGTTCCACCAGCATTTTGTTGGAACTAGAAACATTTCAGAAGCAACTGCATGCCAGGAAATTACAAGAACAAGTGCACTTTACATGCACAACTGGAAAGACCAACAGAACTTTGCTATCACACTGTATGTCTCTCCTAAAGTTACACTAGATTTAAGCCAAGAGCATCCGACTACAATCTCTTTGAAATGTTTTCTCATACTATGTAGCACAGTAAGACTATCTGACCTAGGGAATCAAGCTGGCAAGAGCAAGTTGAAGAGGGCCAGCAGGAAGAAGTGACGGGAATTATGAGTAACAAATAACAGGAGTCCAGGAATATCCTGGAAGACAATATACCACAGAACTGGAAATGCAGCAGATAGATGCCAAATATGGAAGTGGACTCAAAGTAGGAAGAACGTGGGTGATGTGAAGAAATAACCAGGAAAGCAGGTAAAATAAACAAGTATGGGAGGCAGGTAAAACAGGTCAGGTAGAGTTCCCTCCCATGTGGCTGTGGTGTGGAATGATGGGTGTTAAGAAGTGTATGCAGCTCACATGTTGATTTTCTTTTTCCAGTTCAGAGCAAACTGAACTAAGCCAGGGGGAGAAAATTAAGAAAGAAGAAAAAACATATTTTCTTCATAACTATTACACAGGTAGAAAGTACTTCGTAATATGTAAGCTGGTTCCCACTCACATTAAATAGCAGAATGCCAGGGAATTTTTAAAAACTACAAGCCAGGTATTCATTGAAACTACATCTTAGAAATCAGTCTACTGACCAGTTCTCCTACCAAGCCAGGGACAGAGCCAGAACAGAAATAATTATTTGCTCATCAAAACTTGCTTGAGAAGGGCCTGTCCCATTTTATGACATGGTTGAATTACAGGAACATGGGACTATTTTTATTTTTCTTAATAGGTGTAAAAGCAACTGAGAATTTTGTCTAATTACCTGTTGGTTACTGTGCACTCTGAAATCATCCTTTATTTGGCAAGTTGTACTCATGAAAGCTAAGCTGCTGAGAGCACTGGCTAATCATTGTCATTCTGTCAGAAGAATCATGGCACAAAATGACAAACGAAGATAGGTGAGCCAGAAGAAGAACTGAGCAGTGGCTACAAATGTCTTTTTCTGGCCACAAAACTCTTATCTGTGTATGAGACAAAGGGAGTGAACTAACCACTGAGAGCTTCCTCAAGCTCTTGCATTGAGTTTTTACAACGCAGTCCATCAGTCTGATATTTAATATGTTTGGGGCACTTTTTCAACAGAACATCAGTAAGTTATTAAATTACAGATAAACTGTTGAGTAAATGCTGCTGATCTTTTGAAGAAAAGCAACCCCATAAAAACTCATTGAACATCTATAAACTCCTTAAATGCCTAAACCCTTTGGGTTGGGTTGTGGTCCAAATAAATAAATGTATTTGTTGTGGAAAAGGCATAGGAATCTGGAGTGTGAAGCAGAAATTAGTCATAAAATTGAGCATCTAAAAGTGGTATGTTTTAGGGGGCCTAGAAAATCTCAGTATGTTTGTCTGAAAGCCAGGAGTGCCGTTTTGATTCAGGCTTGGGTGAGCAATTAACAAAATTATGTGTCTGTTGACAATTATATGGTCTCTGTGTGATTTTCAGTTACCAAGGAAAGCTCCTGATAGCTGCATTTTGAGCTGATTTGATATCTTCCCATTTGTTGGTTGACATTCTGTTTTTATCTTTAGGAGCAGGTGTTTGCCTTCACTTCTAGGAGATAATCTAGCTGACAGGTTCACTTTGTTATTGAATATTTGTTTTTCCTGGAGTCTCCAGACCAAATGTTTATGATGAGACTTTTCCACCAGGATACTAAGAGATGTCTTTTTACACTAAATTAATTTCAGTATGGGGCTGCCCATGGAATTATACCATTTCAAGACATTTACTTCATTCAAATTATACTGTTGCAGAGTGAAAGGAGGCTCAAGACCAAATCTCTCTTGTACAATTTCAGGAATGGAGCATTTTAAGATTATAATTGTGAATTATTAATTGTAAATTATTCTAGTTTAAATATCTATCAGCTAAAAACTGAGCTATCTATAATCTATTTGTCTATCCATCTCTCTATCTGTCTATCATCTATAAACTTCATACACACACACAGTACAAGTATACTTCATAACAAATATGCATGTACTATATCAGGACTTTCCAAATGGTGTGCCATTACATGTATGTTGCCTGAAGTGTGTAGGTGTGTCGCCAACAGTCTTAGAAATGTATGTTATTATTTTTAAATCATATATTTTTAAAAATATCTGAAAGGTTTTCATGAGATATGTTGTGTTCCCATACATTTTGTTATTACAATGTATGTATGTGTCTGTATCTCTTATAAGGCGTTATTTAACCTGCAGTTTGCTAGTAAAACTGAATTACTGTGTTGTGAAATGATGCATGCCTAAAAAAGTGTGTCACCAACATGAAAAGTTTGGAAAGCTCTCTACTATGTATTAAAGTTTGTAACCATTCTTGATTGTAGACCCTGAACAGAACCAAAGGGTTTACCTGTCAGACCACACCGTCCTTTGCTCCTGAATGCATATTGGAACAATTCTCACCTATTTTCTGCCTCTTCTTTGAACTCTGTCACTGCTTTCCTGTCAGAAATATCTGAGTCAATAATTATGGGGAAAAGATTCTTAAAATGTAACTTCCTTTCCCTGAGAAAACATTGGTGTTTAAGCTGTATGTAAATATTCATTGTCAGAGAGAGCTTCAAAAAACGGATTCTGGAAATAATTTGCCCATGAGGGGCTGCTATGTATGCCACCATCCAAAGCAATTCTTCCTTTGATAAGGGAGGAGTCATATCTAAAGGTCAAGGTATTCACTTACTACCTTGATTGGACACATCAGCTTGTAGCAATTTCTGTCAGGCTGGGATATAAACTGCTTTTGTTCTATGCAACACTATACTGAATAGAAGGAGTGAGATTCTACTATTTTTTCTTAAAAAAAAAACCAGAGAGAGAGATTAGAACTCTCATTCCTGTTGACCAAATAGAGAGATTCTGAATTAGGGCTCAGAAAATTACTCTGAAGAAATAATTAGTCATTATTATAGTTTCAAGACCCTCAAACTAGATATTTTCTGCTACAGTTTTTTTTTAAAGTGACTCTTTATGTGCAGGTCTGAGCAAGATTTCCCATCTCTTAAAAACAACTAAAACAACTGGTTTAAATCACTTTATCAGTAAAAACAGAGTACCACTATCAGCTATCAGCTAACTTGTGGAACAAAACATCATCTCTTTCCACATTAGCCTCCCATCCCAGCATGGAGCAGGATCACAATGACGCTTCTGCATGTCATTCTTGCAGTTCGACTCCTCTCCCATTCCCAAGTGGCGCAATCGCTGATTAAATCATTGACAGGTTTTCCCCATCAATGACCCACAATCATGCCACCATCATGTACTTACCTCTCCTGCAGAAGGCCATGAAGTGTGATGGCAGCACTTCCTGCCCCAGTGCAGCCTGGGAAAGCACCCAGCTACATGGGGGAAGAAAGAGGCTTGTCCATCGTGTTCCCTTCCACAAGGAATCAATTGGGTGCAGAGACGAGTGCTCCCATTATGTTCTCCCAGCAGAGCTGCTGCCAAGATTACGACTGGAGGACCACACAAGAAGGCAGGGTGTGGAAAGGTCCTCTTGTCCACTTCATCACCAATCTTTCTAAAATACTTAGTTAGAATGCTATTTTATCACTTTGTAGAGAGCTGAAATTACATCCTGCTTTTCTAAATATATGCTTTTGTTTTGCAGTTAATCCTTTTCCTTGGATTATTCAATGTACTATCCACCCTGAAAATGCTGTGTTATTACCTTGTTACATTTTCTATGATCTAAGGGAATGAAGAGTGTTGAGGAGAATTGAAAACCATTTATAAGTATGAATACCAGGCATCTTCACCGACTTGGTCATTTTAAAAAAGGAGTAAGACATGGCAATTGCTGAAATTGGATCCTAGAATGACATCTCATGGGTCTAGTCTAGTATGTGAAATGCCCAAGATGACCCAGTAGGTTTTCATGGCCAAGTGGGAAATTGAATCCTGGGCCCTTTCCGCAACTCATCTTTTTGTGAAGCTCTCGTATCCCGGTTCCTTCATCTCTGCAGCTGCTGCCTGCTCATGCGAGAGCCCCTCCTCTTCCTTCCACAGTGCAGCCTGGGATTTTCCCAGGCTGCGCTGGAGCAGGAAGCGTGAGCACTGCGGCTCCGGAGCTCCGCATGCACGGCAAATGCGCACAGGCCCTGGAGTGATGCGCGATTGCGCACCATTTTCGACTCACAGCTGAAAATGAAATAGTGTGTGATTGGCACCTGCCAGGCCCTGGAGTGTCACGTGATTGTGAGCGCATTGTGTCAACCGCTCCTTGTAGTTGCACAATGCTCCAGGGGCCCTTTCGCATGGCAAATGCCGTGCGAAAAGGGCCCTGGTCTCCAGGGTTGTAAACTACTATACTGTCAGGGAGCGAAGTATGCACCTCAGAGCATGTGCAGAGTGCAGAAAGTTGAAAGCAGCACCCAACCACTACCAGCTGCTCCAGACTGGTAAAAATAGCCATGCAGACTCCTTGTGTTAAGGCTTAGTGACATTTATTCAAACAAACATGAGATAAGCAGTAGGGCTTCTGGCAGCCTACCAAGAAGCAAAACAGCAAGAACAAAACCAGCATGGAAGACAGACAAAGAGTATGGCCAAAGGCAGTTTCAAAAATGACCTGAGGCAAATTACAAAGCCAAAGCCAAGTCTTAACCACAGCCTGGTACATATTGGGTGATCCAATGCATCCACAGCACACATTCTCCTCATGTTGGATGCCCACTCACCTTGTGAGGCAGGCTATCCATAACAAATCTTGCAGCTGCGCTGCCAAGGTCACATTACCTCATCTTCCCGTCCACCAGAAAAACCTTCTTGGACACACTACACTCACATTCTGAATGCCCTGACATACACCACACTAGCACCAACCTTAGGGAATTAGAATTACTCACAATCCTCTTCTGATACCTAAACTCTCTTCTGCTGATCTCATACAACTGCCAATAGACCAATTTGCCAGCAGAACTGCTGTGCTGGCTAAAATTTGCCAGCCAAAGAGCCAAAACAAGGGCCAGCAAAGTTGTAAGATGAAGAAGAAGCTGAATTTTGCAACCTCTTCCCATTCAGGGACATAGTCCCAGTGCTTGCACCAAGTTAGACAAAGGCCGTTTCCACATGACGTTGTTGTCCTGCTACGGGGATGCATTGCTGATGGTCTGCGAGTTGTGCCTTTGCATGACGCATTGTTGTGGTCCCACAACAATGCATGGGGACCTATCACGATCCATTAATGGCCTGCAATTGCATCACACTCCTGTTGCCAGTGGCAATGCAGAACAGGGAGAAGTATGATGTAGGTGCTTCGTTCTCCAGTGCAGCGTTGGAAAGAGGCCAGCCACAATGCAGAAGGAAGGCATGTGCAGCACTCTCTTCCCATCTCCAGGCAGTTGGCTGGATGTGGAGGGGAGCGTTGGAGACACGCTCCCATCTTGGCAAAGGCACTACTAAGATGAAGCCAGGACGTTAGTGGCCAAAGGTAATCCTTAGAAATTTTCAAATTCTAAGCTTAGAGGTAAAATTTGGGGGGGTGGCAGATTCAGAACAGCTGCAGCTAGCTTAATATTGGTTCATCTGTCCCTTGGCCATGTTGGCCAGTTAGGATTGCATCAAAGAAAGAGACATTTACATTCACAAGATTTTAAACAGCAATTTTCATCTCTCACATCTAAATGCTCTGAATACAGTTCTATTTCTCACAGACTGAGTAGGTTCATAATGTGGATCATCATCATCAATCTAAAACTATGGGCCAGGATTTAAAAAAGAATTATGGAACTACTTGTGCCCAAATTGTGCAACTGTTTCCATGTATGAAGTGAACATTTGTATTTATACTTCTTGTTTGGCATCTCCTTCTTTCCTTATCTTACTGAGCAGTAAACCACTCTTTGAAACCCAGGGTAATTCTTCTAAACATATCTGAGCACTCTGAGGAGACTTAACTGTTTCTCTGCAGCCCAAACACCATTGCTTGCAAAGTGTTTTCTGCTTTTATTGAATGTCAGGGGATGGTCTACCTGGATAAGAGGCCCTTTTCCACAAATTGCATTAAGCATACTGCAATAAAGCCACTTATCTTTGGGATTGTTCCCTTATGGTCTGTTGATGGTTTAAGAACATCAAGGTTGCATCTGAGAGTTAATAATTAAAAGGCAGCTGGTGCAAATATAACACTCCTGTCCCAGGCTTGGTAAGTAAGGTCATGGTACAACAGGGGTTGTGAGGTCTGTGCGTACTACTTGTATTTGCATATGTCAGAACAGCCTGCGAATACTAACAGCACAGGCACTTCACATCTGCTTCTGTTTACTCCCATGCTAACAGTCAAATGTACAAAAGTACTGTGTTAATTGCTCTGCTACACAGTGACTGTTGACACATTCTCCACAGAGCTTTTCATAAATACACAGTTGCAAATAAACTACTAATGGCTTTGCTTATTTTGCAGCCCTGTCCCTGAAGGAGATCCACAACATATACCCACATTAATGATCCTCCTATTTAGCAGTGTCTTGTTGCTAGCTGTCGTAAAGGTTTGTAGAAAGGCAGTATCAATTAAGAACCAATTATCCCCAAAGTGGGGGGAAAAGTGAAGACATAAATAAGTAATGTGTGAGAACAGAGAACCCTGAACAACAACTTGAGATGAACTTTGAGGCAAGGGCACCGACTAGTGAACAAATCCTCTCTGTAATGAAAACTGCCCCAGCCATGAGCTTTATGAAACACAAAATGTTGCTTTTTTCAGAGGCAAAACTCCTTCCCACACAAAACATGTGGCCAAAGGCAACATGTGATAAGGAGAAGAGGGGTTTTGCCTCTTTGCTCCTCTCCAATGACCACTCTTTTCCTGGAATGTTGGGAGGAAAAGTCATTGTACATATATACGGATATGCATATGCTCTCCACATGACTGAAGAGAGGGCATAATCAGATATACATGTGTAAGTTCCCCTTTTCCTACACTATGTTGAATACTGGATGACACACTGAGGCAAACAAGTGTAGGTCTACTATACCTCTGCTGATCAGTTGCCCATATGGAGAACATCTTCTGAATAACTATAGTATGTACCTACAGTTCTGGTTTCCCACTATTTATTTCTCGCTGACGTAGGGTCTGCATTGAAGGTGTTGCCAGTGATTATGATCAAACCAGGGCAGTGGGACCAATACTCTAGATTCAGCATCTATAAAAGACCCTACTACTTTATGCCAGGTTTTATTTCTAAGTCTTTCTAGATATTAGAAGAGGATAGAAGGTAGAGAAGTTTGATACATTATGACCCAAATCCTGCTGCTGGTCCTGACTAGAGTAAACACCTTGAATCGGTGGGATATACCTTAGTGTTGACTCAAATCCCTACACACACACTACATTTTGTCTCACCATTTAACAGCTGAATGTGTCTGTTCTAGTTGGGACCAACCAACCAAATGAAAGGCTATCTGTATTGGAGGAATAAAGCATGGGAATAAGAGTTGTGATTGGATCTCTCATCAAGATATAAAGTTGTAAATTTCCCTATTGATTTGTTGTTGTTGTTATTGTTATTTGCCATCAAATCAACACTGATTTATGGTGACCCCACAAATGAAAAACCTCCAAGAGACCTGGTCATGAGCCGCCCTGCTCAAGTCTTACAAACTGAGAGCCATGACTTCCTTGACTGAAACAATCCATCTGTGGTGCAGTCTTTCTCATGGATATATTTGTATAATTTCTCAAGCTTTGCCATGATACTTGCTTTTTATGATAGTTTCAGAAGCACAAGAGACATGCCAGAAAGAAAACTGGACACCTTCTGATTCCAGAGTAACCCCCTTGCCAAGGGAAGATCAATCTTGTATTATCTAATATCCCCTTTGAGCAAAAATAAATCATTCTACCTGGGTAATCTAGGCTACTTCCTTAATTCTCTAATCAACATTAACAGGTCTGAATTGTAGCCCTTTTGATTACATGTGTGCAGTTGTTCAGTACAAGAAAATTGTAACATGCAAGAAAAATTAAAAGAGTGAATAATATAAAATGTACACTTATCTAGGAGAAATCCAGAGAACAAAGAAAACAAGATTCTTGTTTATTGAAAACAATCTGGAACACATGTTATTTGTATTATTTATGGGAGGATAGCACTAAGTCTATTCTTAATGTCATTCAGGCTGAAGGCAACTTTAGA
The DNA here is from genome assembly GCA_948472985.1 of Iguana delicatissima. Classification (NCBI taxonomy): domain Eukaryota; kingdom Metazoa; phylum Chordata; class Lepidosauria; order Squamata; family Iguanidae; genus Iguana; species Iguana delicatissima. The sequence continues at coordinate 879,675 of CAOKZL010001099.1, read as the reverse complement.
ATGGAGGCATCGAGGTAAGTCATCCTTAAAAAAGAAGTTCCCAGATCCTTACAAACAAGCTAATCATATCTCAGTTTAAGTTCTCTCGTTACAATGAATTTTTGCTATAGGAATATAGTTACTGTCACACTGAAAATAGCCAATTATCTAGCTAGTTGGGTATTCTGACAATGGGCTAAATTAAAGGCTTCAGAAGAAGCAGCAGCTCCACTCAATGGCTAGACAGTTGTGCAATATTAGAGCCATGGAAAGCCCTTTCTTCCTGCCCTTTACCCATTACTAGCTTTCACCCTCAAGCATGAATATTGATGGTCCTCGTAATTGGTATCCTCCCTTACCCTCCATTATTCCTTAAGTCAGCAGTCCTGGTCTGAATCATGCCAAGAACTATTTGCTTCAGTAATATCCAACCTCAAAGAGTTGCAGAAATTAATTGCTTTATCATTTTCGTTCCAAATGCTCTGATTTCATCAGATGCTTTTGTGTATAATGAGACAGTGTATTCAGAAAGAAGTAAGCTGCCTCTTAGGTCCCTGAGCTATTATTTACCTCTTCACCACTTGTACTTTCTGTATAAAAGAAAACAAAAGGGAAAAAATGATGCACCGTACATATGACAACAGGAAATGTACCCACACAAGGGCTTCAGACAAGAGAAACGAGTTCACTGCCAGAGGTTACTTGAGTGCTACTCCAGAAGATCACCCGTGCTGGGTAGGATGGAAGAGCTTGAGAAAGTTAATTTTTGTACCACAGTTTCCAAAATCCACAACAACATGGTCAGGCACCACACTGGCTGAGGGATTCTGAGAGGCTAGATCTGAATCAGTGGAATTTACGTAAGTATCATTATACAACTCAGGAGCTGATACAGTGGGTCTTCTCTATTTGTGACTAGCCATTGGATTTAATCTCCCCTCCATAATGTCTTGCTTTTGATACCATTGACCATGGTATCCTTCTGGGCCACCTGGCTGGAATGGGACTTGGAGGCATTGTTTTATAGTGGCTGTGTTCCTTCTTGGAGGGGTGAAACCAACAGGTGGTGCTGAAGGACTCCTATTTGACCTCTGGCCCTTGGCCTTTGAGGTCCCTCAGGGTTCCATTTTGCCCCCATGTTATTTAAGATATACATGAAAATGCTAGAGGAGGTTGTCCAGAGTTTGGGGGCCATCAATATACAGGTGGTACCCAGCACTATTAGTCCTTTCCTCCTCAGTCCAAGGGGGCTGTCTTGGTTCAAAACCAGTATCTGTGTTCAGTAATGGACTGGATGAGGGCAAACAGATTGAAGCTTAATCCAGACAAGAAAGAGGTGCTTCGAATCACTTGAAAGGCAGACCAGGGAATAGAGATTCAATCAGTATTAGATAATATTATGCACCCCTTAAAGACACAGGTTCACAGTTTGGGGGTACTCCTGGATTCAGCTTTGAACCTGGATTTCTAGGTTTCTGTACTAGGAGTGCTTTTGTACATTTAAAGCTTGTGTTTCACCTGTGCCCATTCCTTGAGATGCTGGGTTTGGCCACTCTGCTACATGCCTTAACTACGTCCCATTCATTTGTAAACTTCAGCAGATGCAACAAGCTACAGCTGGAATGTTAACCAGGGCAGATTATAGAGACCATACCACTCCCTTTTTACAACAGCTCTCACTGGCTGTCAGTTTGTTATTGGGCATAATTCAAAGTATGACCTATGAATCCCTATATGGCTCAGGTCCAGGCTATCTGGTAGACCTTATCTCTCCATATGAGCCTTCCTGGGCCATGAAATCATGAGGAGAGCTTCTCCCCTCAGTCCCACCACCATCACAAGCATGGGTGGTAGGCACATGAGATAGGCCTTTTCTGTTGCTGTCCATGGACTCTGGAACTCCTTTCCAAAGAAGGCCAGAATGGCCCCCTCCTGGCTGGCTGTTGGCAGGCAAAACCTTTTTATTTCAGTGGACTTTTAATAGAGAAAGTTCTTAAAGAACAGACTAAGAGAAGCTGTATTGTTTTAAACTCAACTGTTTTAAACAGCTTTTTAAAAATCTTTTGAATTACATTTAATTAAGCATAGATCTGAACCGTTTTAATACTGTGATTGCTTTAATTACACTTTAAGGTTCACTTTTTTGTATGTTGTTAGTTGTATTGTTCTTTTAAAATTGTATGCTGCTTGAGTCCCAACTTTAGAAAGGCAAGACACAAATAGATACAATAACAACTTCTACAAGCTCTGGAGAGGACATAGACTAAAAGGAGAAGGGCAATTAATGCAGAAGTGTTGATGAATAATGTGAAAGTTTTCACTCCAATGCATGAAAAATGCCAGAATTCAGTGATGATTATTTTGGCCGCTTTCCTTAAGGTCTGGAAACTATTCACAATGATGTGGCTATTTGGTGGCAGAAGAGAGAGAGAAGCTCTCTTCATCACATAAACAATAAAGCTGATGTTGTCTCTCTCCAGTCTAGTTGCCCTTGAGAGTTCATTAGTTAGGTCAGGCTTGGGATAAAGATTCAAATTTGGGTGCCAATTCAAATGCACTTCCCATTGAAAGAAATGTAGCAAAACGGATGACACTCCAGGGCTGTTGCTATGGGTGCAGCAAAACGGGGGAATTATCCCTTCAAATACGAATTCTGCCCTCCCAATGAGATTCTCCTTCAGTCCCTCAATTTCTAGCATTACAGAGAGTGAGACTTGGAAAATCATTCACACAGAGAACTCTTCTATTTGCTGTATTCACATTCCCATGGTAACTTTGCTAACACATTTTTTGAATGTCTAAACTGTATTTCTAAATGATAATCTGAAGCTTCACACGACTGCAGTGAAGTGTGGAGACTGAAGGAAAATTTGACTCGTTAGAAGAATTGTTATGGTGGGGCAGTGCTCTTGTTTTGCCCCCCATAGCTACATTTCTGTGACAGCTACATCAGAAAGTAAATGCCATCCAGCTACACAGTATTATTTTCTATTCAATGCAATAAGAATGTACATCCAATTTGGACCCTACTATTGATGTCCCAGCATGGTGTAGTGGTTTGAGCATTGGACTATGGAAAAAAGTTCAATACTCCACTCAGTCATGGAAACTCACTGGGTGACCTTGGGCATGTCCCACACTTTGAGCCCCACAAAATCCCATGATAGATTTGTCTTAGGTTTACCATAAGTCAGAAATGACTTGAAGGCACACAACAATGAGAACAACAGCAATTGATGTCCCAAATCCCCTAAAGGATGTACAGAGAAGACTAATATGGGCACCTTGGGTGGAGAGGAGTATGCTTCAATCTACACCTTGCTCAGCAACCCCAAAACAGTCTTGCCCAACTCCAGTGGTCTTGTGCAGGATCATTGGGGATGAGGATGAGGTTAAAGCCTCTGATCCCACTCCAGTAATAACCAGTGTGAGCTTGCATGTAGATGCTATGTATGCATGTGTGTGCAAAGGTATGCATGGATGCAGGCATGTGCAAAGCTTGGGATGTTACTTCTTAAGAGGAACTAGTTATCCTGCTCATCAATCAAACCAGATAATTACTCACTACTGCAGTTCAGGAAAACATAAGAAAATGTTTTCTTGCTCCCCCAAGTGGCCAATTAAGACACTGCACCATAGAAATTCTGAGAAAAGGGTTGGAGACATGAGGCCTTGCATCTTCCCTCTCGCATTACCAAGTCTAAGTCAGCATGCATACACAGTAATGAGTAATAGTTAGACAATCCCTTTCATTGTAATGAACAGTAGGTAATTACAACTATGGTCATTATGGGCCAAGAAGTAATTGGCTTCACCTTGCTACGTGAAAAAGGAACTAGTTACCAGAGTAACTCATTAGAAAGATCAGTTACTTCCTAACTCTTTCAGCCTATATACCTCCCTCAGTCTTGCCAACTGACCCCCACAAGCCAAAGCAGTTGTCCTAGGGGGAAAAATTGTAATTCATGATGTGTTGGACTAAAGAAACTCTCTTCTAAAAAGGATGATGGGAGTTGTATACAGCTTATCTTGATTGGATCAGGTTGGGGATAGCTTCCTTGATCCTAGTTTTTGAACAGTAAGTACAATTGGCAACCAGCATGGTGGTTGGCCCCAGATCTTAAGACTGCATCTGTTCAGATAAATGGGATAATGTACATCTCCTGCAATTTTTTTCTCCTTAGCAATGCTGTTTCAGTTAATAGCTCTTTCTCTCATTAGATCTCCCATTAACCATATTGAAAAGCTGACACAAACGTATCAGTGGAACCACAACAATATTATCCACCATGTCTGCTGTGATGAAGTCTTAGCAGTATTTTACTTCTCCTGGATGCCTGTAACCAGTCCTTTGATTTTTAGCACAGATGGAAAGAATGAGATAAAAGACAACTAGTGGGAAAATTAAGTAATAAACAAAATATCTGTTATCAAATTCATGAGCAAAATGTGGATGGAGCTGATCAATTGTCTGTGTCACCTATTGATCTGTTTGCCCATAAAGCCAAAGTCATCAGTACTTTTTGGATGCAATCCAGTTACATCAAAGTCAATAGTGTTGGCCTCAGTGGAGGCACACAGTACTTTCTGCCCTTTGCTGGTTTGCATCAAGTTAGGATGGCGAAGCCAAAAAATAATCGCCTCAGACATTGTGTGAGAATGGTTAAAAAAGTTTGTTGCTTGCACATTTTGGAAATGTACAAAGAAGCATCAGCAACTGAGTGCAAATTTTCACATGCTTCCGAATAATACAATGTGGGAGCAACCACTACATGGACTACAGTTCCCAGAATCCCTAGCCCAAAATGATCACGGGTGCTGTAGTCCAGAAAAGTAATTTTTTCTCAAACTTTTTCATAGTCATTCTAACACCAGCACAGGCTGGTATTGTGCAGCCCTCCATATGTTGTTGAATTCCAGTTCACAACAATCTTAGGCAGCATAGTCAATGGTGACGAATGCTAGGAGTTGCAGTTCAACACTGTCTAAAGAACTGTATAATTCTCACCCCTGGTTTGCTTGTATGATTTTCTAATCTCAGCTCAAAAAAGCCATCAAACTAATTTAAGAGTTTTAGAATAATTTATACACAGAAAAGAGAAGGGGGAAGAAAGACAGGAATGTGTTGTTAATTAACTGCTATTTAGTGGGATTCATCTTATAGCAACTCTATGAATGAGACCTCCAAGACACCCTGCTCAGGGCCTGCAGATTCAGGGCTGTGGCCTCCTTGATAGGGGACATGTGGCCGGATAACAGTACGTTATGAAAGGGATCTAGCCATGAAAGGGATCTAGGAGTCTTGGTGGACCACAAGCTGAACATGAGTCAGCAGTATGATACGACAGCCAAGAAAGACAATGTGATTCTTGGTTGCATCAGCAGGAGTATGGTGTCTAGATCAAGGGAGGTAATGGTATCACTCCATTCTGCTTTGGTTAGACCTCATTTGGAATACTGTGTCCAGTTCTGGACACCTCATTTCAAGAAAGATATCAACAAGCTGAAGCATGTCCAGAGGAGGGTGACCAAAATGGTGAAGGGTCTGGAAGTCATACCTTATAAGGAGCAGCTTAGGAAGCTGGGTATGTTTAGCCTGGAGAAGAGAAGGTTAAGAGGGGCCATGATAGCCATGTTTAAATGTTTGAAAGAATGTCATGTTGAGGAGGGAGTGGGCTTGTTTTCTGCTGCTCCAGAGACTAAGACAAGGAGCAATGGATTCAAGCTGCAGGAAAGGAGATTCCACCTGAACCACAGGAAGAACTTCCTGATGGTCAGAGCTTTCTGGCCGTGGAATATGCTGCCTCAGAGTGTGGTGGAGTCTCCTTCTTTGGAGGTTTTTAAGCAGAGGCTGAATGGCCATCTGTTGGGAATGCTTTGATGTGTGTTCCTGCACGGAAGGTGGTTGGACTGGATGGCCCCTGTGGTCTCTTCCAACGCCAAGATTCAATGATTCTATGATTCTTTCCATCTATGATGCAGGCTTTGTCCTTTCCTACTCCTTCCCACTTTACCAAACTTCATTGATTTTTCTAATAAGCCATATTGTCTCAAGATATGCCCAAAGCACAATAGCCTCAGTTAAGTCGTTTTAGCATTTGCTGAAAATTCAGCATTGGTTGTTGTTGTTGTTGTTGTCGTGTCCTTTCAAGTAATTTCCAAATCATTTCCATTTCCAAATTATGGCAAGATTTGATCAGAGGGAGTTTGCCTTGCCTGGCTCTGAGGCTGGGTTTCCATGGCCAAGCGGGGATTTGAACCTTGTTCTCCAGTGTCCTAGTCCAATGCGTATACCACTACACCTCATTGGCTCTCTAAGGCCACAGTCAATTGATTTGCTTTAGGACCCATTTATTTGTCTTTGCAGCAGTCCAAAATATTCATAGAACCCTCTTCCAGCATGGCATTTCAAATAAGCTGATTCTCTTCTTGTCATCTTTCTTTACTGTCCTGCTTTCACAACCATACATAGAAAGTGAAAATAAAATTGTTTGGACGATCCTGACTTTGGCATTCAACAGTATAACTTTACACTTTAGGATCTAATCCAGCTCACTCCTAACCATTCTTTCAATTACTAGTGTTTTCTGATTTCTTGACGACAGTTTCTGTTTTGATTTATGACTGAGACAAGGCACAGAAAGTCCTTGACTATTTTGATCTTTACATCTTCCATTTTAAAATTTTGCAATCAACTGTGATCATTATTCCTCTTTTCTTACAGTTGAACATACCAGATAGCTGGTAGGTAGGTAGGTGGGTAGGTAGGTAGGTAGACAGAGTGTGTTGACATCTGATACAACCTCCTACACTGTGGAAAATGAGAGACTTAGGCCCTTTCCACACGGGGGAAAAAAACGGCTTAGGGCGACTCATCCGGAGGTCGTCCACACCGTGGAGCGCGCTAGAGCGGTTTGAATAGTGGAGGTTCCACACCTCAAACCGCGCTAGCGCGGTTGCAAGGGGTGGCGCGGCGCGTTTTTTAAAAACCACATTTTATGAGGTTTTTACGAAACGCGAGCGCGCTAACCCATTGCAGCGCCCCGTGTGAAACTGCAGGGATGCGCTAGCGTGTCCCTGCAGAGCTGCCCAGGGGCGGGCTTCCGGCTGGCGCGCTGCCCTGATTGGCGGAGCGCCGCCGGAAGTCGCCGGCCGCCACTTTGGGCGCCGCCGAACACCGCCGAAACTCGCCAGCTTGTGGAGCGGCGAACGCGCGCTCCCCGCAGGGACGGAGCAACCTGTTTTCTGGTAAGATCCGTCCCTGCGTGCGCTGCCCCGTTCCCCCATCCCCCGTGTGGAAAGGGCCATAAGCTCACACTATGGCCATTTCCACCCTACGCTGTTATAATGCTATTACTCCACTTTCCACATTCTGAGGAATTCTGGGGTTTGTAGTTTACTGAGGCCAAAGAGCTCTCTGGCTGAGAATTCTAAATGCCCCTCCCTCAACTGCAAACCCCAGGATTCCATAGGATGTTGAAAGTGGAATAATAACACAATAACAGTGTAGTAAGGAAATAACCATAAAAAAGCCATAAAGAAATCTGATAGAAAAGTCCTGGTAGAGAGCTGTACAATCTAGGGCAACAATCAATTGAGCTTCCTTTCAGTGCTCAGAATAATATAAGAAGAGACTGGTTGGATAAGACCAAAGGCTTATCTGGTCAAGCACCCTGCTTCCTCCATCACTAGTCAACCAGATGGCTTTGGAAAGACCACAAGTAGGATAGTAAGTAATAACTTTCTTTTGCTACCACTCCTAGTAATTGGTATTTAGAAGTGCTAACATGTACCAAGTAAGGATTTCATTTGTTTTCTTTTGGGCAGGATCCTCCCTAGAGTACAAATAGCTTCAAAATTTCCTTTGTTGGCCCAGTCCTATGCATGTTTGTTGTAGTGCATGTGCCTTCAAGTCATCCCTTGACTTATGGTGACTTCATGAATTTCATTGGGTTTTCTGAGATCAGGAATGTGCAAGAGGGTTTTTTGGTAGTTCCTTCCTCTGACATATAGCATATAGCACCTGGAATTCATTGGCAATCTCCCACCGAGTAATAACCAAGGCTGGTCCTGCTTAGCTTCCAAAATCAGACAACAGCTGATGTCTGTAGGGTATTGAAATCCACTTATTCTAAGCCTTAGGGGTAAATTCTATCTACAAACAGCAAACACCAGTTTTGGTAGAAGTAGCCTACTAAGAAGGAGCACTTAATATTTTCTCTGTTGCCCAGTTCTTCACTCCAAATGCTCCCAAGCTGCTTTTTCTACAGCAGGTTCCCGGGTGCTGACTGAAGTCCATTTCAGAAAATGGGGCACTGACCCCCCCCAACAGATTCAGGTTGTCCTCAGCCAAACTACTCCTGAGTGAACGCCATGCCTCTGCTGCATGTTTGTATGTGAAACTGTTTATTTCCTTGCCTCAATGTACATGTGTATACGAACATCCATGATGCCCTGGCTCTGCCTGCCAGCTCTGGTTCTGCCCACCATTGGGTGCCATGTCTTCTAAAATGAATGCCAGACCTCATTGTTCCAAAGAGATGGTTTGTGATGGCAAACAAGTTCACTGAATCATGTGGGGGCACAAGCAGTTATAGCAGGAAAAATGTGAAGCAAAGAGAGAGCTTTCAGGGAAAGAGTTCAAGATGATGAGGGTGGGAGGGAGGCAGTACGAGCAGCCACAGCTCCAATCTTCCTCCACTTAACCTCTAAACAAGCATCCTTTGAGGAATAAGTGTGATTAAACTTATTAGGATTTACTCCCAAGTACTGAAGTTTACACTGAAGATCCCAGAAATATATTGAGAAGTAGTTCCCAGGGCTATTCTCCCCTAGCCTAACACTGAAAAGCCTTTTAAAATGTCCATAGCTGGTGGATTGCCACCAGCAGACACAATCCAGAAAGTTAAGTAGACCAACTATACTGAGAGATAATAAGTACATGGGGGGAAAGAGGTGGGCAGACTGAAGGAGCACAGCACACACACAAAAAGGCCAGATAACTGATATTTTGTGTACAGTTAGCATGGAGTGGGCATCTGCAATAACTGAATACAGTAATAATGACCACTAAATACCTCTAAATTGTGAAATGGAAGAATTTCTAATGATAAGTAGAGATGCCTGATAGATGCATGAAGCAATATCACTTTCGACTAACCAGCTAAAGAAAGTAACCCACTGGATACGGTTGCCAAATACAAGGTGCCATCTAGTGGCTCATTGTAAGATGAAGACCTTATCAAGACTAATACTTAAAACAGCCTTAACAAACTTCTTATAAAGTGTGCTCTATTATTTATTCAGTAGTTCACTTAAATGTATCCAGAACTCTCTGTTTTTTGTTATTTTTTTAAAGCAGAAATTCCTGCTGCTCTTTGTAGTGACATCTTGAAAGGTCTTATCAGTTTTATGTCAGCCATATGTGTGGCAGGTATTTAGGATGGAGTGTTTTTAGCATAAACAGGATTATCCATCCAGTAAGGGCAGTAACAGCATTAAACAGCTTGGTTTCCTTCTCAGGAAAATTAAATGACACAAGTTTTTGTTTAGCATTTCATGTAGATTGTGTTGATTGACGTGCAGTATGTTTTGATACAAGAACATTTTCCAAGTTGTACTGAGAGCTTAGATATCCCCACCGTTTCTGAGGTATTTTAAACATTAAAAATATGTATGAATTTACCATTATGAAAGAGAAAAACTGATAAGCTGGCTTTAGCTGGCAGTCAAGAAAGGCAATGGGGAGAAAACACATCACCATACCACTTAAAAATTCACTCAAATCTTCTACACCTTTTCTTTGCCTTTTTTTTTTAGTGCTGCCTTGGGCTACCTTAACTTTAAAATCTTTCTTGAGGGGAATTAGGAATTAACAATCCTTGGCTTGTTGAAAAAAAAAAGATCTTTCATGGAGGTGAAACATCATGCTCAGCAAGGATTACCATACCCCAGTCACATCACAAGTGATACAATAAAGGCAAGTATCAGAACATGGCAGTTACAAAATCATGGTGGGGATGGCTACCAGTGACTGCCAGCCAGAGTGGACATATCTTACCTGTAGGAACATGCCTTTAAACACCAATCACTGAAGAACAATAATGGGAGAGGGTTATTGTTCTTATATCCTGCTAGTTGACTTACCAAAGGCATATGTTTCATTGCTGTTTGAAACAGACAGGACTGGAGAGAAATGGTGGACATAGTCCCTCACAACCCATTCTGTGTACAGAAGTTAATTGGACTGGCAAATGAATTTCATTTCAAAATGAGTGAGTGGACAGCATCTTCTACCACACATGAAGGCAGTATGCTGATGATTGGGGGTAGGGATGGAACGTGGGCTCAAGGTGCATTAACTTCTGTCTTTCAAAATTTAGTGCCACTCCACACATACCCAGCATCCTCCACCTGAAGTGACTACCTCATGATGTCGCCTTTTCTAGACTGGGATTTGATGCGATTCATCAGGGCTTTCCTTATGTTCTCAAGGCTCACTGAGCATATTGGAGCCTTTATTGCATCAGGCAATATCAGAAAATCAGCACAAGTTGTTCATCACAGGTTGTGTGTGTGTGTGTGTGTGCGCGCGCGCGCGCGCTGGGGGGGGGAGAGGTGCCTTCACAAATTTCTGATTCTGACTACATGAATTTTACTGCTCAGGACAAATAATTGACCAGGTTACCAGGATCTATAAAAGGCACTGAAATACATCAATACAATTTTTGATAAGCTATTTTTTGTTACTTTGTTATATCAACTTAACTCCTGCTTATGATTACCTTATGCTAGGATTTTCTTAGCAAGATTAATAGAGTGGAGGTTTGCCATTGCCTTCCTCAAAGGTTGAGAGAGTGTGATTTGTCCATAGTGACCCAGAGGGTTTTCATGGCTGAAGGTGTATTTGAATCTTGGTTTCTTGGAGTTCCAGTCCTACATTGTAAGCACTATGCCACACTGGCTTTCCCTTAAAGTATACTAGTTTTTTTTTAAAAAAAAAAACCCTCTTAAACTACACTAGTTTTTTTTAAAAAAAAAAAAAACCTAAATTGTAAATATATCCAAGAGCAGACTGTTGAACACTGCTGTGAATCTTGTCTTCCTCTTCAAACGTTTCCCTTTCTCAAAATCTTGATATTGTACCCTTGCCACCAATGATGTGTCAATGAAATCCACGTAGGGAAGTATTTTGCTAGTCCTGGACACATTTACTTGGCAATAACCTCCACTAGCATTGCAGTTTAGCAGACCTGCACAGGGTAATTCTGCCATTCTCTTTTTTATGCAGTCCTTGGTTTCAGAAGCATTGAAATATTCTCCAGAGCTCAGTGCACTCCATTGAGTCACCAAGCACAATAAAGTGGTCCAGAAAATTTAAATTTGCATTCCTGATGAAAATATCTTCTTCTCACCAAGTATATGAGTCAAAGCTTATTCCCACCTTCCATCAAAATCCATATCCTGTAGCTGACACTAGCACTCACCCTCCAAAGGAAGAATGTCTCTGTCTTGACTGTGTATTTTGCTGATAAAACCACCCTGTAATCCTACAAAGGCTGTGTGTTATGGCAATAAAACTTGCCCCTTTAAATGGCCATTTTTCAATTAAAAGAAACAACTTTTGACTTCAGTTTTCAAGTGTTTTCTTCATACTCTGATTCTGGTTGCTACTCTTCTTTTCACTCTTCAACATTCCTGAGATGTCAGTACCTTCATTACTCCTGGGGGTTTTTTTCTTGAAACAGAGACAGAAAAAAAAAATCAATTTTGTGCCTCACAGAACTGGTAATGGGACAAGGAAACATTTTTCCCTCAGCGATCCATATATTTCTTCAGCTTATGATGCTTTTCATAGAAGGAAAACTGTACACAAAACCGAGTGTACATCTGAAAAACAAGCACAAGCAGGCTTCATTTAATGAAGAGGACATGTAAAAAATGTATGCGTGTTAGGAAAAAAGTGTACTTTCAGAAAAATTAGTACTCAAAGATGCATGAATTTGCATGCAAGAGGAAGGGGTTTTTTTTAAAAAGTGTCACAGCTCAGTATGACATTGGGATGGAGTGGGATAAGACTGTTGGTGGGAGTCTGAGAAACACAATGGAAATGAAACTGACAGGTTTTTCACATCCTTCCTTGGAAATCAGTTACTGAACCTCAGAACTAAGGGTGCTTGACAAAAGACCTCATTAGCCTGTCCACCCAGAAATTCCTCAGTCTTTCTTTTTTCAAGGACACACCCAGCCACAGATTTTTGGCAGAGTTTCCAACACTTCACTATAGTAAACAGTGTCTTTGCAGTCCATCTGATGTTCGGAAACAGTCTATAATGACCAATGAAAAGCATCTTTGTAGCCATAACCTGTTTTCTGAAAGTCTCTTCCTACAATCCATAGCCTTTGAATGTACTCTTTTGCTGGTGTCTACGTGTGTGTCTCTGTGTGTGTGTACACATGACTCTCTTTGGGGAGAAAGATTAATTCTTTTTTACAACTTTGCTGAAAACAGAAATAGTACAACCCAGCACTGGCAGTTGCCATTAAAATATTGGCATCTCTTCCCTTCTTCTTTAGGGCAACTTCCACACTACACTGTTATAGGGTTATTATTCCACTTTCAACATCCAGTGGAACTTTGGGGTTTGTAGTTTACTGAGACCAAAGAGCTCTCTGGATGAGAATTCTAAATGGCCCTCCCTAAACTGCAAACCCCAGGATTTGCAGTTTTTAGAGAGGATGTTGAAAGTGGAATAATAGCACTATAACAGTAAAATGTGGAAATGGCCTAGATCCCACTCCTGCTCTGCCAAGCTCCTTCAAAAGAACACATGAAGCTGCCTTATACTGAGTCAGACCATTGGTCCATCTAGTACAGCATTCTCAACTTTGACTGGTAGTGACTCTCCAGAGTTTCAGGCAGGATTCTTTAGTAGATTTGCCTGGAGCTGATATTTTATCCAAGCACTAAGCAGCTTTCAAAATCAATCAGTGTCTGACTAGGCATGTTCAGGAATCTGACAGGATGGACTCAAAAACCAAAAGGCAAATCCTTTGTGGAAAGGAAGGTAGAAGGGACCTAGGGAAGATGCACAAGGGTGGTTACCCCTGAATGAGTGCATGTGTGCTGAGAAGCAGCCTCCTGAAAGGTTCCAACCTCTCCTTTTGCCATTGTGACCCAGTATATAGGCTTTGTTTATGCCCCCTTTTACTTCTCAACAAAGCAATGCAAATTTGGATTGTTTTTCTCTTCTTTGATCTGTGAAACTGAACCACTTTTTGGATTTTTTTTGTTTTTGTTTCCTCTTCCTCCTCCTTCCAGAAGCCTTAGGAGTCCAGATTTGCTTACCTCCCATCCTGTACGCCTTCCTCAGTCTGAAATCAGGCCCTCCGTGGTTTACGCAGAACCACAGCTTAGGTCTTAAAAATCCTACAACCCCACTCTTGGGGAGAGTATTCTTTTTTGAGTTAATCGAAGTCTGATTTTCGGAACCATATTTTATTCATGTAGTTACTTACTTAATATGGAATGGAATGGGCAGTTTACATCTTATGCAAAAAATGAATCCCTGTTTATGATCAAATTATTTCTGCAGCAATATTATTTATTTCACAATCCAATTGTTGCATAAGTTTTGATTCCTATGTGTTCATTACTCCCTTCTCGAGAAATATTTCTGTGTGAGTCATTCACACTCTTCCTAGAACATAGAATTGTTTTTTCCTAGATGTGCTACTACCAAGGTTCAAAGATTCATTATATGCATATATGTTCAAAATGTGTGTGAGTTCATACACCACTGGAGAGCACACCCCAAAACACCAGAAATAACAGTCAACATCTGTGGCTAAGAAATGGCTGAAAACTACAGAGATATTTCCTTCTTGTCCTGGAATTGTGGCATATAAAAACCAATAGAGGAAAAAGCGTTTGATAACGTTTCTTGGCCATTTCTATTCGCAGTTCTTCAAAAAATGAACTGTGGTAATAATTTCTTAAAATGGATAAAAACATTACATACTGATCAACATGCCCAAATAATTATCAACTCTGAAAAAAACAAACCTTGTAAGATTAGAAGAGGTACTACCCTCCCTCGCTGTGACTTTTTCTAATTATTATAGAAGCTCTTTTGATTCAAATACAACAAAATAAAAGTATAAGGGGGTCAACATTAGAAAAGTGGAAGTGAAAGCACTAGCTTTATAAATTATTATTAAAATGGGATCTTGAGCAGGAGGCAATTAAAATACGATGGTTAAATGGGCTCAGTATGTTGGGCATTCAATTGAATTACAAAACTTGGAACAAACATGGAAAAATCTAAACTTTACAAGATGTCAAACGTTTAAAGAAAATTATTATAAAATGTTCAATAGATGCTATTTAACACCAACAAAACTTGCAAAGATTTATAAAGGAAATAATGATAGATGTTGGAAATGTAAAACTGAAAGAGGGACATTTTTTCACTGTTGGTGGGACTGTAAAAAAGCTAAAATATATTGGAAAAACATCCACATAGAAATCTTGAAAATGTTAAATACAAATTTCCCGATGTTACCTGAATGTTGCTTGTTAAACATGGTTGAGTTAATTGAAAGATATATTGGGAAGCAAAACAGGAAAATCTTTTTATATTTGATAACCAAAGCCAGACTAATATTTGCTAGAGACTGGAAAAAAAAGAAAGTCCCAGAAATAGATGAATGGTTGTATGGGATATATGATTTGATGCAAATAGATAAACTTACTATATTGTTGAAAGATAAATCTCTGAATAGATACCGAGAAGAATAGGGAGATGTCTGTAACTATCTAGAGAAGAGATGGGGGCTCTGTCAGTAATCACTCTGAGAGATTATGGATAGCTATCACTGTCAAGTCTGGATCATAGATTCTATTTTATTTCACTTTACTTTATTCATTTAACATTGGTATTGGGGATATTCATCAAGGAGAAACTGATAATTCTATATAACTTCTGTACTTCTGGTATTTTATTATTCTATTAGGTGATATTGGCTTCTTCATATATAACGCATTCTCTTCTTGTTTTTTTTTTTCTTTCTTTTCCCTTTTTGTTAACAAGGCTATTGGGTTTTTATTATTATTATTATTATTATTTCACATGTACATTTCAGATCTCTTTCTGAAATAGCTGAATTGTATAAGCATCTTCTATGAATGAGATTTTACTGAAGACTCACCACCCCCCTTTTCAGGATACCTTTCACTTTGTATTAATAAGAAATGATTCGAGTTATAGCAGAGAATATACAGCCAAGACAGCTTTCTCCTTTTTGTAAAAAAAATCAAAAAATGGTATAGTACAATAGGCCCTCAATATCAAAAGAGGCCGTTTCCAGGACCCCTGTGGATACCAAAATCCATGGATGCTCAAGTCCATTCTATACAAAGGCATAGTAAAATGGTGTCCCTTATTTAAAGTGGTGAACAACCCAAGCAAGTGCTAGAGAGAGCCTGATGAAGATTTGTGAAATGGTGGGAAACTACAGCAGGGTATGGCTACACATTAGAGTAGTGCTTGGCACACAGCAAAATTAAATTTCACTTTTCAGGGTTTTTTCCCAAATACTTTTGAGCCAGGGTTGATTGAATCTATAGATGTAGAGCTCGTCTATATGGAAGACCGACTGTATTCTACATCAGCTACTTAGTTAAGTATACTTCTCTAAGTAATCTGGCCTGGCCTGACCCCCCCGCCCCCACCTTCAAACCAAACAGAAATGCACTCACCTGTTCTGTGATCACCAACAGAATGAATGTCCTTCTCCTGATGCAGCTGACACCTGGTAATGGACATTGCCAAGGGAGTTACAATCATAGCAATCATAGCAGCAAGAAGTGGATTTACGAGGTTGAGCCCTTTCGATTTTCTTTACAGGATGATCTGAGACACGCTATAGTCTCTGTAAAATTGGCCCAGAATCTATAGAATTGCAGCCTAAATAATTGTCAGCTATCACTTCAGTGAGGGAAATGTGGCAGCCTTAAATATTTCAGGTAATATTCACAGGTGGTTATATTGAATATTTTGAGTATCATATAAGATAAATTAAATATCTGCAATCATCATAGTGTTTATCAACATAATGCTCCTGTTTCTTAAATTAAAACTGCTGGGAAATCATTTAATTGCAGCGATGTGTTTGCATGCATGCAAAAACAGTTTGAAAAACATGAGACGTAAGAGGGTCAATTCAAGAATGTTGGTCATTTATTGGTGTGTTGCTAAATGAAATTATATGATCTAGGGGTCTGGGGGGTGCAAAAATTTCATGGGGTGAACTCATCAAAATTACACATTGTTAAAGAAACGCCTCAGGGTATGTTATTTCAACAATTTTTTTTTCTCCCTTTAGTTATTCTGAACCTTGAATAGCTTGTAGGCAATGTTAATTATCCATTGTGTGGTGATATCCCATAGCTGTTTTATAAGCTGAGCTTTGCCTACACAAGTTCAAAAGAAATCTTCAAACTCAACATTACCAAGTTTGAATATTATCTAATTAACCTCCCAGTCTGTCATGCCTTGTTGGTTATCATGAAATTATCACAGCCCCTCAGGTGTTGCAGCACTAGATACAGCTAAGTGCCTCTAATTCCCTCAGGGGCTGATTAGCTCATGATAACAATGCTCCCTTGAGTTGTTTTATTGCTTTTATTAAAAGACTTTATTGTGGGGAAAATGTTTGTTTTTATGCAGGAGGAAGATGGAGTTGACAGTTCAGACTGGTGATGACTGCACTGACTCCTTCTTGGAGCTACAGTGGAAACCTTGATGAATTTGCTCATTTGGGAAACTCTTGAACCATTTGGAATAGTCTGCTCATTTTCTGTGACTTGATAATTAAGAGTGTATTCTACAATGCAGGTTCACTAAGAGGAAAGACAAGTTGGTTGGCCTGCCACAAATAAGCAGAAGGGAAAAAAATAATAAAAAAACCCCTCAAAGTCATCATCCTGGCATTGTATGCTACAAATTCTAAAATTTTACAAATGTGAACAGAAGGTACTGTGGCAACGTAATCCAAATTCTATAGTTAGGGGAAAAGTGGAATCTGAACAGGTTGCACAAAACTGTAGTTGGTTTCCTCTTCATAACCTGGAATTCTATAGGTCCCTACCCACCACCTTGAAGAACTGAAAGGAAAAAGAGAACCAATTTTGAAAGCAGGAAGATTTGGACTAGATGTTGAAAGAAAATTCACTTATTGACTATTAGCATCCATCCACAGCCTAACATTTTCCAGTTCAACTGGTGTAAATCCTTCAAGACTTTGCAAAATATACAATTGCAAACTAAATGAATTATATAAAAAAAACCTTGCCCACCCTGCACATTATTCCAATACACTGCATTAAGGATTTAAGAACAGATGAAACTCAGAAACTCATCTTCCATAATAGGATAGGAAATTCCATCACAGGTATTGTTGTGGGTCATTTCTAAAGACTAATGGTGAGGAAATGCGTTGATGTATTTTTCTCTAAAAATAGCATAGAAATTGTAAGGACAGAAAAATGATTGAATTACAGTTGGCTCTCCACATTTGTGGGGTTAACTTTCACCAATTTGATCTCTGTGAGTTTGTCCAACTCCTGCCTCCTACCTCTGGTGCTTTTCTTCCAGGGAAACTTTCCCTCTGGGGGCTCCAATCAGGCCAGGCAGCTCTTTAAAAATCCATATCTGGTCCTCTTCCTCCTCCACAAGCCACCACCTCACTAGTTAAGGATCGCTCGCAGCCCAAATTCTCAGCACCACAAACTGTCTCACAATGCCCCTCACACTCAAGGAAGGAAATGTGTGAGAAAGAGGAAGTATAGTGCCACCATGAAGACTCACCGCTTGTGCTCTCCTATCTCTGACCTGATTTGGATCCTGTGTGTCGGTTCTTCCTACCGTGCCTTATCCCCCTTCCCACAGACACAGACAGACACACACATTTTGATATTTGCAATTTTTTGACTTTCGGTGGGGCTTCTGCACCCCTAACCCTAGTGAATGTGGAAGGCTGTCTGTACTTGTGAAGAGTTTTACTGAAGTTAATAAACATCACTTGTATGGAAAAGTAGTCAAAGTCAATAATTTGCCCTAAAAACAAGCAGGTGGTTTAACTATTCAGAAGCAGACGGACAGAAAAATAACTTCCAAACTTGTGGGAAAAAAATATCCAGTATCTCTATAAGGACAACATGTGGCAACTCTGTTTTGTGGACTTCTCGTTGCACTGTGGCTTTGTGTACATGTTTCTTCCATTATGAACCAGAGATGAGGCAAAAACCAATGATCTATCCACAGCTTGTTGACTCTCTTTTAGCGCGCTTCAGATTTTTGATCCATTCTTGGATAAATTCTTGGATAAATTACCAGTGGTTGTTACCTAATTATGATGCTAACTGGTTACTAAACATGGACTATGGCCATTTCAGCACGGGGTGAGGGAATTGCCCCGTGCCGGTACTTACCAGACTTCTTGGCTCCACACTTGGGTCCAGGCTGGTCCGGAGCAGTGCGTGACCGCCGCTCCGCACTGCTCCAGGAACGAAAATTGCAGCTTCTGGTTGGTCGAGGCTCTCCACCAACCACTGGAGCTCGCCAGCCTAAAGCCCGCCCCCGGCAGATCGCAGGCTCGCACTGGTGCGAGCCTGCAAATCTGCACCAGAGCATGGGCATGGAGTGGCGCACTCCGTGCTTTTGAAAGACCTGTTTCAAGCAGTCTTTCTAAAGCACACTACACAACCACTTTGGGTCGTTCCAGAGCGGGCTCAGGTGCGGAACTACACTAAGTAGGTCCGACCCAGTCCGCTCCCAGGTGCAGACTGCACCGTTTCTTTAAACCCATGCAGAAATGGCCTATATTATATAAGACAGTTAAAAGAGCATATCAATACATATTGATTGATGGAGATTTCTAAAGTTAATATGAAGACTCCACCCCTCCACTAGCAAAAATGATTCATTCAGTTAATTCATATTGCCATGCATAATCTAAACCAAGTCAGAACATCTCAATACCAGCAACATACTCTGTCTGCCTTAATGTTAAACATGGATTCCCTGGTGTGGCTTCTTGGCAGCACCAGCAGAAGTGTCAAAGAGTGAATAATAACTCAACATCTGAAACTATGGTTTATGGATATCTTGTTGGTGAGAATTAAGGTGGTTTGTTTACTTCCATGGAAGGATGGAAACTGTGTGTGAATCAGACAATAACAAGAGGTCCCATCACTTCTTTCCCTCTTGATAAGCTAGGCCTGTGGAACTGGGTGTTTATTACTTGGGAAGTACTTTGTGAGGTGATTTTCAGAGACTTTCCAGAGAATTTTTGAAAATTCACAATATTTGTTATTTTTGTAGCATTATTTTCCATTTTCACAAGGCAAGGCAGCTAACATTGCTGTGAGAGACTGGGTTTGGTGATGAATGGACTTGGAGGGGGTGGCAGCATTACTTAGGAGTGGATAGCAGCATTACTATATCTTTTTAAACATCATCAGTCTTGGCAAATCTGTATTGCAGCACTGATATGAACCCACAACTTCCTAAAAGAGATGTTTAAAATGAAGTAGAATTTTCTACACATCTAATGAATAGATGTATCAATAAAAGTTCATGCCAAATTAAATTTGTAAGTTTTAAGGTGCTACAAGACTTTTAATAATTGTCTAGGAGGCAGGAAAACAACGAGTAGTTTTGGGAACCAGTCCTTACATACTCAATTAAATGTTCCTTGGAGAATGTAGCACAAGTTGATTGTGGGTTTTTTTCCCACTTCCAAGGAACAAGATGTGCAAAATAATATTTAAGGTATTTATTTGTTAATCCACCACATTTTAAAATTATTTTCCTTTTCTCCTAGGGTATCAAGCTTTCAAACAGACAATTCACCTCAAATCAAATGAATAAGTATGTTGCAATATTAATGTATGAATTTATGATGTCTGTCTGTCTATCTATCTATCTATCTATCTATCTATCTATCTATCTGTCTGTCTATTTACATATCTATCTATTTTGCCTCTACCCACCTACCATCTATTTATCGATTGTGCTTGTTTGATCCAAGGTGAATTTAATTATGTGTTTGACTGAATCTTATATTGCACCTCTATCTCCCTCAAAGTCTTTTAAAGCACAATATTTATTCAGAAGAAGATCTCATGTGTTCAGTGGGCCCACAATCATGTAAGGATCATTACCCTAGGCTACCATTCTTCTCCTATCTGCCTTATAACATACAAAATGCCAGATTGCAGGCTTGATAGTAAGCTATAGAGAACCAGTGTGTGGTGTAGTGGCTTCAATGTGGGACTACAACCCTGTGGTTGGCCATGAAACCCACTGGGTGACCTTGGACACATCACAGACTCTTATAACAGAAAACCCCATGATATGTTGGCCTTAGGATTGCCATAAGTCAGAAATGACTTGGGGGCACACAACAATAAGTAAACTATAGCATTTTTATGTTGCATTTAAGGCCTATAAAATATTACTTCCTTCAGAAAAATTGTGGCTCTTTGAGGGACATTGGATAAGAAGAGGCTTTCTGCTTAGTTTTAATATATCTTTGGCCCTTTCCACACGGGGGGCGGCAAAATGGGGGAAACGGGGCAGCGCACGTGGGACGGAGCTTATCTTGAAGCGGGGCGCTCCGTCCCCGCGGGGAGCAGCGTGAATTCACTGCTCTAAATGTCGGCGGCATTCAGCGGCGGCCGGCGGCGCCCAAAATGGTGGCCTGCTGCTTCCGGCGGCGCTCTGCCAATCGGGGCAGCGTGCCAGCTGGAAGCCCGCCCCCGGGCAACTCTGCAGGGACGCGCTAGCGTATCCATGCGGTTCTAAATGGGGCACTGCGACAGAGTAGTGCGCACAAGTTTTAAAAAGACCACTTGAAAAGTGGTCTTTAAAAACACGGAGCACCACCCCTGCGGCCATGCGAGAGCGGTTTGAGGTCTAGAACTTCCCCTTTTTTCACAGCTCGTGCACACCCCACAGTGTAGACGACCTCCATGTCCGGTCGTCACAGCACGGGGTTTTACCCCTGTGTGGAAATGGCCTCTGTTTGGTGGACCTCTTTTAGAAACAGCTGTTCACTGCCATTATTAATTAGATATTTGAAAGCATATCTAGCATACTGCTTATAGAAAGTCACAACACAGTTGCTAGTTCTTAACAGCTGCAGTTGTTGCTCTACTTCTGTTAGTTGTTCCTTTTATTATTGCCACAAAAATTCCTTAGGAGTGTTTTTGTAAAGAATCTGGGCTACACTTAAAGTTAACCTGCCCCGCTTAAAAAATAGAGCCTAACAAATTCACTCTCAAATGTATTAACATCATACCTGGGAAAAAGATCATAGTCAGATTAATTACAACTATGTTTTTCCTTAAAGTACTTCAATCAGCCATTTTCCTTAAAATTACCTAGATCAGCCATTCTCAAATGTGCAAGGGACTCTGGCACATTTGAAGGGGGTCACAGACAGAAAAATGTGAGAAGGAGAGCTCCAAAGGTTTATGGGAACCTTGGTGACTGAACTGATCAAATACCCAAACAGCAACCTTAATCAGAGTCAGCAGTTTATCTCCTAGTTATAATGTCTTTCCAACACACCATTTGACATTCCTTGACAAAATGGAAGAACAGAATTGGTATGGTAACAAGAGGTGACTTCCGACTGTCATTGTCTAATTTGGAACATAATATAATGAAACTTGCAGAAAAGCACCAAGGTCAAGGATCATGTTAGGTCTGATAGACCTTTAATTTCATACAGTGCTTTTTTAAAATCTTGTCCAGTATGTCAGAATGTTCAAATTTTCTTGGTACTCAGTAATAAATTATGTTTTGTCTATCTGTTTGTGTTATATCCCTGTTTGATGGATTATGTGTGCCTAGAACCTGAGAGGAGCAATAGCTAAAAAGAAAAGAAAGTTGAGAATGGCTAGATAATGTTACTTTTTAAAAAACAGTACTTTGAATATGAATATATATTTGCTTAGATGAAAATATGTTACTGATCAAATACAAAATTTGATTCTGATTTAATTACAGCAAGTTCTACATAATTCTTGTAAATATGCCTATGATGGTACTAAAAAGGGTTGATCTTTTTGCTCAAAATTACTTTATGCTGCATGATTTTCAAAAGTTTGGGAGATAGCTTTATAATGACACAAACTGATACCATCACAGGAGCAGCTGGTCATGACTGAGGCAACAATATCCATTTCCCTTAAAGGGACAGGAAATATTTGTAATTTTCCTGGAATAACTTGTCCTCATTGGTCAACTCTTTTCCCAAGAACATAGGACCACTGTGATCTTTTTTGTGTGTGTGCTTTCAAAACCAGCATATGGCATCCACATCACAGGGTTTTCTCAACAAAATTTATTAAGACCAAGCTTTTCATTTCCTTCCTTGAAGGCTGAGAAGTGTGGCCTGCCCAAAAGCATCCAGTGGGCTTCTGTAGATGAGTGGGGATAAGCAATAAGAGAGAGTCAAAATTCATGACATGCAAGGTTGGCAGTCAGGAAGTACCTCTTAACCAGCTAACGCTCTACCTAAATACCAAATGGAAGTATTGATTTCAGTCAACTTAGCCATGTATTTCTGTGTAAAATCAACATACTGTCTGCAATCATGAATTACATATTTCTGTCTTTATGAAGGTCCCATACCCCAAAACACAGGATTTTTTGGCATTTTGTTCTATCCTTATTTATAGATTTAGGGTATTTATACCCCATCTTTCAGTCAAAAAAGCTCCCAGGGTGGCTGACAAATCATTAATTTGCCCTTTGCCTTCCAGATGACAATATAAATTAAAAATGAAACATAAGGAAAAGGGAACAGCAGCCAGGGAGGATATTAACATCAGTTGATGGTGGTTGCTCTTCTCTCCCTTACAATCCAGGACAATAGCAATTGGAACACAAAGGGAGGGCCTCTCACCACCCACGGGACCAAGGCATGATGAAGCTGGAGCTGGAGCTGGTTGCTCTTCTCTCCCTCAGAGGCCACCACAATGGCAGTTGGAATAAAGGCAAGGCCTTTCACCAGATGCTGAAGCCCAGCACAATGAGGCTGTGTCTGGCTGCTCTTCTCTCTTTGAGAGGTCAACTTTTCCTATATAAAAGGAAATGCTTTCCAACCTTCAAATGGGGACATCTCTTATACTCAATGGTGCCAGCCAGCCCTACAAAGGACAAGCTTTCTGGCCCTCAGATAAAGGACTTTCTTTATAATCAGGGACACCTAATAACCCTATTTTCCAAAGGAAACAGCAAACATACCTGTGTACAGGGCCACTATCTGTGCTTGGCATTTGGGGGCCCGTGCCAAAGCATATGACCTAATGGTCAAATGTAGAAAACATTGAAAATCACTAGCAATAGTATCATGAACAAGGGTATTTGGGGTATTCCAGAGGGCCAGACTCATCCCAGGGCACTAAAGGATCAAAATTGCTGGTCCTCCTTGCAGTTGCTACCTGCTCAATACCAGCACTTTCTGTGGCTGAGTAAGCAGGTTGAGTAAGAAAATGACCAAAGAGAGAAAACACCGACAGCTTCTGTGTACAGTGCAGAGACAGTGGCAAAACTGGCAAGAAGGTGAAGATGGTAATGGTATGGGTCCCATTTAGGGAAAGGAGCTTACTGAATGTCCTATCCATCCAAGGGTTTCTAAAAAGCAAAACAAACCTGGAACTACCTGTGGTAAACCATTTTTAAAGTAATAGTTGTGTGTTCCAATAGACAATCCTAGCTTTTAGGCACCCAGTGCAGAATAAAATTGGCACATACAATGTCATCAATGTATAAAGAACACCAATTCAGATTGGAAGCCACCTGGATTAATGCTATACTGTGTGTTAATGTATCAGCAATTCTTTGTTTACTCTCTGGTTTTGTTTTGTTTTTTTAAAAATTACTTTCACTTCATTTCAATTGTCTGTTTGTATGTAACAGATAAATTTCCTGACTCATCATAGAGTAACAAGACCACAAAGAGAAACTGGGTTGAATAACAACCACTTTATTCAATATAAAACCCATATAATTAATTAATTAAATTGATCCACAATTAATTAAATATTTACTTAAATGTAATTTAATTAATGGGCTGCTGTGGGTTTTTTGGGCTATGAGGCCATGTTCTAGTATTATTTGCTCCTGACATTTCGCCTGCATCTGTGGCTGGCATCTTCAGAGGATCTTTCCCCTAGCAGGCTGGCCAGAAGGACTCTCACACGTGCTGCAAATCCCCCAGGAACAACATGTTACCTTCCTCCAATAGGTGTATGCTGTCTCCTCTGTATTTGTGAATGTGGGTTGTGGTCCAACATGTTGGATTTCCCTGTTTACCTTCTGTGGGCTGTATTGAGATAGTGTGGATCACCTTCCCCCTCCCAAACCTGAGAAGTTAAATGGCTGATCACAATAAGGATATCCCTGGCTATAAGGACCTTACCCTTCAACAAACTGTGGTCATTCCAACCCACAGATGAATGACAATAATATGAAGAGAGGCCCAGCGCACTCTCCGAATAACAGTGTCAACAAACCATGCCAATGAATGTTCCTCTACTCCAGCCACTCAACTGAGGCTAAGAAGGGGGAGAGGAAGCTTAAAATTCCTCTGAATCTGTCCCCTATGATCAGCATCATGGCACATTATGCCCAACATCAGAACCTTCTGGCCTCATTCTGTGTTGCGTGAGCACAGAGCTCCATTCTGCCCACAAAATGTTTGAATGAAAAAATGGATGGCCTGTAAGAGTTTCTTTAAAAATGCCTTGGCCTGTGGAATTGTACTTGTTCCCTAGATCTCTGTCTTTATTACATTCTCCATTTTATTTTCACCTATTTCCCACCTGATTTCAGTTAAAAGCATTGCAATTTTTCACGAGGTAAACAAAACTCCCTTTAGGATCAGAGCACAAAGCAGCACATAGTTCTGTTTGTACTATGGTCTTCAATTAAAAATACAAATTTAGCTTTTAAAATCTTGTACTGTCTTTTAATTATTTTATTATCAAGCGCCATACTTTGTTCTCCAGTACTGCTACACCACGAGGGTAACAATTTTGCTGATGGAAGGGGTTTGAAAAATAAGGCAAAAGCTACACAGACCTTTAGTTGCTGACTGCTGCAAAATTGCTTAATAACTAGTATCATGTAAATGAGCCTGGAAGCAAAATGACTCATAATCTCTCCTCATGCAGAGATTTTAATTAAATAATTATAATGTCCTTGCTGTAATTATTTATATGTAAGTATGCTCCTGAGCATTGTCTTTCACGTCTTTATATTTTCTGTCACATGAGCTTCACTATTAAACAACACCAACACCAAACACAAGTTTGGAAGATAGTTAATATAAGGAGGTGAGGCAATTACCAGAAAAAGGACCTTTTTGGTTGCAGCTCCTCACCTCTACAGCCTCCAACATTGCACAGATGAAAATAGGACACATGTGGCCAAACAACATCAGAACGTGGCCAAGATGGCAAAAGTTATTAATGGGGAAGAACAAAGCTGCTGATAGAGGCAGCAGCAGTTAGCTTTTGCTTGAGCCTACTGGGGAGAACTAGATCTTGTCCCCTCCTCGCCTCTCCCCGCTGCTGAGTTAATTAAGTTCAAACTACTTTTGCACTTTGAACACAGTGTACGCCAATGGAAGTAATCAGAGAACAACAGGGGAATGCAGTCGGAGAAGAGAGAAACTGGGACATTTTCAAAAGCCTCTGAAAAGGTGGGGTGGTAAGGGATTAACTGGAACTGTTCCTAACAAATTGGGACAGCTGGAGGGTATCCATCTCTGGAACTCACTCCCTAGGAATGACTCCCAGATGTTTGGTTTCATATATTTTTTGCAGAACTACTTTTTATTTTGCCAGTACT
The DNA here is from genome assembly GCA_948472985.1 of Iguana delicatissima. Classification (NCBI taxonomy): domain Eukaryota; kingdom Metazoa; phylum Chordata; class Lepidosauria; order Squamata; family Iguanidae; genus Iguana; species Iguana delicatissima. The sequence goes on along the minus strand of CAOKZL010001099.1, from coordinate 853,765 downwards.
TTCAAAAATGTATTTGAAGCTGACTTCATTCTCTAGCTGTGATTTTTGTGCCTTCACTACTATATTTGTTTTGTTTCTGATTTCTTACCCACACAAAATGGAAATCTACCATTGTTTCTAAATTTAAATTGCATTATATTTGGTTAGATTAAGACTTAAGGTCTTTCCGCTCTACACTGTTATAGTGCTATTATTCCACTTTCAACATCCTGTGGAATTCTGGAGTTTGTAGTTTACTGAGGCCAAAGAGTGGCTGTGGCTAAGAATTCAAAATGCCCCCCAAACTGCAAACCCCAGGATTCCATAGGATGTTGAAAGTGAAATAATAACAGTATAATAGTGTAACGCACAAATGGCTTTCACCATCCTTAGGGTACAACTGTTGGTTATCTATGGGGGTTAAGTTAGTTACGATAACCATAAATTATATTTTCAGTGGATCCTAAATATAACTAAGTCTTGATCCAGTCCAATATTTATTTATATCTTCAAGTTGGCTGTGTTAACATTGAAATGTTCTAAGTAATGGTGGCTTGCCTTTTCTGAAAACACATAGTAGTCTGAAACTCAGAGATCTGCCTCTTGCTTGGCTGAAGCACACAGGTCATGAATCAGAGCAAAGGAGAGAAATAAGACAATCACAATTTAAGCCAAGCTGGAGATTAAATTTTAGATAGTGTATTAGGTTGAAACAAAAAGTAATTTGATGTCAATTGTACTGTTTGACTGGCCAGATTTGTTTTGTTTTGTTTTACAAATGGAAACCTACCATTGTTTCTTCACCCTACTGAGCATTGCTAAGTGTAATCTGATCATATACCCTGACTCATTTAGTCTATAGTCCCATCTTGGGACTCTGTTTACTTGCCAAACTTCATGATTACACCATCTGGTCTAATTTTGGATTTTTTCAATTTTTCCTCATCTTCCCCATGACATTCTTGTAAATCATAGAATCATAGAATCATAGAAATGTAGAGTTGGAAGAGACCACAAGGGCCATCCAGTCCAACCCCCTGCCATGCAGGAAAACCCTCAAAGCACTCCCGACAAGTGGCCATCCAGCCTCCGCTTAAAAACCTCCAAAGAAGGAGACTCCACCACACTCTGTGGCAGCACATTCCACTGCCTGACAGCCCTGACTGTCAGGAAATTCCTCCTGAGGTTCAGGCGGAATCTCCCCTCCTGCAGCTTGCATCCATTGCTCCTTGTCCTGGTCTCAAGAGCAGGAGAAACAAGCCCACTCCCTCCTCGACATGACATCCCTTCAAATATTTAAACATGGCTATCATGTCCCCTCTCAACCTTCTCTTCTGCAGACTAAACATACCCAGCTCTCTAAGTCTGTCCTCATAGGACATGGCTTCCAGGCCCCTCACCATTTTGGTTGCCCTCCTCTGGACCTGCTCCAGCTTATCCATATCCTTCTTGAATTGGGGTGCCCAGAACTGGACACAGTATTCCAGATGAGGTCTAACCAATGCAGAATAGAGTGGTACCAATACCTCCCTCGATCTAGACACCATACTCCTATTGATGCAACCAAGAATTGCGTTGGCCTTCTTGGCTGCCGCATCACACTGCTGACTCATGTTCAGCTTGTGGTCTATGAAGACTCCTAGTTCCCTTTCACACGTACTGTTAGCCAGCCACGTGTCCCCCATCCTATATTTCTGCATACCATTTTTCTGCCTAAGTGTAGGACCTTACATTTCTCTCTGTTGAAGTTCATTTTGTTAGCCTTGGCCCAGCTCTCCAATCTGTCCAGGCCCTTTTGAATTTTGATCCTGTCATCAGGCGTATTAGCAACCCCTCCCAATTTGGTGTCATCTGCAAATTTGATCAGTGTGCTCTCTATTCCTTCATCCAAGTCATTAATGAAGATATTGAACAGCACCGGGCCCAGGACAGAACCCTGTGGCACCCCACTAGTCACTTCTCTCCAGGATGAGAATCTGCCATTGGTGACCACCCTTTGGGTACGGTCAGTCAACCAGTTACAAATCCACCTGACAGTAGCCATGTCCAGACCATATCTTACTAGCTTCTTTGCAAGAATGTCATGGGGAACTTTGTCAAAGGCCTTACTGAAATCAAGATATACTACGTCCACAGCATTCCCTTCATCTATCAAGCAAGTAACTCTATCATAAAAAGAGATAAGATTAGTCTGGCATGACCTATTTTTGAGAAATCCATGTTGACTTTTCGTAATTACGGCATTGTTTTCTAAGTAACTAGAAACTGAAAAGAAGCTAGTAAGATGTGGGCTGGACAGGGCTACTGTCAGGTGGATTTGTAACTGGTTGACTGACCATATCCAAAGGGTGGTCACCAATGGCAGATTCTCATCCTGGAGAGAAGTGACTAGCGGGGTGCCACAGGGTTCTGTCCTGGGCCTGGTGCTGTTCAATATCTTCATTAATGACTTGGATGAAGGAATAGAGGGCACGCTGATCAAATTTCCAGATGACACCAAATTGGGAGGGGTTGCTAATACGCCAGATGACAGGATCAAAATTCAAAAGGACCTGGACAGATTGGAGAGCTGGGCCAAGGCTAACAAAATTAATTTCAACAGAGAAAAATGTAAGGTCCTGCACTTAGGCACCAAAAATGGAAGTCACAAGTATAGGTTGGGGGACATGTGGCTGGATAGCAGTATGTGTGAAAGGGATCTAGGAGTCTTGGTAGATCACAAGCTGAACATGAGTCAGCAGTGTGATGCGGCAGCCAAGAAAGCCAACGCAATTCTTGGTTGCATCAATAGGAGTATGGTGTCTAGATCGAGGGAAGTATTGGTACCACTTTATTCTGCTTTGGTTAGACCTCATCTGGAATACTGTGTCCAGTTCTGGGCACCCCAATTCAAGAGGGATATGGATAAACTGGAGCAGGTCCAGAGGAGGGCAACCAAAATGGTGAGGGGCCTGGAAGCCATGCCCTATGAGGACAGACTTAGAGAGCTGGGTATGTTTAGTTTGCAGAAGAGAAGGTTGAGAGGGGACATGATAGCTGTGTTTAAATATTTGAAGGGATGTCATGTCGAGGAGGGAGAGGGCTTGTTTTCTCCTGCTCTTGAGACCAGGACAAGGAGCAATGGATACAAGCTGCAGGAGGGGAGATTCCACCTGAACCTCAGGAAAGTCCAGCAGTGGAATGTGCTGCCATGGAGTGTGGTGGAGTCTCCTTCTTTGGAGGTTTTTAAGCGGAGGCTGGATGGCCACTTGTCGGGAGTGCTTTGAGGGTTTTCCTGCATGGCAGGGGGTTGGATGGATGGCCCTTGTGGTCTCTTCCAACTCTACATTTCTATGATTCTATGATTCTAATTTTTTTGATTTTGTTTTTCTTTTGTTTTGTTTTACTGAAGAGTTCTGAGGAAACTGAAAGGCTGCCCACTTTACCAAAAGTGGTGTTGCCAAATGTGAATTTTGATTGGGTTAAATGGATAACTTCTCTGATTTTTCCTAAATCTTAGGGCAGGAAGAATTGTGAAGTCATTCATAATGTGTATGAACTATCCAACATTGGACAAATTGTTCATTTATATGTTAAACAGGGTCTGAGGAAGGCAAAGTTAATTAAAGAACATGCATACAGGTTTGTTTGCCCTTGTGGACAGGTACTGTGAAGGAATCAGTTGGAAAACTGATTTGCAAGAGTTGATGCAACTGAGTAAATGGATTGTTAAAGGTCATTTTTATCAGTGGTACAACCTAATTTTCTTCTCATGTTTTGCTTGCTCTTTAACTTCAAATGAAAGACATTAATTCAAATGTAAATAGCAATATTTTTGGTAATTGCAGGAATATCACGTTAAGGTCAGGAAAGGCTGTTTGTAACTAAACTGACCAACAGCTTCCAAACAGTCCCCAAATCAAGTTACTTCTTCTTTATGCAAAGACTTAAGGATGTGAACTAATCAAGCTGAGGCTGTTCAGTGAACTAATGAGTGCTTTGCAAGTGCCATAATTTTTGCTTCAGTGTTGAAAAATGAGTAAATGTTCAGTTTTGTTCAGTTTTTGTTCCTTCTATTAAACAGATGTCCAATGAAACTGCAGTCTGAATCTAAGGATGGATAGACTACCCATTTCTGCTCTGTGGAGATTTAACAGGGAGCAGAACAAAGCACTCACCTGTGCTCAAACACACAAGTAACTCATTACAAAGAATGAATTCCTTGTGGACAATTCTTTTCCCTCACTAGCAAAAGTATTGCTAAGGTGTATTTATAGACTGCAGATGCCCCCATGATCAGAGCCACTTTATTTACTTTCCTTCTGTGTGTAGTGCAGATTGTTGCTGAAACAGGAGGGTATACTTCTGAACTCATGTTTTTATATTAGCTACTGCTCCACAAATTTTCCATGGCCTAGTCCTTTTAAAGCAGATTCATGAATAATGACCCAATCCTACCACAACTGGCAACCTTAAAAATAAATGTACAGTGCATGTCAGTTCTTGAGGCAAGAACAGAATGGTTACTTCTGAATCTCACTAATTACTTGGATCTGGCTGATTCAAATAATTTCTAAACAAATTTCTAAAAGATTAACAGATTGGTGAGGGAAAAGTCAGCTGTCATGCAGTAGATGCAGCTTTACTGAGAAGCTTTACTATTTTATCTATTAGTTTTTAAATATGTATTAGTTTGTAAATCAGCCAATGCACTATTTAAATACACAAACATTTTAAGACTGTCGGATGAGCCAAAAATTGACCAGCTTGGTTTTTTTTAAAAAAACAAAACTCTATACATCCCAAAGTAATACTCCACGGTCACACACATATATTTTACTAGGCTATATAAAAACAGAGAATTAGCAGGAAGGACATTTCAGATCATAGCCTAGCCCCTTTGGGCTTACAAAATAGCCCAGAAAAGAACAGCCACAGCAGTTCAAGTCCTAAGCTTTATTCAGTTGCTTAAGATGTTTCAAGCAACATATTTAGATGTACCCATGCACACCCCTAAAGGTTACTGTTGCATGATTAGAGATTCAGCAACTTGATGTCATAATATGCCAAATGGAGAACATTAGGATAAACGCTTCCTTCAGTTTCTGCTTAATGTTCTGATGAAAATAAAGAAGCTAATTGCTGATACTAGAAAGATATTTACCAATACAACTTTAGAACTTCTTTTTTCATATTGCAGCTGTCTCTGTTTCCCATTTACATTGGCCATTTCTCTGTTGGTGCATCTATTTCCAGTCTTTTTATTTTGGTAGGACAAGATAGTATTCAAGGTTTTAAAAATGTGTACACAATCATCACAAACCTTTCAAAGAAGAGATACCATGCAGATATAATATACAGGCAGTAGTTTTCTGTATGAAGCCTTGGAAACTGATGTTATGAGCTTGCAGTAGATATCTGTTACTGATTAAATGAATTTTGAATGTTCTTCTTAGTGGGTCTTAATTGTAGGATTTGATGCATTTTCTGGATGACTCTTTTGCTTTATTCCTCTGTTCCTTTCTCTGTGCAATGTGAAAAGTGTTAATTTTAGTGCGGTGCTATTCGGAGTAGTGTTCTACAGGCTGTTTCACACTGAGCTTCCAGGAAAGAAAGAAACAGTTGCAGCCAACGGGCATCAATGTGATGCTGGTCTCTGGCACACTGGTTAAAAAGTTGTGCTCAGTATCAGGTAGCTTAAACATCATTGTTTTAGTGTATTGGCTCTGTAGTTTGATCACGAGATGGAGGTGTGACTGCATCTTACAACATTATCATGTTCATTCAGCATTTTAATAAAAATCATATTATGTGGTCATACTATTGCATCAACTGTGAAGGTGTGCCAGTAGTCCTGTTGACTACCATGAGAAAACTAGGTAAAGTTCCACCAGTCCCTCATAGATATGAGGATACTGTGATTGCAACATTTGTCACCCCATTGATTTCCAAGATTGATTTGGCTTATCCAACTGTCTAGGAGGGGTGTTCCCTTTGTCACTGCTCATCCCGCCAAAGCTGAAGTCCTATCAGTTTGACAGTGCTTCATACCCAGAATTATCACTTGAACAGCAAACTGTACAATTGAACTGTGATAGAGAATGACATCCCGAGCCTAAACACTTTTACTACTAGGCAAGGCCCATTAATTTTTAACAAAATATGTTGTTATTGCTGTTGTTTTTGTCTGCTTTCAAGTCATTTATGACTTATGGTGACCCTAAGGCAAACTTAATACAAGGCAAAAGTTGTACCGGGGTGTGATTGCCTTTCCCTTGTTCTGAGGCTGAGAGAGTGTGACTTACCCAAGATCACCCGGTAGGTTTCCATGGCCAAACAGGGATTTGATGCCTGATCTCCAGAGTCACGGCCCAGTGCTTAAACCACTACATCACACTGTCCTTTAAGGGAGCATCTTCAATTCAGAAGGCTGCGTGTGACCGTATATCCTACTACAGAGAAGATTGCCCTGCTTGAAAAAGTGTAAGAAGGCAGGACTCTTTTTGAAGGGGTCTTCTGTGTGAAGATATACTAACTAACTGAAAGATAAGGAATCATATGAAGAGAAAGCTGGCTACTGTAAGGTATCCACCAACAATTCACATCCAAAATAGCAGACTAAGCAGGAATATAGGTTGGCCCATCACAGCCTATGCCACAATGGCAAAAGGTACTTCTACTTAAATTTATTTCTTGATTTATTATTAAATTTATTTCTACTTGAACTTTTATACTTCTATAGCCATTTCCGCACTAGACTGTTATAGCACTATGATTCCACTTTCAACATACTATGGAGTCCTGGGGTTTGCAGTTTCGGGGCCCTTTGAGGCCTCTCCCAAAACTGCAAACCCCAGGATTCCACAGGAAGTTGAAAGTCGAATCATAGTTACCAATCTACAGCACCACTGCAGCTCTGCGGTTGCTTTCAATTACCAATTAAGTCCCGATTTTCCTCTTCCTACCCTCCTTCTCTTAAGAACCCCGCTTAATGTCTTCTTTGCTCTGGGGGGGTCCTGATTAATATTCCAAATGTAACAACCTCACAACATCTCTTCTGTACTTTTTCTTAATGTCTTATCACTGTCGGTTTTTTCCCCCCAACGATAGCTCTTTCCACCAGCCCTCCAAACCTTCTGTTATTCTCACGTCTTTATTTTTAGAAATCTTATTCTTATTCAGTCGCTTAGTCCAAGTGTTTGATCTATCCCCTGTTCCACTTATGTTTACAAGCTACCGATTGCCTGTACTTCTCTGAGGTTCTAGGTAGAGCGCAGTTTTCAAAGTCTCTACACTTCTTTCTCTCATTCCTCCCTTCTCCAATCCGATAGTCCAAACCTCCTTGGACACGTTTTCTTTTCCCCTGAATAGAGATCTTGTATGCCCTCCAACTCAGCAGAAATTCAATAGGATCTCACTTACCCCCACGGCTTTCTCCAAATGTTTGTGTAGAAAAATAAAATACAAATAACGGTGGTCACACAGCAAGCTTTTCTGTTGTTCAGGCTGCCTGGCACGATAATGGCGGCTCCATGATCCCTGCTGTCCGTCCATGCTTCTTCTTTCCTTCCTTCTCCTTTGCACTCAGGACAGGGACGGATCCCCTTCAAGCCCCTCCGCGTCCTCCTTTTTCCAGGGGACACTTTCCTCCAAGTTCGGTTCTTCTAGTGAGGAAAATCTGATCACGCCAGGGTACGGAGTTCACTAGCTCTGTGAACCCCGTCTAGTCACCGTGTCGCCTCCACCGGAAGTCTCCTTTATGTAATTGACAATAAAATGTATATTTTAATAATAAAAAAAAAGAAAAAAAAGAAAGTGGAATCATAGCGCTATAACAGTCTAGTGCGGAAATGGCCTATATTTGAATCAGTGCATACACAGAATATTTTTTAAATGAAATTCTTTGCCCTCTTCTCAAGGAGTATATTTCTTCTTTTTTGAAGATTCCAAAATAGGTGCCCTATTTTTCCTTTATGTTAGCTTTGGCATTTTCCTAATGAAGGCCTGTGAAAAGATTCTTCCCCTCTAGCCCAAGCAAGACTCTGACTAGCCCAAGCAAGGCTATGAAGAAATGTTCTACTTTTAACTTACTTTCAGATCGTCATGGCTTGAGAATACTTTTAATCTCTTTTCCATTTATAAACTTACTGCTTGACCTTTTGCAGCAAGGTGGCTTGTATATGAAATGTCAGACAGAAGCTTATAGACATGGGACAAAGTTATACTTTAATTAAAAAAGATGCCATGAGACTGAAAAAAAAGGTTACTGGCCTAGATCACAAATATTTAATGCCAGATTACTATTTATGATTCTGAAATAACAAAAGGGAACTTCCAAGTATCATGTAAGTGATCAGTCTCTACATGTACATAAGATAATATTGATGGCGGCGTGACAAGTACCATTGAAATTCATTCCACGTTTTAAAGACGTTGTTTCATTTCTTTCTTTTTCCCTCCCACAATTTCTTCCCAAAGCTTCTTTGAAGGAAAAAAAGGACAGAAAATGGTTAATTGTTTTTAAGGTCAGTGTTGCCTTTAGATGGATGCTGGAGTAAAATGTTAAGCAAAGTACATTCAGTTTGGTTAACTATTCATTCATGCAAAGACCTGTCAGTTTAGGCGTGCAGTTGTAACATCGTGAGCATTCCTACATGAGTGGGTGGAATGATGGATTATCTAGTGTTGTGTTCAGTGACTTTATTCATGAAGAGGCGAGAAAGACATTCAGAAGGGTTCTTGCTCTTTGGTCCAGTAGATGCACAAAACAGAAGCAAGGTGACATTCTCAGAGAAATTCCCAAAGACAAAGGCCTAATACTGGGAGCGGGGAGAAAAGAGGCCACAGCCCTCTTCAGCTGTGATCCTTCATTTTAATGTTCAGTTCAACTTCATCTGGCCATTGATTTGATGCATGCAGCAGATAAATTCTTAACAGCAGGAGGGTATAATTAGGAAACCATTTTTTGGCCCTTTTGAGGCAAAATGGAATAACATATGCTGAGTAGTATATAGATGAGAAATCATGCTTCCTTGCATGCTACAAAATTATATCACTATGGTTCTGTAACCCCTGCTGGCAGACCCAGTCCTACAGGAGTACAATATTTAATATCCAGAGTTATTGAGCAAGAGGTTCACCGGATAGGAACGTAGACATCCAGGTCTAAAATAGAAGCATTACTAGCCAGGTCAGACCAACGTTTCCCCAATCACATCTCCAAGATGGAAACCTTGAAAGGCACGCACACACTCACAATGGACAATCAACAACAATGACACCTTCAAGGGACTGCATATCCTCCTGATGAGATGAATGCTTGCAACAGTGAGAAATACAAAGATAAGGTCTATTTGCATGATTCGGCCATTGTCTTTTCCCAGGAAAGGGTCTGCCCCAAGGCATGTTTTGCCCTATAATTGAGTCCTCTTTTGGGACTGTCTTCAGAGAACTCTCACACTTGACTAGTGTCCCGGCATTCTGCTAGCCGAGAGCTCCCTTCAACATTCTTGCTCCGCTGAGCTACCTTTGCCTTGTTTCTTCCAGAGCCAAAGACTACAGGATCAAGTACAGTATAAACGGCTCTCTTTCCCTTTGCTTTTCCCAATCTTCATATCTTTCTGACTCATTAGTCCTTGTGCGCTTGTGTGAGTGACTGCTTCGTTGTGTGTATGTATGTGGATATTTTGCCAATTCTGCTGAACAAACTACTAGTAATTGGACATTTGGCCTGGCTCTTATGTGGTCTGACTCCATAGACGTAGGGTCCAAGATCTCGCTGTGTTGCCCTGCTCTCCACTTTGCTAAGCAGTGCTCCGATAATTCCCCCAACATTTGTATTTTTGGAGTGAATCCAGGTGTCCACCAGGGACTCCTAGAAGTCAGGGTAACAGTTCCACTAACTGCCATGACAATATCTTATGATATCCTGGGATATGTAGTTTGGTGAGACATTACAGCTGTCTAGTTGAGAATTCTAAGTACAGCTCCTTAAACTGCAGGATTCCAGAGTATGTTGTCACAGCATACCTAATGAATGAGAGTTCTCCAAGACACTACTATTAAAAGTCCAGCTAAGGTCTTGCAGACTCACAATTGTGGCTTTTTTTATTGAGGTGTAAGGTGATTTTCTTTTCCTCTTGTCCCCAGCTATTCCCAGCACTGTTGTCTTTTCCAGTGTGAAATGTCTTGTCAAGATGTGTCTGAACTACAATAGTTTTTGTTCATTCATTTTGACTTTTTCAAACTTCTTGGAAGAGTTCAGCTTGATTTACTGGTGTTTTCAGTGGCCAATAAAACTCTCCTGCAGCACTACATTTAGAATGAGATTTTTTTTCCCCATCGGCTTTCTTCATTTTCCATTTTTCATATCTGTTAATAGAAACTGGAAATATCATTGTATGGACAATCCTGATCTTCATATACAATACCGCATCTGTATACTTGAGGAGCTTATCTAATACCTTCATCACCGCAATTCCAAGTCTAAATTTTCTTCAGCCGCCTTGACTGTGGTCTCCGTGTTTCTGGATGAGTAAACCAAGGTGTAGAAAAATCTTTAACAATTTCTATGTCTTCATAAACATTGACTTTAAAGTTAAGTAAATCTTAACTGATTTACTGATAACCATGTAATAAGATCTAGCTCCATCTCCTACTCTTGAGTAAGAGAGGGACCTGGGATGAATTAATGGGTGGAATGCTATTGTAAAATGCACGGAAAAACCACGGCCCGTCAGTGCCGAGTGTGAAAGGAGCACCCAAGCCTCGCACTGAAGGCCTTCCCAGCCTGACACCTCTTTGTGATCAGGTCTGAACAACCAGGGAGATCTCTGAATCAAGCCAGGGCCAGGGCAAACAGGTCTGCCTCAGTTCTCCCTCTCTGAGAACGCAGTCCCTTCCTCACTCTTGTCCCCCGCTTGGCTTCTTCCTTTCAGGACTCTCCCCTTTTACTGCCTTCCCTAAATCTGCCCTTCTCCCAGATGTAAGGATCAGCAGTGATTTATATTTTCCAAGACTGTGGTACTGTTGACACTAAGGTCAAGATGATATTATTGGTATCATGTATATTCCAGTATTCAAAATAAGACTCTGTGACACTGTTTTAAGGAACACAGAACTTCAAACGTTTATTGCAACACTGTTGCTTTAAACGTGTTTTGTATCTAAATGTTTATAAACAGCACACCATTCTTCTCTCTCTCTCTCTCTCTTTAATTCATTAACTATCTCTCGTACACCCAATTTCTCAGTTCTCTCTCCCACAGAGCTCTTCAAATCTCCAACCTCTCCCAAACACACCACAAATCACACTCCTCTTCAAACACACACCAGACAGTCAAAATCCATTATTTTCCTGTTTCCACTAGCCCCTCCCCTGGGCTATCCAAAGGTCCATTTCACCAGCCAATCAACTCAAACACTTTCAGTTGCCAAGGAGGCTCTGTTGTCAAGACCCCCTCCCATCAGGTTCATCACAGCTATCTATCCACTAATTCACCCCATATGATTCTGTCCCTTTATGGAAAGTTTCTGAGGGGATAACTTGCACTTTTCCCAACTCTGAATCTGCCAAGCTTTTACTTCTCCCTCCTATGGGAGATGAGAATCTGATACAGATAGATAAACAGACACACACATATACACCAAACAAAGGCACATGAAGAGAGAGTGGAAAAGAAGATATCTTTAAAGCAGAGCTTTTATTCTAAGCAAGCAATGATACATTAGCAAAATATATCTAAATGAAGTCACTTTCCTTCAGCCATTATGTGGCGTACTGGTTTGAGTGCTGAACTAGTATACCGGGGGACCAGACTTTGAATCCCCACTAGGCCTGGAAACCTATGGTGTGATTTTGGGCAAGTCACACTCTTTCAACCTCAGAGGAAGGCAAAGGCAAACACTTTCTGAACAAGTTCTGCCAAGAAAACACAGAACTGATTTAAAGGCAAACAACAACAAACTCTTCTTTGGTCATTATTTTTGGTCTTCTTAACATACAGCTATAACCATTTCGTACTTTCTTTCTTGCCATTCATCAACTGTCATACCAAATCTAGTTGCACAGTAATCCCTCTACATTCACTAGGATTAGGGGCACAGGACCCCCGTGAAACTGGAAAAACTGTGAATAATTCTAAGCCCTCCCAAACCATATTTAACACACACAAAAAGGATGATCACCATATTCAACCCACCATGGATTCCTTTGAGGCATCAGGGTTCCTTCACAAGGCAGAAGTGGGTGGCTGGTGGGGCTTACTGCCATCTCCCCTGCTGCCTTGCAAGCCTTGTTCACAGTTTCTCAGCCTCATGAGGCTTGCAGTCCCTATTAAAAATGGCATAGGGAGGCAGCAGAGGTAACAGCAAATAATCCATGAATAATCAAATCCACAAAAGTGAAACCCACAAATGTGGAGGGCTGACTGTAATGTCAAGTAACTGCCTATCTTATATTATTGGGGTTCCTTCCTCCAGTTTTCACACCTCCTTCATCCAAGTCTAATGCTGCTTTCCATCTGATAGATTCTGCACACATTTGCTGTGGTGAAGCTAGACAATTTTAGGTTTCAATTATTTGTGGCGGGACAGAGGGCACATTAGATCTTACCTCTATTGCCATGTAGAGGTATTGCTTCTACTTTCCTAATACAGGCTTCCAGTGCTTATATGACAGGTTGAGGTAGCACTGTCAGAAAGCAGAAATGGTCAGCAAGAAGAACTAGTACACTATAAGGAACACAAAGGACTTAAGGAGGATTGCTTGGGACCAACCACATGTGTGTGCTGCTTTTACAGTCTTTCAGCTGGCTTGGCATCTTCCCCTCACCTCCAAGCTCGCTTTGCTCGCAGCGAATACGCGGTCCCATGTAAGCCTTCATAGGCAAGAAGAACTGATGGAAGCCTATTGTTTTGATGCTTGCAGTACAGACAAGTTCCATTAATCTGACCAGGGGATCCTCTCTTTCCCTAGGCAAGAATTGAGACCATGTGAGCAGTCCCAGGCAAGAAGAACTGACAAAGAGCAGACCACACATTGAATTAATGTAACTTGTCTTTAATTTGGAAGTATCAAAACAGCAAATTGTGGGATAATGGGGAACCAATAACGGGGAACCAAAAGTCAAGGGCTTCCTGTACATTAGAGCAAATAAAAACATAGTTTATTGACCCTTACTTTTTAAAAAACAGAAATATTCTGAGTATGTGCAGCTCTGTATTTGAACTAATTTAAATCATAGCATCAGTATGACTATGGAACTAATATGGATTTGCTGCTGCTGCCCTGATGCTAAAGACTTTCACTAGGGAATCAAAGTCACTTTGTTATAAAAAAAGACATTAAAGTAAAAATAAAATGAACATTTCTGAGATCTGTGCAATCCTGTTGTCCCTGACTATACCTGTATCTATATAAGGAACAGATGTTTTCACAAGCAGTTTCAGGTAGGCCACAGATGTCAACAACTGGCTTGCTGGCATCATATCACTTACTGCTACTCAGGTGGCCAACTGAGAGCCTGCTGTCCTGTGAGACCCTAGGTGTTGATGTTCATGTCCAGCCAGAGCTGTACAGTTGCTTCTTTATACATGATTGGAGCAGTTAAAATATTTAAACACATGGAAATAACACTATTGAGTGTAGTCTGGCTCTGAAGAGAAGGATGAGGGGAATGCCTTGACCCCATTATCTGATCAGAGTATTCCTTTTCAGCTACAGAGACCCATGCTTCAAATGGAACCAGGCTTGAGAGCATGTCCCACAGTAGAAAGCATGGGACAAGAATTAAATACAAATAAAAGCGAACCTGCACCCCCCAATTAAACAAACGAAATAAACACTAAAAAGAAAAATAGGTAAGCCTACATCATAGAAAATATTCTTTAAAATGCTTCAAAAATATTTATCAAGTCTTTGCTTGGGACCAAAATGATGACAAAGCTGATGTTGTGTGGGCCTCTCTAGTCATATTATTCAACAATCTGTACATTTAAGAGAACCCATAGGATGCGATTGTCCAACAATGGGTACTTCTTTCCAAACTGGATACTTAAGCCTAAATCTAGCAGTGGATAGCAGTGGATCTGCTCTAGGTTTTACTGTGAACTTAAAAGAAACTATCCAAGTGCTGAACCTATTTTGAAGAGGTTGGTCAGCAATTTTCATAGGTCATCTGAAGTCTGGAATCAAGTATGAAGTGGATTCAGCACCACACAGACACAGTAGCCCCTATATACCTGTGCCAAAATCCAGCATCATGTTAGTATCTAGCAGAACTTTCTTTCTCTCCTCCTCATAAAGCGTCCCATACCATTCCAGAACTACTAGCTCCAGTGCATTTCCCAGCCCTCTACAGTAGATTTTTAGTGCTCCTTGGGTGCTGTAGCAGGGAGTGGGTTTGGTTCCAGAGTGGTTTGAGACATTCAGTCTTCTTGGATCAGAAGCATACTGTTAAATCCTGGACACATGTAAGGTATGTTGTTTTTTTTTGATGTTGAGAAATATATGATATTATCTTTATAAATTAATGAAGCTTCAAGTAAATTTAACTTAACATCATCAAAATTTAAATTAATGTCTACGTTCAAACAGAGAAAATCTGCATAAAACCTGCTTCTCTTTGCTAGAATTTATTTGGGGGGAGGGGAACAGACACAAGGCAGAATCTATTATAAAGTGCTAAAGTGTTTTATCTTCACTGGACTCACAGTCCTGTAGGCTATGTCAAAAACTATCTTCGTCACTAAAGATGTACTTTGGATTTGTTGCTTGTGGCAATATCTAAGTTTCTATGAATTCCTTCTCCCAGTTCCATAAGCTCTTCTGCATGCACATCTTTCAACAAATATGTTCCTTATTTATATCCCAAATGTTACCCATTTTAGAGGAAGCTGTAATAAGAACAATGGTATTTCTTAAAACTTTGGTGTTTTAACCAGACTGTAGCAGGTGACAGAAAGAGCTGATTAATTCTTCCTGCGCTTTCTGATTCTATCCTGCTTGTTTTCATTAGAACTTTCTTGTGTTCTATGACCTACTAATCTGAGTCTTTCCTAATCTTGCCTCAGGTGGGACTTCTAGGAATGGGAGAGGGCAAAGAGGTAACTGAAAGAGAACTAAAAGACAGAATTAAGATGTCTTTCAACGTGGTTGGAGACTCTGAATGAAGATTGTCTGAGAAATGTTGGAATTGCTTTTATTGTGGAGGAAAATATGGGCACAAAAGGTACATCCAACCTTTCTTTCTCATTTAGCAACTGAACTCCGGATGGCTAACAAACAAAGGTTAAAACAATAAAAAATAAAATATATCCCAACACAGTTCAGAAGATAATCTTCTCATTCAAGCATTGCCAGCCATAAATAAATAAATAAACAAACAAAGCTGGCCTTGTTAACAAATGTCTTTTGTTGTGTGTCTTCAAGTTGCTTCTGACTTATGACAACTCTAAGGTAAACCTGTCATAGGGTTCCCTTGGCAAGATTTGTTCAGAGGCGGTTTGCCTTTATCTTTTTCTGAGGCTGTGAGAGTGTGAGTTGCCTAAGGTGATCCAGTGGGTTTCCATGGCTAGATGGTGATTCAAACCTTGGTCTCCAGAGTCATAGTCCTATGCTCAAACCTCTACACCATGCTAACTCTCGTTTATAAGTATGGGTAGTATTTATATTTAAATGATACCATGCTCATACTATCACACTTACTGTTGGGAGGGCAACCTTTGCATGCCTAATGAAATGACTTAGTTTATTTGCATGTCTATTGTAAGCATAGAGAGATAGTCTAGAGAGAAAACTTCCTGTTTGTTGGTTAACACCTCTTCCTCCAGCACATAGACATTCCTTGTTCTTTTGAAAAACGGTTCTCCGGCCATTTTGTCTCTCCCCTTTTGTCTTCGCCATTTTTGTCCTGAAAACATGCTCTGAGATCTCCTAACAGGGATCATTTTGCAGCAAGCATATGAGTGCTTTATTTTCTTCCTACCTTCCTCAAGAATTGAACCTGTGTAGACTATGCACAAGCTTTTGTGAGTAAACTCTTTTATATTTTTAACCAAACTGTTTTTGTGTTTATTTTGAGCTAGATTAAGTGTGTTTGGGATGTAGTTAAAGAAGTGGGACTGGTGATCTGTTCAACTTCTGTTTAGCGCATTTACTAAAATACTCTGCTGATTGAGAGTCTCATTACCAAAGTCTCTCAATATTCAAATATATTTTTTATTAATTTCCCCAACACTTACCTGGTTTATAATATTGGTAGTGTTTATTGTACTGTTGCCTCATAGTATGGCCAGCATGTTCTTCTGAATTTTATCAAGAACAAATGATGTCAAATTGGAAATTGGAGAAAGGATACTTTAAAACAAATTTATGGATATTAAGTCTCGTAAAGGGTAGCTAAACAAACTGTAGGACCTTTTTATTCAGGCATGGCTTTGATAGAGACTTTTATTTTTAATCAGACAGTTAGTCAGTCATCCATCTTAAATATTTATGTCACACCCTATATTGCTAGATCTGATATTACTGTTCCTATATTGCTAGATCTGATCAACAACTCACTAAACAATGTCTGGGAACATCTGTCACATTTCCTCATACGAGAACATTGGTGGAGGGAACTATGTCTTTTATTGCCATGCATCTTTCCAATTGTCACTAAAATACCGTTCATCTTGCACAACACATATCTCAATAGCGAGGAACAAGTTTTAATTTTTTTTCAGTTGACAGGCAAACCCATAGGATAAAGTGGTAAAGGATATGTCAGTGGATCTCTAATATATGTTATGTGGTTTCCACATTGGAGATTTGTGAATAACAATCTTTTCCAACTTGCTTTTACCCCTGTGTAGGAAAATGTGACACAGAAGCTATCATGGATCCTGTGGAATATAATTATGAGCTTCAGGCTTTCAGCTGGAAGGATGCCCAATGACCATTAATTCCACTGGGGCCTCAAGTGTGAAATAAAAGATTGGAGCTGCTATATTTAGTGTGATACAGATTTAAGTATTTGGCCACTATTCAACAGAGAGTTATGAATGCTCAAGAACATTAAAGTGAATGAGCTTAAACATTCTTAATTCAGTACTGGATGATGCCCATGGCACTATACCAATGGACAGCAGAGCATAGTCCACAAAAATATCTTAGAAAATCACTGAAATATTCAGTCCTAGCTTGAACATTCAACACAGTTGACTGTATTTCAGTACAACGAAATGTTTTTCCTCCCAATGTTGGTTTATTAGCTATTCTTACTTTGAATTTATGTTCCACCTTTTCCAAAATCTCTAGCATTTAAGTGTGAGTGAAAACTTAAACAGAACACTGTAAGACATGTGTCATTTGTGCCTTCAAGTTGCCTGTCAACTTATGGTGACCCCATGTATTTCACAAGGTTTTCTTAGGCAAGGAATATTCAGATACAGTTTTGCCATTTCCTTCCTCTGAAATATAGCCTATAGCACCTGGTACTCACTCTCAAGTGTTAATCTGTTCCCTAGCTTTTGTCAGTCAAAATGGGAAGTTCTTGCAGTACTTCCAAAATATAGGCTTGGATTCGTACAATAGCTATCAATAACACTATGAGTCCTCATGTTATAGGCAACAGTTCAACACAAGATGCATTGGCATATCAAGAACATAACTGAATCTGTCATTTGGACTGTGAAATACTTACAAGACAGAAGGAAGTTTTGAGGCTTTGTAGTTCAATGCCCCCTTCTGTCTGTCTGTCTGTCTGTCTGTCTCTCTCTCTCTGTATGTGTGTGTGTATATATATACACACTATGCATACACCTGAGATCCTGGTTGGGAAGACGTAAGATAAAATTCCACCCAGTTGGAACTCTACTTTGTCCTTCTATCTCCTTCTTGCCAACATAGTCGTTTAATGGCCAGCAGGAATTTGAGAGAGCAGTGAAGAATCTGGCTGCGTTCCTACAGCCAGAAGCAGAACTACAAAGGCATCCTCTGTGATGTCCATCTATATTGATCCATCTAGTCTAGTCCTGTCAATTTTGACAACCAGCAGCTCTCTACAGTTCCATGTAGGAGTCTTTCTTAGATCTTTCTGGACCTTCCTGAAATTTGTTCATTCAAGTACTAATCAGGCCTGGAATTTTTTAGTTTCGAAAATCAGCCAAAGCTGGATGTACGTGGAGCAGTATGAAAAGCTTCACGGCATCTTACAATATGACAATATTATAAGAAAGAAAGAAAGAAAGAAAGAAAGAAAGAAAGAAAGAAAGAAAGAAAGAAAGAAAGATGAAAATCAAGTAATATAAAACTACAACTTCCCCAAAGAACAACAAATAAGGATAATGACTGATGCAATAATCTTTTTTTAAAAGTGATATACCGTGAAATGTCTGGCAATAGAAGAACATGATAACATAGGGGCCAGGTGGTTTCACTAGGGAGAGTATTCTATAGACAAGATTCTTTTCCTCTGTCACTATCCCCTGACCCCATCTCAGAGGAGATGCTCAAGAAAAAGCATGAGATTTTGATCACACAGTATGGGCTGGTTCATGACGGGACAAACTTTGAATGTATGAATGTTGTATTGTTTTACCTGTTTTTGAGCTGCTTAAAATTAGTGTTTTTAATCAGATTGCTTATTTAGTTCTTTTTAACTTTTGTTAACTTTTGTGTCCCATTTTTGGAAAGAGACAGCATATAAATTAAATACAGAAATA
Source organism: Iguana delicatissima (assembly GCA_948472985.1). Lineage (NCBI taxonomy): Eukaryota > Metazoa > Chordata > Lepidosauria > Squamata > Iguanidae > Iguana > Iguana delicatissima. The sequence continues at coordinate 835,099 of CAOKZL010001099.1, read as the reverse complement.
CAGTGCAAGTGTTACTGGTTAAAACATGCCATTGGTTAAACACACTATTTTTATTGTTATCTTAATAAATGTTACAGTTTATCTTTACAAACACTGATTCAGCTAAGTTGCCTGTAGTGATAAGTAACAGAGAAAACACACTGTTATGAAATTATTAAGTGGTTCTAGATAAACACTGGAAGCCCTCACTCTTTTACACAAAGGTGGGGTTATTGGGGAGAGACCTAGTGCCTCTAATAATAGAGAGAATATATATCTAATGTGATGATCAGTAATGGTTGACAGCTCCATCCTCCATAAATTTGTCTAGTCTCTTTTAAATGCCCCAGCTTGGCAGCCATCACTACATTTTATGGTAGCAAATTCCACCACTGAACTTTTGAGCCTTCCACAGTCTATTGATATTACGGATTACTCAGAGCTATAGACAGATAGGTTTCACTAAAAGTATCTGTATCAGGAAAACACAAAAAACAGAGGGTTTTTGGCCATAAACACTTGCAACAATTGCATTTGCCCCATGATGTGATGTGAAAACTGTGTTCATGCCTGGTTTTCATACATGAAAGCAATTCAATATGTTGGAAAATGACCTTATGTGATGCAGTCTTCAAGGGTCTCACCAGACACTGCATGCCTTCCTTGGCCCTTTGATAACATACACACTAGTATCCCCCCCCCTCACACACACACACACAAGTGTAATGCTCATGGCACAGGAATACAGAGAATACCTCTTGCAAAGCCCCAGCATTTTCTGAACAGGCCACATTTCTCGTGGTCACATCTGATCATTCTGATCTTACAAAGACATACACATTTTTTTTTCTGGCTGCTTTCCTGTAAATGTTTTCAAAACACACATTTTGGTAAGCACACATTTTCCTCACCATGGAGATTATCTCTGTAGGAAAACAGAAATGTATGAGGTGGCCCTCAGCCAAGAGACAGCTGGATCAGCCTTCCATGGAGATAATCTCCGCCAAGGCAAATATGTTTACCATAGTGTGTGAAATGCCACGTGAGTGAATCCCATGCCATGAGTACATTGATTAACAGCTGCTTCCCTTCACAGTGCCGAAAAAGAAAAAAACAACAACTCTCCCACTTCCCATTATGGCACACATAGACAACCCCAAGCCTCAACACACACACACATACACACACAACACAGAGTTTGCTTCTGTTTTTTGTTTTTTTGAAAATAGCAGTTCATAATGGATGGAGGTCTCAAAGATGCAGAGTATTCTGGCTTGTCTTTATGTGGATCAGAACTGTCTTAGACAGTGTACTCTGACCAAGGAGAAAATGGAAAAGTTACTTGGGGGGCTGTCAAAATCTCTCAGCCTGCATTACCTGATTATGATTTGATTCTCTTGATCTTCTTTTTTCTCACTTAGACATTTGTATTTCCTTTTTTAAAAAGTTCAACAATTCCCCAATTAGCAATATAATTGTAACAGTATGTAACACACACTCATACATTTTCAATTCAAACCACCTATAAATAATATATCTATATATCCATCCATCCATCCATCCGTCCATCCATCTATAGTGCTATCAAGTGCTATAACGTTACCACTCTAAAACGGCTGACAGGATTGAAGTGATAAAGGGAGCTCTTCACAGATTTTTAATAGAAATAGAAAACCGCAGTTTGGTGATGCTTGTGGGAGTGATAGCAGCTGGATAGTGACAACATCATGTGGTAGCACAGTGCCTGGACTGGAAACAACCCAACACTGTTGTGCTGTAGTGATGTTGTGTGGAAATGGCCTTAGTCATTAAGTGGCACTACTTAACCAGAAAGCTAAGGAATATTGGACTGGAATACATAAAATAATTTCAGAAATTTTTCAGAATGAATTCTCTAATGTCCCCAGAAACCTACTTATTGGATATGATACAGGAAATTGACACAAATACATCAAGGAAATTTTGGAGGAACATCAGCAAGAATAGAATACGCAAAACTCTGGAAAAATGAAGAGGCCCCTAAAATTGAACAATGGCTTTATAATCTTTTGGAAATGAAAGCGCCAGACATTTCATCCCAAAGACTCAGACAGATGACAAAGTCAATAATGAGTGGGCATCCTTAGACATTTTTCTTCAAACAAACAAAAAAAAATTGAAATAAGGCCAGTTGACATAGTAAGCTTTGTTAAGCAAATTTTGATGAGGAAAACCAGATTAGAATAAAGTATGGGGGTAATAAATTACATTTATAGAAGGTGTGGAAAGCAAAAAGTATACCTTGGAACAAGAATATGTGTAAAATAAATGTCTTTTTTCTTATGTTAACTACCAGGAACAGACAATCAAATAAAATTTCTTGAAGCATGGTCGGAAATAGAAACATAAAAATACTGTATCTGAGCTGGGAACAAAGGAAGGATAAGAAGATACTTGGAACTGCACACTTATAAATAATACTGCTGTTTTTATAATTTATTTATTTTATTTTTGATGTGTATACACACACATATAAAATATAAAATAAAAAAAATTAAGTGGCAGTACTTCTTAAGCACCAAGTGCCATGCATTTTAACAGGAAAAATACTATTTTGGTAGGAATCAAGAGGATGTTTACCTTCAGATGTTCCAGATGTTTCTGGATTATAAATTCCCTGCTGTCTAACCAGCATAGCCAAGTATGAATTATGCTGACAGTTGCAGTCCAGTAACATGTGGAAGGTCATATGTTTCCCACCCTGGTTAAGGCTTTGTTTAAGGGTGTGCCTGAAGACCGGGGCGTGCTGAATCCTGAGTTGCCAAGACCTCCTTGGATCTATCTTCTAACACTTTCCTTCAGCTGGTGGAGGAATGATAAATGTTGGAGGTTTCTGACACTATGACAATGAGGCCTTCATAGGCACATGGTCAGAGGCATCCTTCTTTGGATGGATGGAAGGGGTTTGTGATATTTTTTAACCCAAGGACATCCTTCAAAGCACTGTGGGGTTGGGTCATATAGCTGTACTTAATATTTATTCATTTGTAATGCATATTAATGTTTTACTGCGTGTGTGTGTGTGTGTGTGTGTGTGTGTAGACACACACACACACATATATATACACATATGTGGCAAATATTGTTTTATTTATGCTCATCATGCCCAAGTGGATGAAATGTTTCAAATGAATAAAACAAATATGGCATCAACTCTGCGCACAACTCTCATCAGACTTTTGTGTTTAGGAAGCTCTAGAAGTGATTTTGTCTCTTTTGAAACCTGTTGGTAGCTTTCATTCTAAACTTGAGCATGGAAAGGCATCTTAAAGCAGGCCTTGATATGAACATAAAATATGCTTAAACCACCATGGGATCAGGGAACTGTATGACATAAATCAGAGCCATAACTAGATTAATTTAGGGCATGGTAATTAGAAGATAAAGTGCATGAATATTAGGTTATAAAATTATTGGCATGAATTTATTAAAACACACTTCAACAGTCAGGGTGGAATAAAAGCTAATTTGCAACTGGTTGTAATGGGCTTGGAATTGGTCTTCATATTATAAGAAAGTTCAAATACAGTGGGAAGAGAATGTAATACAATAAAGCAATGACTCAGGGGGCTGATTGGATTAATGAGACGCATTTCAATGAGCCCTGCTGGGCAAGGTATTCTTTTATTACAACAGGACTCATAAACAGAAAAAAATATTGCTGAAAATATGCAACATGAAAGAAGATTGGCATGGAGACTTGGGCAACTATAGGATGCCTTCTAAAGCATGAAACACTACAATCTGTGTGTTGTTGCTTTTGATTGTGCCAAAATGTCCATGCACTTCAATGTTTCATTTGGATGCACCACTGGTTCAGCAACCAATATTTGTAATGCCACATAATAGGTAAAATTATAGGGAGCAGTCTGCCATTCTTGTATGTAGATGGACAGAAGTGTTGCTGTGGGCCTATCAGTTTGCATGTGTGTGTTTATTAAAAATCCTCAGACTTTAAGCAGTCTGCTTCTGTTGCTCTCTGGGGGCCTCCTGTGGTCTAAATTAGATTATTTCTGTTATTTGTTCAGAAAATAAGGGAAGAAGAGTGTAGGGGTGGCGTTTTAGATTCAGATGAAACTCAAATCAAATGAATTGGACAGGTTTGGAAGATGTTCAGACTGAAGCAGGATTCTTCCAAAGTTACTTCAATGCAGATCTAAACATTCCTGAAAATTCATTAGTAATTTGGATTTGTAAGGACACAGAGAAACAGAAAGTGTGTCCCTAAAAACTGATATATTTGTCTGCAAGCTCTCCATACAGGGCAGCAGTGGGGAAAGTATGGCTGGTGGGCAGCATGCTCCCAGGATCCCATTTTGAATCTCCCAAAGTACTCCCAAGCCGTGAAAAGCCTCCATTTTTTTTTTCATTTTTTACAAAAAAGATCAGCTGAGAGCTTGGCTGAAAAACATCAAAAACTCCACCACAAAAATATAGTGGTCTGAGTCCTCTTGTTTCCTCAGCCTCCCACCTGCCACCCATACCTCCCCCCCCCCGATGATGAGCAAGTTGTATTTTAGCCAAATCCAAGAACCAGAAATGACATTTTTGGTATGACATCAATTCAAGTACATAATATAAATTCAGCTGTGAGTAATTTACCTCCTTCATTCATAAATTAAAATACATATATCTCACTCAAAGTGACAAGAATCTGATTCTTACTCGATTACAATAATAGTTGTCTCTCCTCTCAGTTCCTCTCCCCACCTCTCTTTCTTTCTCTCTCAGATCTGAATTGAACTGATTCATTTTAAGCCCCCGGACCGAAGCAATAATTCATAGAGATCACATGAAATTTAACAGCCTTCTACCGCTCAGAAAGTTTGAATAGATTTGTCAAAAGGAAAGTTGTTGTTGCTGCTGCTGCTGTTGTTGTCTGAAGCTTTAATTCTGTTTTGAAAAAAAAAATACTATTACAGTGGTACCTCACAAATGCTAGGGAGTGCAGTGTAGATACTTTTCTTTTCTGTCATCTCAACAATCGGCTGGTATTCATTATTGCAGTCTTGGATTCATAACCTAGGCCATTTCCACACTAGACTCTTATAGCACTACTATTCCACTTTCAACATCCTATGGAATCCTGGAGTTTGCAGTTTAGGGAGAGTCTGAGGCCCAGAGGATGTTGAAAGTGAAATAATAGCGCTATAACAAGCTAGTGAGGAAATGGCTGCAGAGTTATTGATCCAGAACTGCCCTGCATTCAAGAGTCCTACATAGTCATAGCCCACATCAATAGCCAGAGGCCCCTAGCCCATCTCAACAGCTAGCAGCTACATTGTGCAAAGAGGTGTGTTCTGCTGATGATCAAGGTGCAAAGAGGATGACCTTTCCATCTGCTTACAGTCTCTCTCCCCATGCGACTATGACAATCAGAAACAGGACTCCATCCCAAAATAAGATGGAGGCTCTGTGGATTGTTCTTTCCTGGTCCAGGAAATTGGTAAGCAGCCTGTCCTGGGTGTGGTTTCACTGACCCTGAAGAAGCTTGAGAGTACACTTAGATCGATTTCTGCCACTGGAGGCCCAACTGGGTTCATGACTTAGATTGCTTTGTGCCAGTTTTGACTAATGCATCAGCACTTTTCCTGGACAGAGATAACCCACAGTAGTCCATGCACTGGCAACCTCCTGATTAGATTACTGTAATGCGCTGTATCTAGGACTGCCCTTGAAGAAGACTCAGAAACTGCAGCTAAGTGCACAATGCAGTAGTTTCATTGCCAACATGAATACGATGGAGGCATCATATACAGTAGGTCCTCCATAACCACATGACTGGTATACGCAATTTCACTGACTTGTGATGAAATGAAGTCTGAAAATATCTACTTTGAATATAATAATGATTAAATAGAAATTGAAGTAATAAAGTTATATATGTACACACACAGATGCACGCACACGCACACACACATTTTTGCATAAAAAATTCTAGCAAATGGCACCCTGTTTATTCACACTTCTACATTATCTCATGTTGCCTATGCTATTTCATATTTCCTCATTGTACAAACATGCTGTAGTGCTATCCAATCTCTTCATAGGCCTCTCGGTTACTGTATGTGATCTGACAGCATTACAGTGTTCTTCCCAAAATTCTTGTGCTTATACAGTACAACAAAGTCCTTGTTTTTATACAGTACAATACTGTAGTAAAGTCCTTCTGCTTGAGTGCTTGTGTTATTTGGAATGCCCCAAAGCACAAGAGTGTTGATGCTGGCAATCCTGATAACCCTAAGGGAATTTGTAAAATGTTTCCTTTTAGTGAGAAAGTGAAAGTTCTTGGCTTAATCAGGAAAGAGAACAAAACACACATGGAGGTTGGTAAGATATTGAGAGATATTGCTTACTAGGTGACTGGAATGGAGCAATGAATCCAGTTATGGATAGAGGTGTACAGTGAAAGAAAAAGAGACAAGGGAAATTGTTGAAGGAATTTTTTCAAATAATTGAAGAAATATAGCTAACGGATGCCTGGAAGTATAAAGAACCTATGATCAAGGATTTTACTTTCTACTCAGATTGTTACAAGTCATGGTCCAGGAGAGATATGATTTGGATCTCTAATGAGTATGTGAACACATTAGAGAAGGTGAATATATTATTTAAGACCTTCTTATATCATAGTCCTGTAACTATCCTTTTAAGTTGTGATCTTCACAAAGAAGATGGAGGTTGAATGAAGTATTCTTGAGACAAGAGGAGCTAACATCTGTATGTAAAGTCGAATTGGAAGAGCAGTAGTAATGGGAGATTGCAGTAGTAATGAGAGATTTCAACTATCTTGATATATGTTGGCAGTCAAACTCTGCCAGGACCGCAAGGTCCAACAGGTTCCTTGCCTGCCTTGCAGAATTTCATGGTGCAGAAGGTGAAGAGGTGACAAGGCGATCAACTGTTTTAGATCTGATCCCGACCAATAGGGATGACCTTGTTGATGAGCTGGAGATGGTGAGATCTTTAGGGGGTATTGACCTTGCTCTATTGGAATTTGTCATTCAGTGGGAATAAGAAGCCAAATATAACCAGACCACATTCTAGACTTTTAAAAAGCTGATTTCTGTAAACTTAGGGAGCTACTTGCCAAAATCCCATGGTCAAGAATACTGAAGGAGAAAGGAGTTCATGACAGATGAGAGTTTCTTAAAAGTGAGATAGAAGGCACAATTTAATACTATGCCAATAAGAAGGAAAAATGGCAGGTGTCTAAAGAAACCAGAATGGTTGATGAAAGAACTCTCAGCTGAAGCAGGTTGGACAATGACTAGAGCGGAACTGGCAGAAATCTTGACTTTTATCTGACAGGACACGCTATAGAGAATTCCTTCATTCCTACAGAGTGGCAATAGATGCAGCAAAGAAGACTTTCTTCTCTGCACGTATTGCGCCTGCAACTTCCCGTCCAGCAGAGCTGTTCAGGGTGGTAAGGGATCTGACTCAGCTACCTACTCCCCTGAACTCGTTGTTAGAACCTAATGTAGCTTGCTGTGATGCTTTGAATAATCATTTCGCAGATAAAATCTCTCAGATAAGAGCCGACTTGGATGCTGGTATTATGGCAGAGGCTACAAATGGAGTGTCCAGCGACTCCGTCAACAGGATTATACTGGATCAGTTTCAGTCAGTGAGTACCGAAGACGTAGACAAGCTCCTTGGAAAGGTAAGAAAGACAACTTGCCCTCTCAATCCCTGCCCTTCATGGCTGGTCGTCCAGGGAGGAGTCGCTATTAAGACTCATTTAAGACATATTATTAATGCATCCTTCAGGGAGGGCAATTTTCCAGCTTCTTTGAAAGAAGCAATTGTACGGCTGCTTCTTAAAAATCCCTCCCTAGATCCCCTGGATATGAATCATTATAGACCAATCTCCCATCTTCCATTTTTAAGCAAGGTGATCGAGAGGGTTGTTGGTCTTCAGCTCCAAGCTGTCTTGGATGAAACAGATTATCTAGATCCATTTCAAACTGGCTTCAGGGTGGGATATGGAGTCGAGATTGCCATGGTCGCCTAGGTATCGACAGGGGAAGTGTGACCCTGCTGGTACTCTTGGACATCTCAGCGGCTTTCGATACCATAGACCATGGTATCCTTCTGGAATGCCTGAGAGAGTTGGGGATCGGGGGCACCGCACTTAAGTGGTTCTGGTCCTATCTCTCAGGTAGATGCCAGATGCTGATGCTTGGGGACAGCTGCTCCACGAAAAAGGAGCTTAAATCTGGCGTCCCTCAGGGCGCTGTCCTGTCCCCAATGCTATTTAACATCTACATGAAACCGCTGGGAGAGATCATCAGGAGGCATGGAGCAAGGTGCTATCAGTATGCTGATGACACCCAGGTATATCTCTCCATGCCTCGGATAATAGCATCGACTAAGGGTGGCATCTCGCCTCTAAATGAATGCCTTGAAGCAGTAATGGACTGGATGAGGAAAAACAGACTGAAGCTGAATCCAGATAAGACAGAGGTACTCGCTGTTAGGGGCCCTAGCCCAGGTATGGAGGTTTGTCAACCAGTCTTAGACGGGGTCACAATTCCCCTGAAAGACTGTGTCCACAGCTTGGGGGTGCTCCTGGACTCACCGCTTCAGATGACAGCCCAAATTAATGCGGCGGCCAGGAGTGCCTGTTATCAGCTTTGGTGATACACCAGCTGCACCCCTTCCTGGACCTGGAACACCTAAAAACAGTGGTACATGCGCTGGTAACTTCATAACTTGACTTCTGCAATGCGCTCTACATAGGGCTACCCATGTGCTTAGTCTGGAAACTTCAATTAGTTCAGAATATGGCAGCCAGAATATTGGTCACCGGAAGATCTAAAACTGACCATATAATACCAATTCTGAAGTCCTTACATTGGCTGCCTATTAGTTTCCGGGCACAGTACAAGGTGTTGATTCTTACCTTTAAAGCCCTTCATGGCTTGGGGCCAGCCTACCTGCAGGATCGCCTTCTCCCATATAATCCGCCCCGCACATTAAGTGGGAGGAATTTACTGCAGCCGGTCAGAACTAGGTTGGCTGCAGTTACCCAGAGGACCTTTTCTTCTATCACCCCCAAGTTATGGAATGGCCTGCCGGAAGAGACCCAGCATATTACCAGTCTTGACTGCTTTAAAAAAGTGGTCAAGACTGTTCTCTTCTGACAGGCCTTCCCAGACTAGTGCTCCACCGCCTCCCACCAACTGTCTTCTTGTTTTTAATAGTTAATGTGTTTTAGGGGGTTTAGATGGGTTGGTGGGTGGGGAGGATGGGTTATGTTTTAATTGCTTTTAATGTATTTATATACTGTTGTAGTACTGCCTCGAGAGGCGGGATATAAATAATAATAATAATAATAATAATAATAATAATAATAATAATAATTATTATTATTATTATTATTAACTAAGTGTTAAAAGAAACATGTACAGAAAATGGAAGAATACTAAAACCACCAAAGAGGAATTCAAATAAATAGCCAGGAGATGTAGAAAGAAGGTCAGAATATAGCTAAAGCAAAGCAGGAACTCAGGCTTGCCAAAGACATTAAAAACAATAAAAAGGGCTTTTTTTTAGATACGTCCGCAGCAAAAGGAAAAACAAAGAAATGATAGGGTCACTGCATAGAGAAGATAGCCAATTACTAACAGGGGGAGGAGAGAAGGCAGAACTATTCAACATGTTTTTTGCCTCAGTTTTCTCCCAAAAGGATAGAAATACTCAACCTGGGGAGTGGGGAGCAGGTGAGGAAGAGGGGGAAATGCAGCACAGAATAGGTAGAGAAGTAGCACATGAATACCCAGCTAAACTAGGTGAATAAAAGTCTCCGGGGTTAGATGAATTACATCCAAGGATATTAAAAGAATTGGCAGAAGTCATTTCTGAACCACTCACAATAATCTTTGAGAACTCTTGGAGAACAGGAGAAGTCCCAGCAGACTGGAGGAAGGCAAATGTTGTCTCCATCTTCAACAAGGGAAAAAATGAGGACCCAAATAATTATCAACCGATCAACCTGACATCAATACCAGGAAAGATCCTAGATCAGATCATTAAGTAGTCAGTTAGTAATTATTTAGAAATAAATGCCGTAATCACTAAAAGTCAACATGGATTTCTCAGAAATAAATCATGCCGGACTAATCTTATCTCTTTTTATGATAGAGCTACAAGCTTAATAGATGAAGGGAATGCTGTGGACATAGCATATCTTGATTTCAGTAAGGCTTTGACAAATTTCCCCACAACATTCTTGCAAAGAAGCTAGTAAAATGCAGGCTGGATAGGGCTACTGTTAGGTGGATTTGTAATTGGTTGACCGACTGAACCCAAAGGGCGCTCACCAATGGTGGCTTTTCAACCTGGACAGAAGTGGGGTGCCTTGTCGGGTGCCACAAGGTTCTCTCCTAGGCCCAATGCCATTCAACATTTTCATCAATGACTTGGATAAAGGACTAGAGGGCATACTGATCAAATTTGCAGATGACACTAAATTGGGTGGGGTTGCTAATAAGCCAGAGGACAGGATCAAAATTCAAAATGACCTTGACAGATTGGAGAGCTGGGCCAAAGCTAACAAAATGAATTTCAACAGAGAGAAATGTAAGGTCCTGCACTTAGGCAGAAAAAATGGAATGCACAAATATAAGGTGGGGGACATGTGACTGGATAACAGTACATGTGAAAGGGATCTAGGAGTCTTGGTAAATCACAAACTGAACATGAGTCAGCAGTGTGATGTGGCAGCCAAGAAAGCCAATGTGATTCTTGGTTGCATCAATAGGAGTATGGTGTCTAGATCAAGGGAGGTAATGGTACCACCCTATTTTGCATTGATTAGATCTCTTTTGGAATACTGTGTCCAGTTCAGGGCACCTCAATTCAAGAAGGATATCAACAAGCTGGAGTGTGTCCAGAGGAGGGTGACTAAAATGGTGAAGGGTCTGGAAGCCATGCCCTGTGAGGAGTGGCTTAGGGAGCTGGATATGTTTAGTCTGCAGAAGAGAAAGTTAAGAGGGAACATGATAGCCATGTTTAAATATTTGAAGGAATGTCATGTCGAGGAGGGAACGGGCTTGTTTTCCACTGTTCCAGAGACTAGGACAAGGAACAATGGATTCAAGCTGCAGGAAATGAGATTCCACCTGAATCTCAGGAAGAACTTCTTGACAGTCAGAGCTGTCTGGCAGTGGAATATGCTGCCTCGGAGTGTGGTGGAGTCTCCTTCTTTGGAGGTTTTTAAGCAAAGGCTGGATGGCCATCTCTTGAGAATGCTTTAATGGGTGCTCCTGCATAGCAGAGAGTTAGACTCGGTGGCCCCTGTGGTCTCTTCCAACTCTATGATTCTATGAATCTATGAGTTTTTAAGAAACAATATGGATAATGGAGTAGCAGACAGGATAATATGAGCACAGGAAAGGCTGTGATGAGATCCTTGTTAATACAAAAAATATGGAATGGAAAAAGAAACAGTAGGCTAAGATCAACAACTTAATGAGGAAAATTAAAGAATTAGAAATAAACTTGAAAGAGGATCCCCAAAATAAGGAAGCTCTTCACAATTTAAGATGGCTACCAAAACAAGTCTCCATGACTGCTGAAGAAATAGAAAAGAAGGTGCAATATCTTAAACAACAAAATTTTGAACATGCAAATAAATCCTTGGCTTGCTTATAAGCTATGAAAAGAAAAGAAAAATATTGATTTTGGAATTAAAAGAAGGTGAATGCAGAATTACCAATGAGAAGGAAATTAGAAAACTATAACTACTTTTGAACTTATACCAAGTAGCACCAGTTAATGAAGATGAATTGTAAACTTACCTTAAAACTCAGTGTCTCCCTGAAGTCCAGTCAGATGAATGATAACTATTTTTTATACTTTATTTTTATACAAAAAAAAATCATTATAATTAAAAAAATATAAGAGTATATAATATCATTTCATAATTATTTTGTGTTTTACATATTCCAATATATATAGACATGTTTAATTTTAAACTATGGATGCTAAAAGATGAATAACTATTGAATAGACCAATGTCCATAATGGAAATAAGTAAGGGGATTGATAAGTTAAAACCAAGAAAGACTCCAGGACCAGATAGCTTTCCTGCAAATTATTACAAATGTTTGAAAGAACAATTGCTAAAACCAATGCAAAAAATGATGAATGCAATGTTACAAAATGGAACAAATGCTGAGAGATAGCAAGAAACAAACATTGCTTTAATCCCTAAGGAAGAGTTATGCAACTTATCAACCAAAATTATAGACCTATTTCCTTTTCCAATGAAGATTATGTAATTTTCACGTCAATTTTGGCTTACCAGTTTAACAAAAATTGTACAAAGGTATATACATAAAGATCAAAGTGGTTTTCTATCTGAAAGGCAAATGCATAATAACATCAGAATAGTACTGGATATTATAGAACACTATGAAGTACGTAACGAAAAGAAAGGAGCTTTGATCTTTTTAGATACCAAGAAGTCTTTTGATAACATTAATTGGAGTGTTTAAGTTAAAGTATTGGAATACATGAAATTAGGAGAGAATTTTCAAAAGTGGATTGAAGCCATTTATAAAGAACCAAGTTCTTTAACTTTGATTAAGTTAAATGATTAACTAATCATTAATGGAAAACTGACAGAAAAAATAAAAATTGGAATAGGAACATAACAAGGTTGTCACAGCTGTCATCCATTTTAGTCTTGGAAGTTTTGCTAAGAGCAATAAGAAATGAAGATCAATTGCAAGGTATTAAACTTGGCAAGGATGAATACAAACTGAAAGCACTTGCAGACGATTTTTTTTTTTTTTTGAAAACCCAAATACTAAGATTGACTACCTTAATGACATACTTAAGACGTTTGGACAAGCAGCAGGCTTCAAAATTAACAAAACCAAAGATTTCAATGAAGAATGTTAAAGGAAAAAGATGAAGTAAAAAAGAAATTTAGATTGAAGATTATGCATAAACAGAAATATTTGGGAATAGACTTAATATCTAATAATAATTATTTCAAAATAATGAATTAAATGTTCAGAAACAATTAAAGAAAAGTTGGAAAATTGGAAGACACTGAAATTATTACTATTAGGTAGAAGTTCAGTTATTAGTGTTCTCCCAGAATTGTATATCTCTTTCAAATGATCTCAGTCATTATAGCTAATACATGGTTTGAACAATGTAAAGAAGATCTTTGTAAATTCATCTGGGGTGGTCTAAAACCCAGAATAAGATTTAAAGCTATGACAGATGTTAAAGAGAGGGGAGGATTTGCTGTTTTGGATTTCAAACTGTACTACAAAGCTGCTTGTATTGCATGGATGAGATCTTGGATAATATTGGAAAGCCTAAAGCTCTTGGTGTTGGATATTCCTGATCTTCACTTTGGTTGGCATGTCTTTCTGTGGTATAATAAATCTAAGGTTCAAAAATCATTCACTAACCATTTAATTAGGAAGGTGCTGTAGAACGCATGGGTTAAATATAAACAGTTTTACATACTAAAACACCCCCTTGGTTATCATCATCTGAAACACTTTCCTTGAAAGGGCTGTGAAGACAAGGCGAATGGAAGACCTATAGAGATCTTTTGATACAAAGAGGAGAACGATACCAGCTAAAAAAATGGGAAAGAACAATTATTAAATGAAGGGTTACATATCCAATGGTTCTCATAACTGTAGGTTTCAGAGAGATTTAAAATGGATATGAAAAATTATGGATTTGATCTGCAAAAAAAGAGAATTTGACAATTACCTACTGAAAGGAGAAAACACCTGATTGCTAATATTTACAAAATACTATTGAAACTTAATCTTGAAGATGAAATAGTTAAAGACTGCACGGTTAAATGTGAAAGAACTGGATCATAACACAGTTTTTGAAAACTGGGAAAACTGTGGGAAAGAAATAATGTAACTATCAGTTGTTATGATCTAAAAGAAAATTTCATGAAAATGATGTACAGATAGTATCTTTCCCCAGATATAATAGCAAAGATATATAAAGATTTAAACAATAAATATCGGAAATATGGTAAGAAAGTTGGGACCTTTCTTCACATGTGGTGGAATTGTGAGAGTGAAAAAAAATCTGGTATTTGGTGAGATAAAAATGCAATTAATTTTATGAGGGAAAGTCAATTTAAACTCAGAATTTTTCCTACTAGGTCTTTTTGAATTTGACAATAAAACAGAGAAAAGTATAAACTTTGCTGGTATATGGTGATAACCACCAGGATAGCCCTAGCTAGATACTGGGGAAAAAACTAAAATTCCCACAGGAGAATGACAAATAGATTAAGAGAAATTGCAGAAATGGATCAACTTACATAGATGGTAAAGCTAACAGCAAATTTGTTAAAGACTGGGAATTGTTTAAGGAGTATCTGCAACAAAGATTTGGAGAATTATTTAGAATTAGTGTTGAGATCAAGGAAAGTAATAATACCACTCTGTTCTACTTTGGTTAGACTTCTCCTGGAATAATGTGTCCAGTATTGGGCATCACAATTCAAGAAGGATATTGACAAGCTGGAACGTGTCCAGAGGAGGGCAACCAAAATGGTGAAGACTCTGGAAACCATGCCCTATGAGGAGAGGTTTAGGGAGCTAAGTGTGTTTAGCCTGATGAAAGAAGGTTAAGAGGGGACATGATAGCCATGTTTATTTGAAGGGTGTCATGTTGAAGATGGAGCAATCTTGTTTTCTGCTGCTCCAGACTAGGACACAGAGGAATGGATTCAAATTAGAGGAAAAGAGAATGTCCTGACAGTAAGAGCCATTCAACAGTGGAATATGCTGCCTTGGAGTGTGATGGAGCCACCTTCTTTGGAGGTTTTTAAACAGAGGCTGGGTGGTCCTTTGCTGGGGTTGCTTTGAGGGTGTGATTCTACATGGCAGAGGGTTGGACTCAATGGCCATTGTGGTCTCTTCCAACTCTATGATTCTATGATTTTATTGATCTTTGGATTGAAAGACTAATTATTTATCTATTATATATGGATGGATTATAATTTTGGAATTGTTATGAAGCAGTTAGAAAGTATTAGTTATGTTTATGCATTAAGGTTAATTTTTACACACACACACACACACACACATATATATACAGAGAGAGAGAAAGAGAGAGAGATCGTTGGATACGTTGCAAAACCAAACCCAGGAAAGAGTTTAACTGCAAAGATTTCTTTCTGCACATGCCTGTGTAAGATAGTTGATCATTCCTTAAAACCAGGGTGGAAATCATGCAACCCTCTGGATGCTGGTACCCTCGCCAGGACAGCTAATGTGAGGCATGATGGGAGTTGCAGTCAACACATCTGGAGGGCCATATGGTTCCCACATCAGTTTAAAAATATGAAGCATTGGTGGCTACATGGGCTGCTTTTTGTAGTTGTAACATAGATCTCAGGAAGTATTGTGCTATCTACCTATTTTACCAATTATTTCCTCAGATAACAGGAGGTAATTAGAAATATAGCTTTTTTTTTTTTTTTTTAGAAATGAGTTTTATAGAAATAAAGCCAGGAAAAAATGTGATTAATGGTGGTGGAAAAGCCTAGCAATTAGAGAGAGAGGAGAGAGAGAGGGAGGGAGGGAGGGAGGGAGGCTCTCCACTGATCCATGAAGGATTTTGTATAGGTAAGACTATACTTTTAATTTAAGATATAAGCATGATGAAGAAGAAAAAGACCTCCTCTCCAAATTTCATCTGGCTTGTTCAAATGTGTCTTTTAACATCTTTATATTGTCAATTTTTATAACCTACCTGTTGCCATTGGCTGCAGTGGTGATATTATTGACAGACATCTGCCTTTGAAGTAATTCATAGTGCAGTCTTCATCAATATTGCCATTCTGTCTGGTAGTGATGGGTGGTATAGTCGAATACATCTAGGGAACCAATTAGGAGAAGGATGAATAGTATTTTTTCTTATTGATTAGTTATTTGGGTCTTAACATTACTTTATGTTTTACATGTATATTATACATAAAAAATTTTTTAAAAAGTTTTTAAAAATTGCCCAAAGGTAGCTTATAGTAATTTCATTTGAAATCAGTAAAACCATTCCAGAATAACTTCCTGGAGGCTATATATCAAAAATAAAAACAAATCCATGCTCAGACTGAGAAGTAGTATGAGACCTGGTGCTTAGTGCTATGGCAAATGAGCCATAGACTGAATGTATATTGAGGCACAGTATGAAATTTGGCACAGTATGAAATTTTCTTCTTATATTCTGGTCCAATTCTTGTTCTCTGTACTTCAGATATAAAGCTTTAATTGTTCTCTTTATTGAATACACCAAGTTTTTCTGAAAGCATAGGAAGAAGTTAAAAGACTCCACTGGGTGATTATTCAGGTTTATAGGTTGTGTAAAATATATTTTAAAAAATGGGTTGTGGCAGCAAGGATATGGATTCTTTTACTACATACCTACTCAAAGACATGATCAGCAAATGCAGAGGTAATCCTTGAATGCATTTGGATTTATGAGTGATCCTTGTGCTACTATGTTTCTTCCTGCAGAGGGCAGTGGAATACAAACCCAGAAGCAAGAGAACACTTAAAAATAGCTGACTGTGGCTGCTGGCAGTTTCAATATACTTCAGGGAATTTATGGAGTGTTCATGGAAGGTTTGTATAACACAGCATCAAATGAACACTAATGTGGCTAAAATGACTGTGAAACTACTGATTCAACACTTGAATGCAGTTGTCCAAATTTTTCAAAGAGATAAAAAGCAGCATTTCAAAAGGAGTTCATTGTTCAGGACACACACACACACCCCATGCTTGTACATTCTGAAGTTAATGTGCCAGCACACCAATAAACTGGGCATTTAGTGGCAGTCAAAATATCTGCACCAAACATGCATGAATAAAAGTGCTACAGTGTGTGTGTCTGCAAGTGTGAGGATTTTATGTGCATCTTTATAGTCAAGCCAACTTTAAGCATATGCCTGAAGGAAAATGACTTCATGGTCTATGGTTGTGCTAACTTGATGTTGAATCAAATCTTGGACTTTATTCACTTGATGGCTAATGTGCTTTTGTTCCTAACTAAACCTTTCTTTATTTATTTATTTTAAAATCACCTCCTTCCTCTTGGTTTAATAAGTTGGCTTCCTAGGTTTGAGAATGGTGGAGTCAAGAGTGTTTGTCAGAAGTCTGTAGTTATAACACACATGCAGAAAGACAGAGAGAGGGGGAGAAGGAGAGAGAGAGAGAAAGAGAGATGGCACGGTGTAGTTCTCTGAGTGTTGGACTCTAGGAGACCAGGGTTCAAATCCTCACTCAATCATGGAAACTCATGGACAAGTCTCCCTGTTAAGAGAAGGCAATCACAAATCTCCTCTGAAGAAATCTTGTCAAGGAAACCCTGCCCTAAGTTGGAGTCAACTTGAAGGAACAAAACAACAACCACAAAGATAAATAGGCAGATAGATAGCATTTCTATGATATCTGGATGAGTGTAGCAAATATAAAACAACGGTGGGTAAATTTACTACATTATTTTCTTGTTACACTATAGATGATATTATTATTATTATTATTATTATTATTATTATTATTATTATTATTACTACTACTACTACTATTATTATTATACAAAACATAAATTCTTTAAAGCAATTTTTAATCAGTTTTTATACATGTAGATTTACTGTATTTTCTTTATCTTCCAGCATTTCCAACTAAAATCTTAGTATTTTCTTAGATATTGTCATTTATCAATGTACTTCTACAATTGTCTTTAAATATCATTTTGTTACTCTGTGAATTGGGGGTCCCATGAGGGGCACCCAAATAACCACAACAAACACAACAAGATGGGGAAATTAGCTTGGAGCACTCTCTTGGCTAACAAGAGGCAGGGTAACTTAGCAGGGATCTTTTACCCTATGTCTACAGCATCAGGTCAGTGAGGAGGCAAATAGTTCAAATAACAATTAGATTTATTAAACAGTTATTAACAGAAAGCACAAACACACTCCTATCTAGAAAAGGAAAATAGAGTTTCAAGGGGAATGGGTGATATACCAGCTGTCCTGCAGTCCTGGGGAAGCCTGATTGTAGAAGAGGAAATCCGGCGTGGCGGCCGAGGCGAATCTGCTGAACCGAGCGGGAGCAAGGCATAGTAGAAGTCCAGAGCAATCCGGCGAGAGTTCCGAAGAGCTCTCAGAGCGGGGGATTTTTATAGGGGAAAGAACGACCGCAGGCTAGTCTGGTCTTGGGCAAAAACAATAAGTTTTGAGTTGGAGACAATGCCTCCGAAAGGTCAGAATTTACATGATTGAATTATGTTCCGAACTGACAATAGTATGGCTGGTATGCAGATGCAGCTAGCTTGGCAGTTAAGCACTTAGCTCACCAAGGTGCCCTCTCAAGGCAGAGGATTTCTTTGTTTATTGCGCATTGGTAATGAGGGTGTTTGTTTCGGGAGGTCCCCTAAAGCAGTCCTGGCTATTTCTGGCTTGGTTTGGTGGGAGGAACAAATAGTAGCCATCCCTAGCTTCGCGCTTGTTCGGTGGCCTCACAAACACTTGGCTGGTGGCAGAGCAGGGCCGAATTGTGATATCAAAATGATATCTTTGGTTCACCAAAGTCCAGGCCAGTACGCGGTGGTAACAATTTGCTCCAGAACCTTAACTTCTAAGTAATCTTTTTAGCAACTTTAATGCATGTTTTCTTAAAACCCCTCAAATGTAATAATGTATTTTCCCTCTATTATCACGTTTTAAAAAAGTCCATTATATGTTTGTTATATGTATCAATTTTTCAATCATTGTACTGGAGGTAATTGTCTATTGGAACGCATTCGTTTTTTATATTTTCTTCATCTGATTTCTTAATTTTTGTGATAGTACATCTGCTGTTTTCATCTCCAATAGGCTTTGTGTCCATTGCTCAATTTTGGGAACATCTTCGTTTTTCCATAATTTTGCACACTCTATTCTTACTATTCTTGTCATATAAAGTAGAATTCTCCAGTTTTTCTTATTTGTCTGAGTGTCTAATTCATCTAGTATATTTAATAAGTAAATTTCTAGCATCATGGTAAATTGAATGTGGAATTTTTTTTTCTATGTTTTTATGTATGTCTTTCCAATATTTTTGTGCCTTTGAGCAGGTCCACCACATGTGATATGTTGTTCCATTCTCGCATCACACTTCCAACATTTACCTGTTCCAACCTTGTATATTCTTTGAAGTTTTTCTGGGGTCATATACCATCTATGGCAGTGGTTCTCAACCTGTGGGCCCCAGATGTTTGTAGACTTCAGCTCCCAGAAGCCCCAGCCACTATGGTCAATGCTCAGGGTTTCTGGGAGCTGAAGTCCACAAACATCTGGGGACCCACAGGTTGAGAACCACTGATCTATGGAATATTTTAAAGTATTTTTCTTTCAGGTTTTGAGCTATTGTAAATTTCATGGTCCTTTTCCAACTAGTTTCCCATTGGTCCAACTGTATTGGGTATCCAATATTCTGAGCCCACTTTATCATCGTCTCTTTAATGGTTTTTGCCTCTTTTTCATAAAGCAGTAAGGTCTTGTATAACTTTGCCACTAAGTGTGGTGGATTTTCCAATAAAAGTTTAATTCTTAGCTTTATTTCTTTAACTGTTTCAAATCCTTGTATTTTCAAATCCATCTGGAATCTCTCATGCAGTTGTTGATAGGGGAACCAATTCAACTCAATTCCTTATATTTAAAGATCTTCTCTAGTTTTGATACTTGGTCTTCCTGTAAAGTTTTTTTTTATTAAATCTTTGTATCTTATCAAATTTTTTGAACTGTTAGACCATCTTCTGTAGAAAGCTTCTTGTGGTGAAATCCACATAGGTATTTGCTTTAGTAGCGTTGGTTTGTATAAGTTCCATACTTTTAATAAAGCTTTTCATATGTAATGGTTTGTAAAGTCCTTGTCTATTTCTGCCTTTTCGTAACAAATATCAGCATGCCATCTGAATCTTTTGTCAGTGCCTTCTAGTGCTAACAGTTTCTCATTTTGCAAAGTCAACCAGTCTGCTAACCATGTTAATGCCGAAGCTTTGTAATATACATAAAAATCAGGTATACCAGCCCATCCTCTTGTTGTTAAATCTGTTATAATTTTCCATTTGATTCTAGGTTTTCAATCTGCCCATATGAATTTGGATAACTCTTTCTGCCATTATTTAAAGGGTTTTGTATTTGTAATGATAGCTAGGTTTTGAAACAAAAAAATAAATTTTGGTAGGATATTCATTTTCATCATAGCTATTCTACCCATCAAAGATAGTTGAAGCTTTGACCATGTCTCTATCTCTCTCTTGATTTCCTTCCATTTTTTTGTATAGTTATTTTCAAAAAGTTAGTTATTCTGTTCTGATATCCATACTCCTAGATATTTGATTCTTTTGATTATATTATATCCTGATGTTTTAGTTATGTCAGTTTTTTCTTGCTTCATTAGGTTCTTTATTAGGACTGCTGTCTTTTCTTTGTTTACTTTAATACTAGATATTTCACCAAATTCTCTTAGAATTGATGTTAGGTGTATTATACTTTCGGTTGGGTCATCCAGGATGATTACCATATCGTCAGTGAATGCTTTCAACTTGTATTGATGTTTATTTACCTGTACACCTTTAATTTTTATTTCATTCCGAATTGTGTTATTCAATATTTCCAAAACTATTATAAATAAATAAAGGTGACAGGGGACATACTTGCCTTGTGACTTTTTTGATGTTTACACTTTTGGTTTTTTCTCCATTAATCAGTAGTTGTGCTTCTTGAATTTCATATATCACTTCGATCCATGATATTAACCTTTTCCCTGGCTCCATTTCCTTGAGTGTAGCTTTTAAAAAAGACCATTTAATTGTATCAAAGACTTTTTCTGCATCTAGGAATATCATTGCAAGTTTTTTCTCATTATGTCTTTCATAATATTCAATTATATTCAAAACTATTCTTATGTTGCTTTTTAATGATCTCTTTGGAAGGAATCCATTTTGATCATCTTGGATTAGATCTGGTAATACTTTCTTCAGCCTGTTAGCTAATATTGCTGTAAATATTTTGTAATCTATGTTCAGTTGTGAGATTGGACAGTAATTTTTGACATCTGTTAAATCCTTTCCTTCTTTTGGAATTAATGATATATTTGCTTTACTCCAGGTTTCTGGTTTGCCGGAAAAATGATCTCATTACATGCTGTTTGTAAAGGTTCTGCAATTTCCTCTTCTAATATTTTGTACTATTTGGCTGAAAAACCATCAGGGCCAGGAGTTTTGTCTGGTTTTAGCTTTCTGATTGCTTCTGTCACTTCGAGCAGTGTTATTGGTCCATTCAGAGTAGCTTTATGTTTTTCAGAAAACTTAGAGATTTGCTTTTTCTTTAAATAAGATGATATTTTCTGAATTTCGCCACAGTTGGTTGTTCCGCCTCAAATAATTGCTGGTAATACTTGATGAAAGCTTGCTTTATTTGTTCTTGTTGTGTTAGCTCTTTATTTCCTTTCTTTATTTTTGATATTATTCTCTTCTCTCTCTTTTTTGCAAGCTTATAAGCCAGCCATTTTTCAGGTTTATTGGCTTGTTTGAAGAATGTCTGTTGGGCTTCTTTAATTTTGTTCCCAATTTCAATTAGATTTCCTTGATTTAGTTGAGCTTGGAGATTTTTAAACTTTTTCATATTCTTTTTATCCACTGGGTTATTCCTTAGTTGTTTCTAACGCCATCATTTTTTCCAATATCTGTTGAATCTTTTGATTTCTCTGTTTCTTTAACTTGGAGCCCCACTTCATGAAGTATCCTCTGAGTACTGCCTTGCTGGCATCCCCCACTGTGTTTTCATTGATGTTTCTCCTGGAGTATTTTCTTGAAAGTACTATTTAACGGCATATTTAGCTTTTTGTATATATTCTTCTTTTTGGAAAATAGCATCGTTTCATCTCCATGATTTTTCTCTAGTTTTCAATCATACTTCTAATTGAATTGGGTTGTGGTCCAAGCTTAATATAGGCAAGATTTCCATTTTTGTTATAAAGGTGAGAAGAGTCTTGGATGCTAATATTAAGTCGATTCTTGACATGGATTTATTTTGGTCTGAAAAGTATGTATATCCTTGTTCTTGTCCATTCTTGAATCTCCATATGTTGAGTAATGAAAATTTGTCTATCATCACGAAAAAGTGTTTTGGAAGTTTGCTCTGATTTCTCTGTAATTTCTTCTGCACGGATCTATCCATCATAGGATTTATCACTCCATTCATATTTTCCACTGTCATTATGTTGTTTTGGGATTTGTCCGATAGATAATTCCTAATTTCATTTTGCAGTCTAATAAAGAAGTCACTTTTACTTCCATTTGGCGCATATGTTCCAATCAGTAATATTTTTATGGTCACTTCTCCCCCTAGAAAACGTCCTTTGTTTTCATTGAAAATTTCTTCTGTAGGGTAACTTTTATTAATATAAAGTAAAACTCCTTTTTTTTTTTTTCAAATGTGGAGGCATAACATTTGCCTAGTTTTGGGTTATGTCCATATTTTAGGTCTTGCGATCGGAGGTAGGTCTCTTGTAAACTCACAATATCTATATGTTGTCTCTCCAGAAAATAGAAAATCTGTCTTCTTTTAAAAACAAAGTTCAGACCTTTCACATTCCAGGATTGAATTTTGATTGTCATCCTCATCTCTTTATTTCTCCTCTCCTATTTTTTTTTACTTTTTCTAATTCTTAATCTTCTCTTTCCTCCTCTTTTCCAGATAGTTGTTGTGTTATTACTTCTTGATCCTCTTGTTCTTTAATTTCCAGTTCTGAGTCAGATTTCTGTCTCGCTTTATTGAATGTCCATCTCTGGGTTTGGTTCCATCATTTGTTGTTTTGTTTTCTGTTTTGTTGATGGTTCTCCCTGGGCATAGTTTGGCTTTTCCAGATCTCTTTTTGGTCTATCTAATATTTCTTTGGCCTTTTCAGGAGTAGTAATTCTGTACCTGCATTGTCTAAATGATAAGGACAAGCCCTCATACTTCTCCCATCTGTAGCTGATCTGATTCCTCAAAAGAAAGGAGGCCAGAGGTTTGTATTCTTGCTGTTTTTTCAAGATCTGTAAGGAAATATCTTTGAAATTTTTAATTTCATTTTTTTCCACAAGTTTTTTTTTCTGATAGCTCATTTGAAGTATCTTTTCTTTAATGGTATTTCTAGTAAAACATATAACAACATCTCGAGGTAAATTTTTATCTCTTGCTGGTTTTGATTATATCCTAAAGATCCTATCAATAGAAGCTTCTAATTTATCCTCTGATGTATCTATATATTCTGCAAGTTGTTCTATCATTCTTTCATTTAAGTTTTCTGAAGTCTTCTCTGGTATGCCTCTAAGTTTCAAACATCTGTCGTGGTAGCATAGTTCTTATAAGTCCAATTTGCTTCTTTCTTCTTCTTGGGTTTTTTTGTAGCGTCTCTACTGAATCTTCTAGTTGTTGAGTTTTTTCTCTTAGTATTTTTGTTTCTGCTTTTAAGTTTGAAATGTCTTTTGTTATGTTACCCATTTTTTCCCTAGTACTTCAATTTCTTGTTTCATGTCCCTTCTTATTTCTGTTCGAGTCTCTTTTAATTCATGTCTGACTTCTTTAAAGTTTCTAAGTTCTTCTAAGATTTGTGTTATCATGTCAGATGGTCTTTCTGATGCTTCAAGAGAAGGCCTTCTCATTGAAGTTGAAGTTGAGGTTAAGGTAGTTGTAGTTGTTGTTGTACCTTTTCTTGTGCGCTTATCCATTAGTGATCTTATTAATTTATTTTAATAAGATTGAGTAACCCCTTAACTATTTTTTTGATTCACAGTTCCAGCAGTTTTAAATCTGGTGCTAATGAACAGTTATATATGTTCACTGTTATACAATCTTATAGTTCTAGTTGACTGTAGTTTTAGATTTGACCAACAGATGGCAGTCCTGTTTCAAAGATATCTTTCTGTGCCTTATATATATATATATATATATCTCACAGATAATATTTATGACTCAAGAACACAGGCGGTTGCCATTGTTGGTCAAGGTTATAGTCTCCCACATGGTACTTGTAATTTTCAAACATAATATTCACTTTAAAGTAAGCCTAGTTTTCCAAGTCTGTCAAGCACAGCAATCAATATAAAGTCACAAAACTTAATTTGATTATATGAAATTATAGAAAGTTGATTATACAAATTATAATACTACAAAAGTTAATTTGATTATAACACAATGTTAATTAATTCAAGTAACTTCACTTTTTGTCTATTCCTCAGTGTAAATTCATTAATTGACTTCTTAAATATATGTTATATTTTCTTCCTACGAAATAATATAATCTTAAATACATGTATATTTGTAAATAGTTAATAAATACTTTTAAGTTATATTTCTATCCTTAATTAATTGGTGTTAATACAGTAATACAAGAGTCAAATTATTTAACAGTGTTTACCTTTAGCTTCTTGATTCTATACTTAGTTGCAAACTATAAAAAGGTAGCTCTTATTAATTTTTAAAGATTCAGATAGTTCTATATGTCTATATAGTTTTTACAGTTTACAATTCGGTCTGTCTTTATCCGTCGTGTTTAAGTCCAGAAAGAAATGTTCTTATATGTACTTGTCTTCCACTCATGCTTTCTTCTTTTCTTACTGTCTATTTAAGTCTTTTGTTTATCAGTATAAGTTCCAATATCACCCTAAATGGTTTTAACAAAGTCCAAGTTGATGTTCGCTTTATTCTTGATCTCTCCCTGCTCCTATTGTGGCTTCCTGAAGTTTTATGCCAATTTACGACCTCTTAAAGTTGCTCTTGATTTCATTAGTCCCTGTTCCTGGAACTGGAATCTTTCCTTCTCTTTCTGTTGCTTGTAGATCTCTGCACAGTTGCTTCTTAGGGTAAGTTCCAATTTTTCAATCTGTAGCTCTTTTTAACAGTTGAGGTTTTTCAGTCTCCAAGATATGACGATTTTTAAAGTCTCCAAAATTTTAAATCCTCCGGTGTATTCTCCGTAAGAGGAAATGTCCTCCTAGTTCTGTTTGGGTAACTTATTGTAGTCTCTTGTCAGTTCTCGCAACTCGTCGTCCAGAGCTTTTTCACTGAAGTCTTTTATTGAACTTTGATCTTAAGTAGATTCTTTCCCATAAGTGATTTTGTATATTTTGCTAATTTTAAAAAGTTGACGGCACCACTTGTGCTGATCTATCAGCAACTATGGTGTGTCCGTGGTCCAATCTTCGGTCCCTTGATCTCCATCTGTTCTTGCTAGATGTCTACCACAGGAACGTGGAGATTGGGATCTGACCCCCTTCGAACTCCTCAAGACCCCCTTTCCTGGGGGGGGTGTAGGACTGGGTTTAGTTGGTCTTTCACCCGGTTGGTCCACACCGGGTGACAGCCTGGGGTGGAGAACTCACTCCAAGCTTCCAATCGTGACCGCCATGCAACCGGAAGTGTTACACTATAAGATTGTTTGAAGTGTGTTACTGTCAAAGATGAAAGATTTGGATTAACCCTTCACCAAATTCTATCAAAGTCTGAAAAGGGGAGAGTTAGCAGAGACATGGCATGGCTATGGGCCTGGAGCAGTCTCTAAGCTGTATGTATGATTTAGATTAAAATATTTCCAAATAGCGCCCATTAATTTTTCATGATCCATACTTCCTAATGTGATTGCAATATTTAACAGAAAGTTACACACGTGCTGTCTAGCTGTCATCTAAGGACCTTTTCGCATGGCATTTGCCATGCGAAAGGGCTCCTGGAGCATTGTGCAACTGCGAGGCGCGGTCCACACAACACACTCACAATTGCATGATGCTCCAGGGCCTGGCAGGTGCCGATCATGCACTATTTCATTTTTGGGTGCAAGCTGAAAATGGTGTGTGATTGTGTATTGCTCCGGGGCCCCATGTGCACTTGCTGTGCATATGGAGCTCCAGAGCCGTGGCGCTCACGCTTCCTGCCCCAGCGCAGCCTGGGAAAATCCCAGGCTGCACTGCAGAAGGAAGAGGAGGGGCTCTTGTGTGAGCAGGCAGCAGTTGCGGAGCTGAAGGAAGCAGGACATGAGAGCCTCTTGCTGGAGGCTGCTCGTGCAATCCCTGCACCCCAGCTCCGCAAAAAGATGAGCTGCGGAAAGAGCTGGCATCTGTTTTCTCATTAGTTGACAACCATTGATGAACACATATCTGCTGCTCCTAAGAGTCCTTTACCACACAGCTGCTATAGAAAGCACTCACAGTGGACAAGACATGGTGTTTTACCTAGGGGAGAAACAGAAGATTCTGTCTTTATGGTAGAAATTAGGAAACCTTAGAGGGTGTCAGAGGCACCACTTCGATAAATTTGCATGAGGAAGTCTTGGTATAGCTTATTTAAACTGCATATAGAAAGTATCACCTTGTTTACAATTACTTTTTGACATGACTATGGAGATGCTGGTTGTCAGCAATTATCCCCAAGGCAATGTGGCCTCCATTAGGGAAGAAAGTTGCTCACCCTATCTCAAAAAGGGTTTATTGTGAAGAGCGGGAATCAGATGGTTAGTAGTCAGGAGCTGAAAATAAAAAGTCACTTGACAAACAGATAAGCAGGAGTAATCATGCTGGCCTCCATATTTAAAATGAGGGGAGGTGTTGCTGTTCCCCTGGGCCCTCAGTGAACCCTAGCATTCCCTTTACTTCCTCCCAACATCTCCCAAATTTGCCCCTGAAGTGGCAAATCACATCTTCACAAGAAGGAGGACGAGGAGAAGGAGGAGGAGGAAGGGGAGGGGAGGGGAGGGGAAGGGGAAGGGGGAAGAAACAACAACAGCAGCTGCCCAGATAGAATTGTGTAAAAATGGTAAATCACACATCCCAGGGGCTTTTGGTATTATTTTATCTGCTATCCCACCACTGGGAGGTGCCAGGCATGTAGGAGATTTATGGCCTTCCAAAGTCTGAGGGGCAAGGCCTAAATTCAATTGGCAGTTCCAACTAGAGTAGGTTCATTGAATCACTGAGATTTACATAAGTTTACCATTCAGCAGTTGATCATTCAGCAGTGGGTCTGCTCTAGTTGGGACTAGCAGCTGGACAGAGATAAAAAATGGTCCCTGTAACCTCAGAAGCTACAGTGTTCCAGTTTTTAATAGTAATCCTGATAAATAGATAGGGCTTTAGAAAGATCATTTCATATCGTGTGTGCTAATGAATCTGTGGCCCTAATTTATTTGATGCATTTATTTATGTTATTTGGTTGCTGAGGCAAGAGATCATGCTGAGAAGCACCATTTTCTCTGAGCAACTTTACCCAAAGGAGAAGGATGAGTCACAGAGTCAGCCTTTAGGAGTCAGTTGTTTATAGACTCCAAGACAACCTGCTTTTCAAAATGGCTCTCACAAGCTTTGGAGCAGGAATGCCTGATCTCTTTGATGAAGTGTGCTTCTGCCCAGATGACTCCTAATGATCCCAACTGCAACACTTAATTCTGTCTTGTCCTCCTTAAAGAAGTGGGAAGGGGTTGATTTTTGTTTGTTTGTTTTGATGGAAAGAAGAAAGATAAAAGGCACTAGGATAACATGAGAGGGTCACAAATGGAAGATAACAGCCTAAATCCTATTGTTATTCTCAACTACAGTAAAGCCACTGAATCCATTAGGTTTATCTATATGATGACTCACTATTCAAAACTGATTCAGTGCATCTCTTCTAGCTGGAACTAAATACAAGATTCCAGCTAGCGTTGTATGGACATCTCATAAAATTTTGTGAATGGAGCAGAGTGACTGTGTAACAAAAAGTTTCATCTGAAAGCATCTCAAAGATGGAGAATCCTTTAAAGAGTTTGTTGTTACTGTTTCTGTGTCAATTTTAGCCATTTTGTTCTGGTGGAAAAGAGATCAAATACATGTTTACTTCAGGTTAAGCTTCCTTCCTTCCTTCCTTCCTTCCTTCCTTCCTTCCTTCCTTCCTTCCTTCCTTCCTTCCTTCCTTCCTTCCTTCCTTCCTTTTCATTTCATATATAATTTGTATGCATAAGCAAATAGCTGTTGGAATATTATCAGGACAGAAAATAGATGCCATTAGTCTTGTACAAAAGCACTAATTTTTTGTCTCCTTAAATTCATTTGTGTGGCCATGAGCCACAATGCTCCTTTAAGGTCTGAAAATGGTTTGGTTATGCATATTTTGGGTTTCATGTTTTGTTTAAGCTGGAGTTTCTCACACTTGACCAGAAGCTATTTTTGCAAATTTCAAATGCACACAAGCATGGGGCGTTTCAGTTCCATCCTCCGAACAAAAAGAGATATAGAAGCATTACTATGCAAAATCAAAATAAGTTCTCATGAAATAGCTGAAGGGAAAAATTAATGAAGACTTGAGAAGTGACTGCATTGAAGCCCACTCATTATAACATGTTTGATTTTGTATATTAATTGAAGTCTTACCTGTTCATATTTTCCTATATGATTTGCTGACTGAGTCAAATACCATGGCTTTTTTTTTCTTGGTTCAAAACCCCACCTACATGCTGATCTCCTTTGATCTTTGTTTGCTTCATCTTCTTAGACACTCTGTATCTCTGAAATGCAAATATGATTCACAGAGTTGGTACTTTTCTTTTAAGTTTCATCTTGCTTCAAGTGTTGGCAAATGCAATGCAAGCAGAACACCTGGGCACCCCACGCTCTGTTCCTTTTGACCTCCCAGTGCACTGCCTTCTAGAGAGCTTAATGCTCTTTTAGTTCCAATTAAACATTTCTAATAAAGCTCATGACTCAGTCCCTCAAAACCCTAATGACAAAAATCAACAACCTGCCTTCAAGCTGAGCCATGAATCACACAAAAGCACAGTTGAGGCTCTAGATTTTGTCTTGAGTATTTATTGAGTCTCAAGGCGTAAACTAATGCCATTTTTTTTAGTGAAACACATGAAAGGAAACAGTTTTGTGGGGGATAGCACTCCGTCATTCCGTACATAAGGACTTGTAGTGCGTGGTTTTACACTGATGGTGCATGCAGATATTCTGATATAGGAATATCTAAAGAAAATAGCAAGACTGAAACCTGTGGTCCTCCAAATGTTGATGAACTACTATTGTAATCATCCTTCACATTCACCATCTTGACAGGTCTAACGGAAAGTGGGGTCCAGCAACACTGAGAGCAGTGCTTCCCAAGCTATCTGATTTGTGGAACTGGCAATTCTTTTTCCCAATCTAAGAGAGAGTGGCACCATATTTGTATCCATTGAGCACAAGTGTTCCTTTTTTCCTGGAAATTCACCAGGGAATTCACAAGCTAATGCTAATGCTAATGCTTGTGAATGAGCATCAGTCTATGTATCACTTCTTTGAGTAACAATGATTTAGAATGTAGATCATCAAGAGATTTCCAGTTCTGGAAAAGAAGGCATGTGTGTATTTGCCTTTATATTCTGTTCCTATACTCCTTAACAAAGGCTGTTTCCGCACTAGAGCGTTATAGCGCTATGATTCCACTTTCAACATCCTATGGAATCCTGGGGTTTGCAGTTCTGGGAAGGGCCAGCCAGATTCCATAGGATGTTGAAAGTGGAATCATAGCGCTATAACACTCTAGTGCGGAAGCAACCAAAGAGAATATAGGACATGGCTATTTTTTTCTTCTTTAATGACTACCTATAACAATCCTTTTCTAACAAAAGAATTATGACCTCATTTTTCTTAAGACACTTCTTTGGAAAAGTAGTGGCTGGTGACCTCCATATTTGTGGAATTGATGAATCTGATTTTGACTTCAATACCAGTTTTAAAAATGATGAATCTTATGCACATAATAGGTTAAGCACCTTGGATGATGATAGATGTTGTGTACCTTCAAATCATTTCTGACTTATGGTAACCCTAAGACAAACCTATCATGGGGGTTTCTGGGGCCAAAACTGTGTGACACACCCAAGGTTACCCAGTGGGTTTTGATGGCTGAGCAAAGATTCAAACACCGGTTTCCAGGGTCATAGTCCAAAGTTCAAACCCTTTCACCATGCTGTCTCTTACCCAGAGCAGATTCACTATCCCATTGACATGGAATTCAACAGCCACCAAAACGCTACCTTCTTTCAAAGGTGCTGAACAAATGGTAATTGATGCGCTTATGCTCCAGAGACCAGAACAATGGATTCAAATTACAAGGGATTCCACATTAAACATTAACACTGTAACAGTTGTTTAACAGTGGAATAGATTGTTTCAGAGGTTGGTAGTTTCTCCTTCTTTGGAAGTCTTTAGACAGAGATTGGATGAACACTTTTGAGAGTTATTTGTGTATTCCTGCATGGCAGGAGGTTGCACTAGATGGCTTGTGCAGTCCCTTCCAACTCTATGATTCTAGGATGCAGTGAGTTTCCTTCTGCAGTCCCCTTGTCTACCCTGCTTACCTATCTATTGCCATTCTGAAGTCCTGCTTCATTGCAGAAGAGGGGATGATGTGATTGGTTGAACTCCCAAGTTAATCTATCCTCAGGGAGAATGAGCTGCCTACCTCAGGCAGCTGATTCTGGCTATCATAAAATTACAGCAAAATGTAAGCAAATTTATGATTATAGTCTGTATCTTACTGCTAGGGAGGGTAGGGGTGCTGCGGGATTTTCAGCTGGCCTTAGGAAACATGTAACTCCATTTTGGGCAGGGGGTGCCATTTATAATTCTGCCTATGGCAGCAAGACATCTTGTTTTATTTATTTATATGATTTATATGATTTATATCTCAATATGGAACCCAAAGTGGCTTACAATGTAGGTTAACAAAATAGTTAAAACAATCGGTAATGCAGTTGTTTTTTAAAAAACTTAAACAGCAATCCAAACAAAGGCCATTTCCACACGAGGCGAGGGAATTGCCCCATGCCGCTACTTACCGGACTTCTTGGTTTCCCAGTCCAGTCCGCGCTGCTCCAGAGCAGTGCGTGCTCGGCGCTCCACACTGCTCTGGGGACAAAAATGGCGGCTTCTAGTTGATCGAGCATCTCGACCAACCGCTGAAGCTCACCAGCCTAAAGCCTGCCCCCAGCAGATCGCAGACTTGCACTGGAGCAAGCCTGCAAATCTGCACCGGAGAGCGGGGACGGAATGGCATGTTCCGTGCTTTTGAAAGACCTGTTTTAAAAGAACGCTTGATGACCACTTGGGGTCATTCCAGAGTGGGCTGAGGTGTGGGTCTACGTTAAGTAGGTCCGACCCAGTCCGCTCCCAGGTGCAGACGTCCTCCCTGGAGGATGCTTTGCACCATTTCTATTAGCCCATGAGGAAATGGCCAAAAACATTCATTTAAAGCAATTGAAAATACATTGAAACATTAAGAAATAGTACACCTGTTGCACATACTTCATACCCAACCAGTTAAAGGGTGACGGCTTGTTTGAATAAGAAGGTCTTTGCCTGCTGGTGAAACAACAGCACAGAGGGGGCCAACTGACCCTTCTTGGTAGGCATTTTCATAGCCTAGGAGCAGCCACCAAGATCTCTCCCATGTCTTCACCAGACATGCCTGAGATGGTGGTGGGACCAAGTGCAAGACCCCACTCAAAGATTTTAAAACTCAAGCAGACTCATATAGGGAAGTAGAGTCTTTCAGATAGTCTACTTAAGCCATATAGGGCTTTATAGGTGATAATCAGCCCTTTAAATTTTGCCCAGAAATAGACTTATAGCCAATGAAGATGTTCCAACAGGGGAATTATATGCTCCTTGTAACAATTCCAGTCAACAACCTGACCGCAGCATTTGAATCTACTGAACTTTCCAAGCACTTTCAGTCTTGGGCTGGCTGTTTGGAATACTAAAGAGCAGAAAAGGGTTGCTGCACCATCTTTTGCTTCCTGAGCACCTCTGAAGAACAGAAGAAGCTATAACGCAGTGCATAGCATATCCTTTTTATATGCAGATGGTCTCAGATTCACTCTAGCTTTAAAAAGGGGCAAGCAGTTGGTGATGGGAAATCATGTGTCTGCCAGAGAACTTCTGCTGGTTGGAGCGGACAATACTAGATTGGATGGGCCTGACCTGTTTGAAAATATCTTCCTGTTTTACATCCTTGGCAGAGGACCATACTACTTTTCAGGGCTTGGAAAAGTTACATATTTGGAATTCAACTCTCAGAATCCACCAGCCATCATGGGTTTATGTTATGGTGTGCTGAGGAGGGACTTCCCTTCCTATTCATTGTTTTCTGTGTGAGTCCATCAATTTAACATCTGGATTGTATTAGTTTATATCTTTTAAAAAGTCATCTCTGAAAGTGCACACATAATTTACCATGCTGGTCTGTTGCAAATCAACCTTTTGCTGCATGGTGGGCTACAGATTCTTCTTCCCAGAAGTCCAAGTAGCTTGGCACAGCCCTGGGGGAAAATGGGAATAGCAGCCAATGAGTTTAAGCTGAGGTTTGAGTTTATTGGCTGCCAGGCTTGACTGAAGTAGCCTGCTTGCATGCTTCATTGCAGTTGGGTTAGGGAATATATATCGCCCCACAAGCTGAGCTCTTGCTCAGTTCCTTCTGGAGCTCCCCTCATCCACCTTCACTGTTTTAGTGTTGGGTTTGGCAGCAGTGGTTGCACCTGGCATTTGCACTTCATTCACTAAATGTCACAAATGGGAGATGGCATGCGTCCTGGATCTGTGATAACAGTATCAGTGTCTCCAGGCATTGGTAGGTATAGAGGCCCCTAAAGGGAATCAGGGGGTACAGAGCACAAGTAGTTATGCCCAACTTGGAGGATATGACTTTCCTGCACTTCTAGGTGGCAGGGGGCCACACTGGGGGAGTGTCCCCAAGGTGGACCCACTCCTACCATCCCAAGAGTTACAGCAGCAGGCCAGATGGTTGGGCTCATTGATCAACAGGCAAGTTGATTGTTGCCTGTACCCATACTCATGCATAAGCTGACCCTATTTGCAACTGTAGTCAATAAAGTTTGGACCTTTTTTCCTTCCAATGTTACCATGTTCTGTGTTTGTTTTGTGGAAGTGGCATTCACCCTTGACCATGCGAAGAGAAGTAGTAGGGAGTTATTCCTCATAACAGAGTTTATAAAAACTATTTATTTGGGCTATATCTCCCAGAATCCCACAATCAACATCACCAATGGCTGTATTTGCTTGGGGATTCTGGGAGCTTAGATATAGAAAAGAATTTTTCCAAGCTCTCCTTCACAATGAAGTTCATATTCTTCTTAACAGAGCCTAAAGGTTAATTCCTTCTATAACAGAGGCCCTCAAAAGCCCTTGTGAGATCCCTCTAGCTTTTTGCTGCACTGCTAGTGCCCAGCTCAAAAGGGTAGTTCCTTAGCAAGAATGCTCAATGATGCACAACAGCAGCACAGTGACAGATAGTCAGCCATTCACACAGAATTGCTCAAATGGGACCTCTATGTCTGTTCCTATTAGTCACTAGTGTGGTGTGGGGTTGCTTAAACTTTTCTCTCTCAAAAGAACACTCAAAAGTCGTCTCGTGTGAATTTTAAAGTGTTACCAAAAAAACCCCAGTATTAGATTAGTTAATGTTAGGAGGAGGAATACAATGAACTGTTAATCACTGTAGTGTTATGAGCTGTCATTCTCTATGGAAACTTTCATATTATAAACAGTTCCTAGTGATGAAGCACAATCTCTGCAGAGCTGGACTCAGGTTTCTACGTGGGGTGCACTGATATATATGAGGTTCATAACAACAGCACTGTTCCTAGTGGTCATTACCTTTGGGCAGAGCTCATAAAAATTACCCTTTTTGCAATTTAAGTCACAGAATCTCCTAACCAGCATGTTAACTGGAAGAGATGGGAAGTTGTAGTCCAAAAAGTAACTTTCCCAAGCTCTATATCTTGAAATACGTTGCTCTAAATCCAGTAGCTGTTCCCAACTAAATTAGACCCATTAAATTAATGGGAATCTGATAAGTCAACACTTATGCAAGTTTCCATGATTCAGTTAATCTAGTTGGGAACAATAATTGTATTTAGGCCATTGTGTGAGTGAAATCATATAGTGGCATGTAAAGGAACTTAACAGGATATGGAAGTACTGGGTCCAATCTCTGGTGAGTCATATCCTGAGCATCTAAAATTTGAAAAGCTAACCTCTAAATATATATATTCTAGCCAATAAACTCCTTCTGTAACCCCACTCTCCAACTGTACATCTATAATTTCCAAAACTTTTCTGACAGTGAAAGAAGATGCTGAAACTGTAGCATCGTGCCAATATTTATCACTATGATTAATGGGAAATGAGAAGCTTTGTCATTATTGTCACTACATAACCGGACTCAGTCAGATATGAATGTTAAGTTTGGATCCAAAGAAACACAGCCAAATGTGAGCTTGTCAGTATTTGGCATTTTTTTCTAATGCCAGAACAAAGTTAAAATCAGGTAATGGAATAGAAATTCAAGAGAAGGACAAGAAAAGGAAACTGGACAAGAATACATGGAGGAACTGCAGATGACAATATATGCATGGATGAAAGAAGACAAATGAAGTATTTCTGCTTCAGAATAAATACCCTCCAACATTTCACAGAAATGTTGGACACATATGGCCAGAAGAACATTAGAGTGGGGTCAAAATAGAAAAGTTATTCATGAGGAAGAACAAACAAGCTGGGAGAGGCTGCAGCAGTTTGCTCTTGCCTGACAAACTGGGAAGGGCAGGACTCCACCCCACAACCTCTCCTTTCCCCCATTGAGTTAACTGACTGTAAAGTACTTTTGCATTTTGAACTCAGTTGCACCAAATAAAGTAAACTTGGGATAAAGGGGGGAAATGAGCAGAGTAGAGAAGAACTGGGACTTTTAAAAAGCAGCTGAAAAGTGGGGTGACAGAGAATTACTTGGGACTACTTGGGACTATTCCTACCAAATGGGGGCAGGTGAAAGTTATGGATGCTTGTGAGGGAGGCAGGAGTGAAAATCCCTGTGGCCTGAACCTCTGGAAAGAGACATGGGGGAAGGTCTTACCCTTCAAACAAACAACATATTACAAAATAATTTTTGATATGTCAACAGATTAGAAAGTGGCTATAATGTCTGTTGCTAAATTCAGGGGGAGGTCACCAATCACACCAGGAATATGCCAGGTCTGGGAGATACTTTCACTTGCCTTTCACATCCCTGATGTCGCAAGTCCATATGTGTCAAGTGAAAAATAAGCTCCACTCAGTTCAAAGGCACTAGCTCCCAGGTCTAAGAGCTGGGTCTTGGACTGCAGCCTAAATTGTCATGAGCTATGTGACTGGCTTTATATAATGGACTAAAGTCTGATTGTGTTTATATAAGTGTAAGGGATAGTGTACACAGCCACTAGTAAGTGATTGGCTCATGTTTGACAAGGAAAGAATTCAATTTGCTTTTGATGAATAATTTCACAGTGGGCCTAAATTATTGCTGGGCACATTATTATTCAAAACATTTTACCATCAGCAGATTTTGACTCCTGATCAAATGAACAGCCAGGTACATACCGTGTTTGCCATAACGTGGACCAGTAATGGTCACAGAGGGTAATATTTTGAAACAGTTACAGGAAAACTTTGGCCATCCAAATAACTTCTGACTGCTATAGTCTCTTACTTTTGGCCATGCTGTCTAGGTCTCATGGAGGATATATTCCAAAACACCCAGAAGTCAAAAATTCCCCTCAAACACCCTTGCTCTACAGACACTTCATGGAAAACAAAGCCTACCCATGAAGAATTGCCCATATGGGAAGCGAGGGATAGATTGTGCCCCAGGACTTCTGGCTGAGAAATGGAAGTAATATTTGCCTGAGACTATCATAAAGCATAACAAATATTCTTTCTAGTCTAGTCAAATCCAGGGTCCATTTATTTATTTATTTATATTATTATTTGTATTAAAAATTCCATATGAACTAAAATTAACAAGTATCAAGTATTATTGCAATGTTACACAGCCTATGTCCATATCATTCCCTGTCATCTCGTACATAACAAAAATTTTCGATACAATACTAAATAATTATTTTCTTCCATAAGTACGCTTTTCAATCTTCCCCTTCTCCCGCCTCCCTCTCTACCCTACCACCCCGTATTAACAGTGTATTTTTATATGCCATCAATTCATCCTTTTCCCTCCCTTCTCTCCTTATGTCCCTTCCCCTCCCCCCTCCTTATTACACGTTTTTACTCTCCTTATTATGTGTTTTCCCCAATCCAATCTCTTTTTTGAGTTTCTTATTCTAAACCTCCTTAATATGAAATCTCTTTTTGTTGTCGTAATCTACCCTAATATTCTCTACTTAATACCATAATTTGTATTTCTTTTTGATGTTCTACATTCCACCCTTAGTATAAAAGTTACCCTTTCCAATCTTCTATTCACCTCTATACTTTAATCTTGATTCTCTTTCACCCATCTAATAATTTCATTCCATTGCTTTTCAAATTCTAGATTTGAATTTCCTTTCAGCATGTTGGACAGTTTTTCCATTTGGATAAAATCCATTACTTTAATCTTCTATTCTTTGTGGGGAGGCTCTGTTCCTTCTTTCCAATGCTGTGCATAAATCAATCTTGCTGCTGTTATTAAATTTAATAATATCTTCTTCTTTGTCTTCATTTGACTATTCCTTTCAATCACGTTTCATATATATGTTTCCCAAGTCATCTCAAATTTAATGTCAAGAATCTTTGTAATACTGTCATGAATCTTTTTCCAGTATTTTTTTTGCTATTGGGCACGACCACCATGTGTGGAAATAGGTTCCTGTTGTTTCCTCACATTTCCAACATTGGCCATTCCCTTTATGCGTTTCTTCATTAATTTTTGACAAGTCATGTATCACTGATGGATTGTCTTGTAAAAGTTCTCTCTTAAGCTTAAGCTTTGAGTAAATTTTATGTCTTCACTCCATACTCTTTCCCACATTTCTAACTGTATATTATGGCCAATGTTCTCAGCTCACTTTAACATGAAATCCTTAATCCTTTCCTGCTCTAGCTCTCTTTCTAATAGGAGTCTATAAAATTCTGAAAATTCTGAAATTGTTTTTTTCTCATTTTTCAACAGAATCTCATCTATTTAGTTCTCTTCCGTCTGCAACCCAGTAGTTTTTATATCTATTTTGAATCTTTCTTTTAATTATCAATATGGGAACCAATTCAATTCAAGGTTCTAATCCTTCAGTTCTTCTCTGGTCTTCAACACTGGTATTCTTCCCTCCCATTTTATTAAATCCTTGTATCTTAATGTTCCTCCTAATTTTGGTTCAGATATTCTAAAACCTTCTTGGGGTAGGGTCCTTTTATACTATTCAGTTATAGCACTAGGATTCATCTTCAGCTGCCATGGCAACATCCTGTGGAATCCTGGCATTTATAGTTTAGGGAAGAATATTTAGAATTCTCAGCCAGAGAACTCTAGAGCTTCACTAAACTACATATCCCAGGATTCCACTGAATGTAGCCATGTCAGCTAAAGTGGAATCCTAGTGCTAAAATTTTATACTGTGAAACAGTCATTGGCCTAGTTCATTTTTTTATGAGGTTCACATCTGTGACATCCTGCTGGTGAATTATCATGGCATAAATTAGACTAACACCATCACAACTTGCTCTTTTGGTTGTTGCAGAGGTGTACATTGTGCATTTTTGACATTTTTTATTTCTGCTTTTTTGTATTGTTGTAGATATTGTATACATTTCATTTTATCACCACATTGTTGTTGTTGTTGCTTTCAAGTCATTTCTGACTTATGGTGACCATAAGGCAACCATATCATGACGTTTTCTTGGTATGATTTGTTCAGAGAGAATTTGCTTTTGCCTTCCTCTGAGGCTGAGAGAGTGTGACTTGCCATGGTTGAGTGGGGATTTGAATGCTAGTTTCTGGAGTCCTAGTCCAATACTCAAACCACTGTACTACACTGACTCCACATCCTACCATTCATGTTTCACAATTGTTTATGTATCTGTCATGTTTTCGTTTTATTTTGTGCATCTTAGGTTGAGACCCTTCCCTTTTGTTTTTTTGCGGGCGACAAAAATGGCCTTAGGCCCACATGAGCTCTAGGAGCTGTGTGTTCCTCACCCTTGATGTCTAGTCATGTAACCCATGAAATATGAAGAGATGGGAAACTCCTCCCATTCCTCTCCATCCTCTGCCCCATCATGTGAAGGGCAACACATCTGCAGCTTTGTCTTAAGAACAGAAATAAAGGTGTTAAATGTTCTATTTATCACTCCAGCTTGTCTTATGAGGATAACATGAGTTTGGACTACTGCTTTGGCATGACATATAAATATACTGAACATTCTTTTTCACGGTAGCATCTTGGGCTTCCCATTTATGCAGGAATTACTATAAGTTTCATTGGACACAAAGGGATGTCCAGTTGCAATGCACAGCTTTGCATTGATAATGTTACCAAGGAGACGTAGCTTTTCAAAGGGTTGCCTGTTTGATCAACTGTTTTCTCATTATGAGTGCTTTTTCCTTCCAGGGACCACTTAAATATTCTGTCTTTGCAGGTAAAAATAACCTGGCTGTCCTACAGTACTATACACTTTGCTTTTGGGAGTTTGGGGCAACTTTACCTCTAGCAGCAAAATGTCTTAGATCAGCCTTACAAACTGGCAAATCCCAAGTGTGCATTTGCAATCTCATTAATGAATCAGGTCTAAGACTTGTATTGACAAACAACTGTCTGGGGTAAAGCTAGCTAATAGGGCAACACTCCATAAGGTGTATTTTTATATTTCCTGTATACATAAGGAGCTTTTTCAAGTTCAGTAGATAAAAAACGTCTCAGGGAAATCCTCTGTACCATACTACAGGAAAGCCTGACACAAGACCAACGATATATCTTCCCATTCCAGTAGCAAGAGAAAGTTTATCCTTCAAGAAACTAAAAGCATCCTATATAAAGTTGCCCAGGCAGTTTTTCGTCAAGGCACTGATGAAACTTGCTTAGTTTTAACAATACAATAAGCATCATATGCTATAAGTCTTCTCTGTGGGATTCTTCTCTGTTTTCCAAAGCTGGTTGTCTTACACCCTTTAAAGAAAACTGTGTAGTCAAAGCAGATCAATCTGTTTTAACAGATTATGAACATACTTCCTCTTGTCTGAATATGACCCAACAGATTTTGGCAATGACAATCACACCAAAAAATGTACTGTGAGATTTGAAAATTGCCCAAAATGTGAACTCTTCCCTGAACCCTGGCAAATAGAGTTCATTCAATTAACGACTCCCTTTTTAGTGTAAATTTGAAGCAACTAGACTAAGAAAAAAAGCCCTTTTCACCTTTTGGAAATAGGTTTTGCCACATTAATGAAAGGATAACAGCATTACTGAATGCTGTTGTTAGATTTCTATCAAATCAGAGGATTTGTTCAGGAGATTGCAAGAGGAATGATCTATTCAGATCACACTCTCTTCTAATTTCACACTTTATTTTAAAGTCATGGATATCTGTCTACATCTTCACTTTGTTCTCACAGCAACATGGGGCATTTAATGTTTCTGGGCAAGACGTGAGAATTCCCATTTTGCTTCCCTTATCACATCTCTCCAGAACCTTTACCAAAACTGTTATCCTTTAAAGAGTGAAAGCTCAGCAGAGAGAGGAGGTTGGAGATACTTTGTTGAAAAGTATCTTGAAGCTTGGGATACTGATCTCTCACAGCAGCCCTTTGATGAGATCACCACAGCAATATTAAAGAAAAAAAAACAGAACCGCTGCATTTAACCTTTTCTGTACTGGTGCTGCTTCCTAGCACAAAAAAAAAATTCATATGTTTGCTTTACACCTGACAGAGTACAACCATCATTTGTTTACAGCATTCACGTAGTCACTAGAAATGGGGAAGAATTTCATTTCACTATAGTTTTGATAAATATTTGCAAGTATTCATCAGTTTCTTTATACTCACGATGAAAAGCATGCAAGAATTTCTTTTTTTAAAAAAAACAACAACTGAATTTTAACCTGAAAAACTGTCAGATTTACTCATTCAAGCCAAGTTCTTTGAGTATCATAATAAAAGCCACTTGGGAATTGTCATGGTTCAAAATACAAATGCCCTTTGCTTTCACGTGAAGTTATCATGGCAATGTATGGGCTAGAATGGACTGGAATGCCTTAGCAGTGCAAGTATCTAAGGCCATTTTCCACACTAGACTGTTATAGTGCTATTCTTTCACTTTCAACATCCTTCCACTTTCAACATCAACAACCCTTCAACGTCCCTCCCTAAACTGCAAACCCCAGAATTCCATAGGATGTTGAAAGTGGAAGAATAGCACTATAACAGTCTAGTGTGGAAATAGCCTAAGCGTCAAATCACAGGAAATAACAGCAGATAATTTTAAGTATTAAATGCCAGGATATTCTAGGACGAAGCCATGGAAGTTAAAATGTACATGACTTCAGCGATGACGGAGCCTAGATATATTCCATCTAAGAGACTTGCTTTGAGACTGACTGAAATAATATGGCAGAGAGACCTTGAAGAAATATACAGCAACTTCACAGTTGTTTCATTATTTAAAATGGTAAAACATGCATGTTCATTTAAGAATCTTTAAATGGTTTGTTTT
Source organism: Iguana delicatissima (assembly GCA_948472985.1). Classification (NCBI taxonomy): domain Eukaryota; kingdom Metazoa; phylum Chordata; class Lepidosauria; order Squamata; family Iguanidae; genus Iguana; species Iguana delicatissima. The sequence continues at coordinate 794,489 of CAOKZL010001099.1, read as the reverse complement.
GGTATAAATAAAAAAGAGAGGGGTAAATTAAAATACTGCATTTTAATGAGACAGTGTTGTCTCATTATGAGGCAATAATGTGCTTCCTCTGAGCTTTTGTGGTGCATTGTTTCATATCTTTGAAGACAAGAAACAATTGTTAATGAAAATAAAGTACCTAATTTCTTCTGTAATCGTTTAACTTCAGAATGTCAGTTAATTCAAAAATCGTATACTCATATGACTCATAAAAAAATAGCTGCATTAAACTCCCAGTGAAAGTTATGAGACAGGCATTGGTTGCAATTAATTTGTCTTCTTTACTGTTTATTTAGTTTATACCTTTTCATTTCTCCAAGGTCTTCAAAGAGAGTGTAAGTTTTTCTCTCTTCCCCCTGCCTTTTTATGTTCACAACAACCTTTTGAAGTAATTCAAGTTGAGAGACAGTAACTAGTCCCAAGTCAACTAGTAAGTATCATAGCTGAGTGGGACTCCCCAGTGTTGTTCTGATATTCTTAATTTTTACATTGTGATGGCTCTCATTCATGACTTTAAAATGGCTAAAATAAGCATGATCTGTGATATTATTCGTTGTCCTCTTCTCAAAAACTATGCCAGCCAGCGGTGGCTGGTAGTTTTTATATCAGCAAGTTGGTGAATCTGCACTGGTTTTTAGTACCAATCAATTATCAGCCAATTAAAGAAACAGTGAAAAAAGGGCATCAGTTTTGTTTTTCAAAGCCAGTGAACGGTCAGCTGTCTGTTCTACTCAGTAATTACTTTTACACATAATTATTATTTCAACCTGCTAAACAGGTTCTTTGGTAACCTTGATTTTGTTATATTTTGATATCCGCCTTACTGGTTGAGATTATTAGGGTTCTCAGAGGTAACGATCTCCTCAAGCTCCCCCACTACAATCTTTCTCAGATAATCCCAACATTGTCATCCTATATCTGGTATCTGAGAGGATTCAGATATTGTTGGCTTTCTGGCTATTTTAAAGAAACATATAGTACAAGATCACAACACATGCCCCTCTCCACGTACTCTGCTTTTTAAATAAGGAGCCTTTCCGTACTACATAACTATTGCACTATGATTCCACTAACTACCATGGCTGCCTCCTATAGAATCCTGGGGTTTGTAGTTGTAGGAGGTACTGGAGCTCTCTGGCTGAGAATTCTAAACATCCCTCCCTAAACTGCAAATCCCATGATTCCATAGAACAGATCCATGGCAGTTAAAGTGGAATCATTGTGCAATAATTATGTAGTGCAGAAAGGCCCAAATATTCCTAGTGACTATTATTTTATTCAAAATGTTAGTCAGGATTGAGGTAAATCATGCAAGAATAAAACAAGACACATAGAAACCTAAATGTGGCATCCCAGACTTCTAGAAGTACGTCCATGTAGATGTGGTAGAATCAGCTTTACCTCTCCTATGTTGGAATTATTTGCTGCCGTGTAATGGAATCTTCTTTCAGTAAACCCTAGTTGAAGTATTGTGAAAGGTTTGACAGATGAGTTGCTGAGGTAATTACTTGGCTTCCCTCCATCCCACTAGCTTTTTGTCTGATAAATGGAGGCTTAAATTCAGAATTCTACAATTCTAATCTCAGTAGAACAATCAATTACAGTTAAATGCCAATATATTTTCCCCACCTCCCCATCATGGCTTCACCCGTCTGAAGCGCCTTCCTTTCTGTTATTCCTATTCAAGCCACAGGATGGAATTTGGGTTGGTAAACATACACAATGGAGAAAGAAACATCTTGTGCCTTTGCAAAAGACTGAAAACATGCTACTGTTGCATGTTGCATTAACAAAATATTCCTCTAAATGTTGTATGAAACCTAAGATGACACAAGGGGTACTCCAAGGCAAGGAGTCTAGGGGACTCCTGTTCACTTTCCAGCCAGCCAGCCGTAACTTCCTCCACAGTATTCCATTTTATTCCCACTCCCACCTGGTTTCCCATTCCTATCCCATCAGTTGGCAGTCAGCATTATTTGAGCATTTTTTCCTGTACATTTGCTAAACAAACAATGACAAAAAGTATCTCAAAAAGCAAGGTGGACCATGTTCACAATCCTCCATATCTAGGAATAACTTACATGCATATCATGAGATCTTAGGAAAATTGCAATATAGATTGCTGAGGGGGTGAAATTGCACAGTGAGAGAGATTTAACAAGTACTTTATAAAATTATTATTGAACCAAAGTTGAAACAGGACACCACAGAGATTCAGTCACGACAATGACAGTGGGTTGTCATTGGGTTCCCCTCACTATGCTCCTTTTGTGGATCATAACAATCAAATTTCATGGTGACTGCTCCGCTCATTTACAAAAATCCACAAAAGAGACCCAAGAGGACATACATAGTCTTAGTTCTGCAGATCTCCAATAGACTTAATAATACAGCAAGCTGCTATTGCTATATTCCAGATATGATAGTTCTTCTAATAGAATCATTGAAATTAATATGTCTTGAGCCAGTCATGACAACTAATTTATTGCATGGATTTCAGTAGTTCTGCTCTATGCATCATCAAGGCAGGATGTAACCCAAATTTGCATCTGTTTATTCATCAAAAGGGATTTTTACTTATCTTTATTTCCTGTCCTATAATTAGAAGACTAAGGGGAAATGGTGGACAATCTTGAACAGGTGCTGTTAACCAATTTCATTAGCCTAATCACAAACACAATTTCATCTGTACAAAAGGAGGAACAAAAAGTTTGGGAAATAATAGATATGTGTAGGAGTTTTAGGCCTTGCACTATGACAGCAATGGTTGTTTTTGTTTCTTTCCTTTTCAAAACGGTATAAGAAAGCTGTCAGAACTATCATTATTTTAATTATCCTGATAATTATAGTACATTTAAAATTAACAGAATCCAGTTCATAGCAGAATCACAGGATAAGTCTATCTTTCCATGCACTAAAATACAGGTAGAAAACTATAATAAGGTATTTTTCCAACCACTTTTTGCTACCTAACCCAAGAGCCTCTAGACTGATCTGGCCAGCATGAAATTGGAAGACATCTGCTTCGCACCAAGTGTACGCAATTTTCCAGAAGTCATTAGTCTTCTATAAAACATTTAAGCAAATAAAAATCTTTGCATTTCTCAAGTAAAAATGGAATGATTCCCAGCTATCAGCGGGGACATTGAGGGGAAACATATAACATACAAGACCCTTAATAAGTCTTGATTTCTTTCTTTCATTATTAATAAGGCTTACTAGACAAAGTTAGTAAAGACAAAGATAATATAAATGTTCCACATGTCAACAAAGCTTTATGCATGGCCTGCATGACACTTTCTTAAGACAGTCTACAAGTGTTTATATCACCTTTCATTTTAATAATCTCAAAATGAGTTACAATAAAAACAGTGAAGTCTCTTTCACAATGCCCAATCATAGCACTTTAATACCACATTAATTGTCACAACTCTATTCTAAAGAATCCTGGATTTGTAATTTCATGAATTTTCTTCCAGAGACTTCTAGTGCTTCATAAAACTACAAATCCCAGGATTCCTTAGCTATGGCCATAAGTGGTATTGAAAACACTACAACTATGGACATTTCTGCACTACACTGTTATAGTGCTATTACTCCACTTTCACATCCAGTGGAATTCTGGGCTTTGCAGTTTTCTGAGGCCAAAGAGCTCATCATCCTCATCATCCTATGGAATCCTGGGGTTCTAAATGCCCCTCCCTAAACTGCAAACCCCAGGATTCCATAGGATGATGAAAGTGGGATAATAGCACTATAACTGTGTAGTGCAGAAAGTCACTATGTGTGTGGAAAACAAGTGAGATGCAATGGGGAATTTTTGGAACTTGGAAGTAATGTCTTGCAAGTTACATAATTAGCTACAATTATTTTTCTTGGTAAGGGGTTTAAAAAAGCAGCAAGCAATGCAACAAGCTGGACTGAACTAACTTCATGATTATGTGTGTGTGTGTGTGTGTGTGTGTGTGTGTATGAATGATACTTTCTAGCTACTTTTCAAGTTACTATCAAAGGACATTTAAAGAAGCATTTTGATAGGAATTTTCCAAAAAGTGATTAATAGGAAAGCACCAGGCAATGAAATAAAGGATGAGTTACTTCCAGATATTGCAATGTGTGTCAGAAATCAATCATTTTTCAAGCACTATAACATAGAATGGGAAGGAATTTTAAAATGTAACATTCAAAGCTCTGGGAACAACCATAAAATACATTAACAATTGACTGATTTTTAAAATAAATAATAAAATGATTGGCACCATTGCAAATAAATATGCAGAAATATCCCTTAAAAGTCATTGGCCAGGATCCAGTGGTGTAACATTGCTAGATCCTGCTGCTTTTTCCAGAATCAGTGATCCCTGTTTCTTCCTGCCTTCTCCCACTAAACCCTGGAAGGGCTGGAAAACTCTATGGAGAAGATGATTGGAACCATGGTGAATTGTACCGGAAGAGGAAGGCAAACAAGATTCAATTTTTGTATTGTTGGATGTGGGAGCACACCACAGAATGCACAAGTGTGCCACTGGATCTTCAGTACAGGAGGTGCTACTATAATTAATAATGTAGACTGGACTGTGCAGCTTTCAAGGTCTATTTTGGCTTTTCACTAAAATGCTGAGATCTACCAACCACATGCAGACATAAAATGGTGCCTTGGGAAACTCTGTTATTTACTGTACCTCAGAAACCATACAGTAGAATATGTATAAGTCCATGTATTACCAAAATTCAGGAATTATGAGGCACATTCATACAATTTAATTATACCCTCATTACCAAGAAACTGCCATGATTTCATCCCGTGGAATCCTGGACTTTGTAGTTTAGTGAAGCACTGGAGCTTTCTGGCTGAGAATTCTAAATGCATGTCCTTAAACTGCCAGTCCCACCATTCCATAGGACAGAACCATGGGAGTTAAAGTGGAATAATAGGGCTATAATTCTGTAGTGTGAATGGGACACAGGTCAAAAGCAACCAATCAGTTATCCTATTTTACAAATGAAGGATACAGAATCTGGAAGACAAGCAATGAGCAGAAGGTTAATCACAACAGATGTTCCATGAAAGTACAAGGAGCCAAGAGACTCTTGGAAATCTACTGAAAAACATCAGACACATAACAGTAGATCTGTATATATATCTAATAAAGCCACATTTTGGAAAGGTTGTTTTTCCAATGGTCATGCTACTGGGAAGGAATTCTAGGGGTTACAGTCCAAAAAAGTAACTTTTTAAAATCCTGAGTCTATCCTGGTCTATCTACTGCTGACTTCTGGCAGAAGTGATATCTGTGCATTTGATAACTTGCTGACATACATGGTTTAAAATGTAGACAGTGTTTTGGCAGCATGGTCCCAACATGTACTATAGACGGCATGGTCTAAACTTATATTATAATTGGGTATATATATCAGGACTACTGTAATAGGCTGTATATAGTAAAGGAGACAGAATGCACAAGAAATAAAAACAAATACACTATGCACCTCTGATGAAGAAGGCTGCAGCTCACATAATCTTATTCCAATGCAACTTCTTAGTCCTTAAGATGCTACAAGATTCTTATTTTTTATTTTATTTTTGTGTTGCAATAGGCTAACATGGAGACAACTCTGGAAACAATGAATAATTGTTAAAGGGCAGCCTTTTATAGGCAAATGTAAAGTTTGTAGCAGACCACAGAATAAATCTGAACCAACAACATGATAGTAAATCAGAAAAGGCAGGTGCAGTTTAGCAGCACTGAAGCCATTATTTGGATCAAAAAAATGCCATTTTACAAATAAAGGAAATTCTAGTGACTATCAGCCACTAGCAGTTGCTTTAAGATGTCCAGTATGACACATGGGGAGGTGGTTATCTGTGCAGCCTGCATCCTTCTGGAAAAAGCCAGTATTATAAAGCCACTGCTTCCTCAGATTCTTAAATTTCTGCACAGCGACAAAAATACTAAGATCATTCATGTAGTTCACAACTACTGATGGCCATATTCTCATGTGGCTATGGTTTCCTGTTATGAGAAGAACCCAGTGGATCAGAACAATAATGGTTCTAGCCCAGAACCATTATCTTTCAATAAGATGTCTTTGGAAAGCCCCCAGACAGACCATGAGTACAACAGTCCTTTCCCAGTGATGTTCCCCAATGCTGGATGATGCTAGATATAGCATATGTCCATTGCTTCTGACACAGCAGGGCTCTTCTTAATGGGCCAACCTGAGATTTGTTGCCACCTGAAATATAAGATAAGATGGCCCTCCCTTCCTTTCCTAGAAATGTCAGTTTAGGTAAAAGTAGCTGTCCTCTGTAATGACAAAAGATGCAAATAATTCATTTAGCATATCTGCAGTTCTCCTTATCATCCTTTAACCCACCTGGAATTCCTTTGTTGACCTGAACAGCCAACATCAGTGTTTTGTTTCACACATGTTTATTGTTGGGCATAAAACGGTTGGCAGGAAAACAAGTCTAAATCCAAAGTAAATAGTTGTGTAAATCCCATTGATTCAATGGTTCTACTCTATTTGGGACTAATAATTCAACTTAAGACATCTTTAAAAGGAAGCAAGACCCAGTCCATTTCTGCACTACACTGATATAGTGCTATTATTCCACTTTCAGCATCCTATGGAATCCTGGGGTTTGTAGTCTAAGGAAGGGCATTTAGAATTCTCAGTCAGTAAGCTCTTTGGTCCCAGGAAACCACAAACCCCAGAATTCTACAGGATGCTGAAAGTGGAATAAGAGCACTAGAACAGTGAGGTGCAGAAATGGTTCCAGTGTGGTGTAGTGGCTTGGGTGTTGGACTAAGGGCCTTTCCACACTACACTGTTACCACTTTCAACACCCTATGGAATCCTGGGGTTTGCAGTCTAGGGCGGGGCATCTAGAATTCTCAGCCAGAGAGCTCTTTGGCCTCAGCAAACTACAAACCCTAGAATTCCACAGGATGTTGAAAGTGAAATAATAGCGTTATAACAAAGTGTAGCGCAGAAAGGCCTTGTTTCTGTAGACCAGGATTCAAATCCCCACACAGCAATAGAAACCCACTGAGTGACCTTGGGCAAGTCACACTCTTTTAACTTTAAGAGAAGGCAATGGCAAAACTTCTCGGAAGAAATTCTGCAAGGAGAGCCTATTAAGTTGTCATAAGTTGGAAACAACTTGAAGGCACACAACAATAACAACAAAAGGAGGCAATTATATTATGAACACACATTGACACACAATGTCCTAAACAATGCATTTGAAGAACTGATATATAAAAAGTGGAAACAATTCAGAGGAAATCTTTAAACAGTGTAGGAGACTATTTTTTTCAAAAAAAGAAATGCTGATAGGCGGGGTGTTCACAAGTGGGGAGAAGTGAGAATTGGAAAAGGATAAGCTCGCAGTTTCTACTATATGAAAAGTTTGGGAAGCAAACTGAGCTTCAGACAAAGCACAATACTCTAAATGTCAGAGTTGGTATGAATAAAAATATCCTGGTATTTCATCAACCAAGCATTAATATCCTAGTATTTCATCTACCAAACCTCAATATGCTAGTATTTCATCAGCAGAGCACATCATCTAGAAGGATTTTGAACTCAGCTGACTTCATGATATTCTAGGCTAGTTGACCTTTCTTTATCATTTATTTATTTTGGAATAGCCTGTCCCCATGAAGAAATTTGAAGCAGTTGCTTATGTTACAGTGGTTTCCCTTCCTTCAGATTAAAGAGAGCTTTAAAAGGAATTAGGAAATGGGTGGTATAGATCTTGAGTTACTACAGTTGGAGAAATTAATGCAGAGAGGAGACAGCCATTTGCTTTTAAAGATGTATAAATTAATATTAGGAATTGAAATGGAAGGAGAAACCACCAAGGAATATATGATCAAATGGGCTTAAGATATAGGCCACAACATAAATTTTGAAGATTGGGAGAAGATTTCAAAAAATTGTTCCAAATTTACCAGATCATATATTTTACAAGAGAACTTGTTAAAAATGTGGCATAGATGGTATCTTCCTCCCACAAGGATTGTTAAAATGTTTAAAAATGCTAGTAATCATTGCTGAAAATGTGATAGAGATCGGCACTTTCTTCTACCAGTGGTGGAGTTGCCAGAAGGTCAAAAGATTCTGGAGAATGAGTTACTCAAAAATGCAAAAAATATTGCATGTTAAAATTGATTTAAATCCAGAATTTTTTCTGTTGGGCATTACTGATTTGGATAAGGAAGTAGATGAGAAATTAGCAAGACTGACTTGGCACATGGCCACAGCAGCAAGAATAACGCTCACCATTTATTGGAGAAGAGACTCCTTACCAACTAGACAGAATGGTTGGAGAAATCGGTGGAAGTGGCTAAAATGGACAGACTTACTTGCAGGATAGAAAATAAACCAAACAGCAAATCTCTGAAGAGTTGGCAACCACTAATGGATTATCTACAAACGTTATCAGGGACTAATCATGACTCAGGAGGGAAAACTGTCTGATATTACTATAAATTATTAGATTAAATTATTAGAGTCTATAAGTGGGAACTTCAGAGTTCAGGAGGTGGCAGGGTAGTTGCACTTAGCTATCTACTATTACTGATTTTTTGTTTCGGTAATTATGGGATGAAAAAAATCTCTTTTCTTATATATATGTGTATGTGTGTGTGTGTGTGTGTGTACACACATACATACATGCATACACACATATATGTTAGTAGCCGCATATATTGTGATTGTACTTTTGAGTATAAATTTGTAATCAACGTATGGTTATTCTGGAGAAAAATGAGATATATTTCGTGTTATATATGGTCATTGTTAGGAAGAAAATATGCATTATTTTCAAATGAGTAACATTAATCTACATTTAGAGGGAGATTTTCATTTTCTTTTTTACTTTTTTACTTTTTTACTTTTTTTCCCTCTTGTGTGTACTAAGAAATATTAAGAACTCTAAAGAACCATATATGTCCCATTCTTGTTTGGACGGTAATTCTGAGCTGTTACGCCGCCAGAGGGGGAGGTTCTTTCAATTTTAATTGTTTATTGTATGTGTTAATGTGCATGCCTATTCTTAGGTTTTTTTCTTTTCTTTTTTTCTCTTCCTTTTTTTTTCTTTGTTCGCATATAAGTTTTACATGTTTATCATAGGTAGGTTAATATGTTGGATAGGATACATTTATTACAGTAATTGTATTTTATGTAAGTGTTATGTTATTAGAAGTCAATTTGTATGATGTTGAGGAGTATTATCCATTTTGTGCTTTTTTATATGTGCAATTTTGTATTTTTCCTTAGGTATTTTTTGTCCCTCTTTCCCTTTTTGTTCCATTTTAATACTAACAAAAATAATGTATATAAAAAAAATTGAAGCAGTTGCATAGAGACGGAGGGGCGATGGGAGTGGTTTGCCCCAGGCGGCAATGTTTTTGGGGCATCTTGGCTCATAACCATGCCCCTGTGCACTGTGGTCATGCCCCCACGCACCATGGCCACGTCTCCACACACCATGGCCTCACTCTCCACACAGTCCAAACTCCGGCACTGATTTGAAGAAAACATAAAGGGGAGCGGAGTGAAGGAGTTCCAGCTATGTGTTCTTTGAATATGAGCAATACTAGCACTTTAAATTGTAAAGTATTCTGAACTTCTAGATATGTTATATCTTGAGAGGTATGCTTATTGTGTTACATCTGAGTTATACAAGCAAGCCAAACTGGGTCATTTCATCTCTCTGTGCCAGAGCTTCAGGAATTTACTTTTAAAAAATGTGGTTCCCATAATCTCCCAGTCACCATGATCATTGGCTCTCCCAACACATTTAAGCAGCACTGAGAACTGTGTCCTACGCTCTTTGCCCCATTACTTCATGCTTCCAGCTCCTGAAGGTCCTCCACATTGTTTGTAACTCTATATGGATCCACACATGCACACATTCAGGCTGCACTGATTACTCACGATCCACCAGCAGTCTGGAATGGAGCCTGACTCTCACATGCTTAGTTGAGTGGCGCAAACTCTTCTCAGAGCTGAGATTTCTGACTGACGATAGGCCATGCAAATTTGCTCAACCTAGCCACAGTCACTGGTTTTCTAACATGATTGCTTTTGACACTAATATATTGGGATCATCTTTTCCCATTTAGCTAATATAATTCAGTCAGTATTCATTCTCTGTGAACTAACATTACCTTTTGAGTCCATAATAGAATAGATTTCCCTGTCAAACAGTGTTGATCACTCACTGTTAAACATTTTATTAAAACCAATGCAAATCATCTTCCTATGAGTATGACAGGCAGGTCTACATTGATACAGTCCCCCTCACTCCATCCCTGTTTTCAGGCTTGGCAGTTTGAATATGAGATATTATAATGATATTATAATAAGGCTTCATTTGTTAATGGGCTAAGAAGAGTGGTCAGACCTGCCAGAGAGGCTCTACCATTCCATTTTTTGCTGACTAATTTTTCATACCAGCCAGGAAACTCCTGGACCATGGAGGTAGGAACCATCTGGGTAAGCAGAGACCTAGTCACACTATACAGTTATAGCATTATGATTCTATTTTAACTGCCATGGTTTAGTTCTTAAGAATCCTGGAATTTGGAATTTAGGGAGGGGTATTTAGAATTCTCAGCAAGGAAGCCTCACCAAACCACCAACCCCAGGATTCCACAGGATGTTGTCATGGTGGTTAAAGTGAAATCATTGTGGTATAACTGTGCGATGTGATTCCCCCTTTTTATTTTTTTTTTATTTTTTATCATTTTATTAACTTATTTATTTGCTGGAAACCAGTAGATTTGTCACTTGGTACCAGAACTTCTAAAACATAGCAGTATTTGGACTACAGCTCCCACAATTTCCAGCCAAGAATGCATCTAAGCACTATTAGAGCACTATTGTTTGTCCAATATCCTGGTATATTTGCAAATAAGCTAAAATAATACAAGCATGCTTCCAGTGATCTCATCTGCAAAGGAATGTAAACCTGGCTAAGGTCTCTCTGTGGGACTTTTCACCAATTGGAATACTTGGGTGCATATAACTATAAATTTTATTTCTAATTATCTGGCTGAACCATTCTTATTTGTGCAATCCGGGTATTTCTTTATTTTTGTCTAAGTATATTGTGCAGCCCTCAGTACAGTCTTCATGAATCAGTTTACATTTATACAGCAAAGAAATTCATCACACTCCTTTGGACTCAGAGTGAGGACATACATTTCAATCTCACACGTGACATTCTCCTTCAAGATCCCAGAACCATTACATAATGGAGGTCAATTTTCAGTCTATTAAGAGTGGCTTTTAGAGTAGCAGAGGAAGGGGAAAAAGTTCATAACTCACATTTTATGTGATAAGAATTAAACGCAATTGACTTTTAGGAGGGTACTGACTGCATTTTCATTTCATTTCACTTTTCATTTTCTACAAAAACAAAATGAATTCACTAATTTATGCTCCAACAAAAGAAAGATGTTATGGCTATCTGAGGTCCTTCCATATGTTTAATGTATAGATACACTTTCTTGTTTAAGTATTAAGTACCTTAGTCTCAATTTCCTGCACAAAGATAACTAGGTAATCTTATGCTAGCTGCTGTTTCTTAGTTTAGTCTACCTCACTAGGTTATTTTGAGGGTGAGATCTTGATGTCTTTGGAGACGAGCAGAGAGAATATAGTTGATGCCAAAATCAATAGTCTTCATTACTGAGTACCTCATTCAGACACCTGGAATTTATTTACTGAAAGCAAAAAAGGAAGAAAAAGAATGAAATGCCGTACTGACCTTCTAGCAACAACCAAAAAGCATGAAATTTCATATAAATTCCAATGTTTGTACGCAGAGATCCATGAAATTAGTAGAAAAGAAGAGAGAGAAGTACTCTTTTCTACCAGGGCCATTTCCGTACTACACAGTTATAGTGCTATTATTCCACTTTCAACATCCTATGGAATTCTGGAGTTTGTAGTTTAGGGAGGAGCATTTAGAATTCTCAGCCAGAGAGCTCTTTGGCCTCAGTAAACTACAAACCCCAGAATTCCACAGGATGTTGAAAGTAGAATAATAGCACTATAACAGTGTAGGGTGGAAATGACCTATAAGAGATACCAAAGTAGGCAATATGATGCAAACACTTGTACTAGGGTTTATCAATCAGGGTTACCTGAAACCCCAGCCTTCTGCAAGAGGTCACTTGGGGTTCCACAAGATATTGTGATTGCAAAAAACAAACATTTTTTGAGATGTAAATATAATGACTTTTAGGAAAGAGTTCTCTGAAACCTGAAAATTATTTAAGGGATTCCTCCAGGGAAAAAGTTTAAGAAAGACTGGTCTGTACAAAAGCAATAATCAAGAAGAAGAGGTGGCTGTCCCTATCATTAGACAGAAGGAGACTACTGCCTTGGCCACTCATCCTCAGCCCTCTGTCCATTTTCCTCTCTTGGACGACTGAGATCCATGTGCTGCACAGTCTAGCTCAATCTCACTTCAAATGTGTTGTAGGATAGTGTGCTCTACTACACCTGAGAGCAGCAGGCTAGCTTAGGAGGCACACTACATGGCACAGCTCTGTCCATCAAAATCCTCATGCTGTTCACCACCTCCAGCATCTGCTGCCTGGGGCAATTGTCTCACTCAGGTTGGTGACAGTTCTGCCATAGTACTTTTTCACTGGTGTTCACTAGCCTCTGGTAATCCAGAGGCATACTCCTCTCAACCTGGAGATACCCCTTAAGAGTCTAATCTTCATGAATTTTTCTAATCTCCTTTTAAGCAAACACAATCTTTGTGTCTTTGTTCTAATCAGCTGTTAACCTTCGTACAATTGTGATATTCAAAGACTTGCACTAGGGTTCAATTGGGCCAGGCTACTGCCACTTAAGGATCAACAGATCATGTCAAGTTATTTAAAAAAGGAAAACCAAACTGAAACCTTTCCAAGCTAGAAAGGATCTGGTTCAGACATTGATCAGTCTGGTGTTGCATTCTAAATTAAATCTAAATTATAGCAGATGTTTGCTGCTGTTCTGAGACTTAGAAGGCCTCCGTGTAATTCTCTGTAAGCCTGATGGGCATATGCTTAAATGCACATTAATTGGTTGTACAATTAATGGAGGACTTTGGGGACCAGGACATTTAAAGGACAGTTTGGTCTATGTTGGTAAAGATACAAGAATAGGACAGGTACTGCTGAGGCTGATTGGGGCATACAGAGAATACTGTTTATCACAGAGCTCTGCAATACATTGTGCAGCTTTGCAATTTGTCACTGAACCTGGCAATTCATCATGGTGCGTGATTATATACATACATATATAAACAAATGCCTTAATTTTAAAATAAGCACATATGCTATTAATCATATGAAAGATGACTCAGGCTTTCATGGAGCTAGTCCAAAAACACAGTGAGAATGTATCCATAAGAATAATTTGTAACTTGAGCTATTGGGTGCTTGCAAACAACATTCAAGAAAGCTTTCTCTCCTTCCCCACTGATATTATACTGATATGAACATGAGTCTGTGTCATCAGAAAATTCACAAGAGAAAAGAGAGAATCGAGATGCTGGCCCAATGTGTTTTGACCTGTAGATACTCTTATGGCCTTCTTCTAGAGGTCCATTTGAAGACAAAATTGCAGAAAGTTCTGAACAAAGAATTTACTAGCAAAACAAAAGTTTTCTCTCATGCACAAGGGTGAGAAATTTCACAGCAGTTGACCTTTTTGTTTTTAATGGGAAGTCTTGACTTCTTGAGACACCCTTTCTCAGCGAGGATGAGAAAAATTGTGAATTCTCTTTATGTGCATATTGATGGTGTTAAACACAGAAAGATGCCCAACCCACTCTACTTTCCACACTTTGGGTACAGAAGTTTGAGTGGGTGGCTAGCTAAAATGTCCAGAATTCCCAAGGGAAATATCAGTCCAGGAGTTATGCCTATATCAATAACTGATGCTGACAGGACTCACCAGTCACTGAGTAATGCTGAGGGCATGAATGTAGTCCTCTAGTACTAGGAAGTGCAGAACAGAAAGGATTAATTTCACCGCAGTAGTGAAAGCAGCATAAGTAGATTTCTTGCCAGCGTAAGCTTTCTTGCCAGCTGCTCCCATGACCATAAGAAACCTGACAAGATTCCCAGTCTTGAACCTCAGGTGCTAACAGGGTGTTAAGAAAGTAAGCCAAAAGACTGACTGTTGGACAACACAGGCAAAGATCTAATGACACTTTTCAAAGGGGAACCTATGCTAATCTCTTTTAGCAGAGTCCTGTGGCACCTTAAATATGACAAAATGTGAAAAAGAGCATTGTGACACCTTTAAACCCTAATGGATTTATTTAACCCGTAACAGATTTATCACAGTGACTCAACTGTGGCTTGAGCAAATCCAAGCCAAGCCAAACAGCTGAGTACATGTCAGAAAAATCCAATACAGAAGAGATGCCACAGAAAAGCAACAGCAGTTGAAGTATCCTCTGAGGGCACGATCCCTTCGGTCAGCCTCAGGAATGATTACTAATAAGAGGCAGAAGTGGCTGTGAAATGGTCTTATGGAGTACCATAGAAGTGCTATCAGATAAAAGTTTGCTGTTTAATAGGGGTGGTGAAGACTTATCTATTACTTTTTGTTTTTCAAGAAAACAGGATATCTCCACTCTCAGGAAACTCTGCTAAGAAAAATGGAGAACAATTTTCAGGGTAGTTTTCAGGACATTTTTCAAGGCAGTTTGTTCAGAAATACACCTGCTTTTTTCTGCATGGAAAATATGTTTTCTGCACAGGAGATAATGTAATTTGCCCATTTTCTGCTGAGTAAAACCACATGTACTTTTTTCAGAAGTAATTTTCCAACAGCCTTTAGCACTTTTAACACTTGTCTGAAGTTTATGCTGCTGTTGTATTGGACAGTAAATAAACTGTGACAGTCAGAAACAAAGCAAAACAGAAGAGTAGTGGCGAAAATATTGTTTCAGAAGAATGGCATCCACATTATCAGGTATATGTGAATAAATGAGCAACAAAATACCAATATCTGGAGGAAAAAATGTGTTGTTAATGAAAAACATAAAACAAAAATTTAAGTAGAAACCTATCTTTGGTTACCTTAGACAGGCAGCTCATATCTGTGGTTTTATGTATTTTTAAAAAATCCTTGTGAATTTATCTGAAACCAACTTAGGCAAAGGGTGGTATGAATAAATATATAGCATAATATAACCTATGTAATTTTTATTCATCAGAGGACAACATATACTGACAATCAAAGTTCTAGTCTCACTGTAAAGTAAATTTATTTCCCTCTGGTTTTAAATATATTTATTGGGTATTTATGTACCATTTGAGAAGCCCTTTCTTTGAGAAGATTGGTATTTTTTGTAATTATCACTGTTGATGTTTGAAACTGGATGTTTGAAATAGGTCAGCTTTTACTTCTGAGATCTCAACATTTTATTTTTTTAAAAAATCTTTTGTTCACAGGAAGGAATTAGGTACACAGAAGCACTGCAATTTAATAAATTATGAAAGTATTTGAACTTCCCATTTTTGTTAAGTCCGGGGGGGGGGAAGAGGAAGATTTAATACTGAAAACTCTGAGATGGTGTAATTTGATGGAGGTAGCTGTGAAATGCCTGAAGGAATTTAAACATGGGAGAGCTGCACTTTTCAATTACAGTTCTACAGCTTTCTGATGCTTTGCTGTCAATTTGCATTGATCTGCAGAGTGTGTGAAGAATGTCCTAAAGGTTTTTCCTTAAATGGGATAACTAAAATGCCACCACAAGTTTTTTTCATCTTTCCAATAAGCAGAAATGTTCCTTCCATTTCATTTGAGACTTGCACATAAAATCAAGAATAAGTACCAGAAGAGACAGGCAAGAAGAACTAACTAGAGAGTAAGATAGGTTACATTATGGATAATAGAAAAGTAATCTATTTTTGGACATGATTACCTGACTATGTATCTGTGTACTTCACCTGGGAAATACAGCTAACCTCTGTTTACCCTTTGTCGGTTTCAATATCATCTTTATGCTTGGCACTTCAGTCCTACAAGCCTCCATTTAATTACATAAGATGATGGACTCCATCCTAATAACACGCAGAAATGAGATTACTGAAGACTAGGCCCAAACTACATGATCAGTAGTCCAACATGATGTATCAGTTACCAAGTTATATTGCTTTAGACTCCAGAGCCATGCTCCAATTATCAAATCGTAATCTACACAAAATTCATATACTTTTAATCTTTCTTTCTTTCTTTCTTTCTTTCTTTCTTTCTTTCTTTCTTTCTTTCTTTTTTTGTACACTGCAAAATAAGACAGTGGTGATTTCTTCCATACAATGACGTTCCAGTCCTGTTATTCAGTACCATTCCTTGGCCTTCTGTATGATGTACTTGGCATTGTGTAAAAGGACTGGGTTGGTGTATTTAAAAGCAAATGAATTGCCTCCTGGTTGCAGCTCAGCAGTCATAGTCCTGGTACCAATCATAGTCATAAAAATAATCTGGAGGAGGAGGAGATAGTTGAGCCAATCCATTTCATGCACAGACAATTCAGGAAGTTCACAGAAGATGAAGGGAGGTGCAAGAGCAAGGTTTTATCCATTACAAGAAGCCAGTAGTCCAGACAACAGGAGCCAAAATGTTAAGTAAAGCCAGTCCAGGAGTCAAGAATCCCAATATATACAAGTATAAAGAGCATGAACAGTTGAGAAGTTGAATGGCTGCAGGCAAGAAGGACTCTCAACGGATGCTGGGAGATTTATAGGTCACTGTCTCTGAGATGCCAGGTGCTTCATGGCTTAGCCTTTTCTATTTAAGAGGCATTCACTTCTACAATGTTGTTCCTTATTTTTTCCTGGACTTCAAAGAAAGGATATATTCTTTAGCGTCCATCAAATCCTGCTAAGTAGGGGGCCCATAACTGCATCAGCCACTAGCTTTTCAGACTTGGAGAGAGCAATCATCTGGAGCCAGAAACCCCTCACAATCCAACTACTTTGTGCCAAATTCCTAGGATTCCAGAGGGTGAGTTATGACACCCTGGACATACAAAATGCACACACTAGGGAGAATGTTCAAACTCATTTTGAAAGTGCCACATTACTCAATCTCAGAATCAGGCTCTGGAAAAGCTACATAGACTATGAACCCCAGCAGCATTGCCACTGAGGAATTTAGTACTTGTTGTCCAGAAGTAACTTTTCCAAGCTCTATAACACTTAAACATGAAAGAACCAATCTGGATGTATGTGTGACAGAAGATGGAGGACTTTTTTTTCACTGACATCTATAATTTAACAGAATTCATTTCCACTTTTCCCAAAATTGCTTTTGTTTTGTTTTGTTTTTTGATCATCTTTTCATCTGATATTACCATCCTGGATTCTATTTTTAAAAGTGGCAAAATTAGCTCTTTAGTGTTTCGTTCTCTGTTCTCTCTTTTATGATAAATCATCAGATTCCAAGCCATGAAATTGCCCATATTCTCAGCAGCGAGATGACATTATCATTCCCTGTGCATCTTAGCTACAAAACAAATACAACATTCACTGGCTCTGAATTAGAATAATACACACTCATGGTATATGAAATCTGCATGCTTTCTAATTAGTGCGATTATGGCTGATACCCCATGAATGCATGATGGCAAAATATTTACTGTGTCTGAGGTATTTTCATCAACAGCTCAGAGAGTTTTCTTCTGATCTGAGAAGCTGCTTTAACAGGTAGAATTGTTTGATGAAGAAAGCAACCCATTCAAAATCTGTACTTGGTGTAAAGAACTTTAGACATGTTCCTGGTTATTTATCCTTTCTTAATAAGAACAAGTAACCCAAAGAATCTCTACATAATTTGGCTACACCAATTTTGTTGTGTGATCCAGTCCTCATTTTGACAGACAGCAGAAATGCTCTGCAGACTCTCCAGAAAGTGTTAATAGCCTCAACAAGTTCACTCTCTCTAATAACCTATTTACTTATCACTTCCTCTGACAGGAAAGTTAGTGAAAATTAGTGAAAAAAAAGTACATCCCTAACATACTACTGGTCCTCAGAACAACAAGGAATTCAAACGAGAAGCAACAGGATGGGATTAATGTGCTTGAGTAAATCCTAAATTATACAGATTTTTTTTAAAGAAACAAAACAGAAAGGAGGAAGAGGGAGGGAAGGAAGGATGGAGTGAACAGAATAGAATAGAGAAAAAAAAATCCAAGGAAGGGAAGATGCTGGAAGAAGAAACATTATACATTAAGGTCCCTTCCGCATGACGTCTTCAATATGCAACAGCCATGCTTTGCCCCTGCTCTGGGAGCCACCTTACTGCATGACATCATTGCCAGTCAGATGCTATTCCAGCTGCAAGCCATGGAAATCCAGGTGTTTTTCACTGTCAGGGAAAATCTGACAATAACCAGTCTTTCCCATAGCAATCACAATAGCTGGGCCCATGCGGATCCTCCATCTGGCATCTTTCCACAAACAAGCCAGGAATGGGTGGGCATTCCTTGCCTGTCCTTCCCTCAGCAACTCCCAGGGGAAGCTCTGCCCAGCAGCAGGGCGGCTGCTGCCCTTGTTGCACCAGCAAACACATGAGGAGATGTCAGCCAAGCAGGCAACCCCAGGGGTGATGTCAGCACCAAGCCCTGCAACGACATCAGCCCCATAATGGTGGCATCTGCTTTAATTGTTTTTTAAAGCCGGCATCACTGTTAGTATGTTAGCATGATAGCACCTGCCAGCAGGAAATGGGGGAAATGGCTGGGAGCTGATGTGGGCACCTGTGGGCACCATTTAGTGTGCTAACATTAGCACATGTGCCAGCAAAAAAATAAATAAAATAAAATAAAAAATAAAAAAACTGGCCAAGCAGGAGCAGTGGGGTGGGGACAGGGCAGGACCTGAGAGTGGCCAAGGACTCTGAACTGCGGAACACACACCAGGTGCAATGTCGGCACTGTCTTGTGAATGCCCAGGTGCCCATGGAAAAAGGAGGCATCATACTGCACCCAGTCCACAATTGGCAATCCCACGACGACACAGAACACTGCGCGATTGAAGTATGGTGTGAAAAGGGCCTCAGTCTTTCTTCTTTGTAGGAAGAAGGAATGGATTGCTGGTCAGAATCCTGAATAAGAATTTTCTTTAAAGAAGTGTTACTCTAAGTGATAGTCCATGGACCAGAATTGGTCCCTGAGCCACCAGTTGCCAATCCCTGACATTTTTTTTTAGGAAACAAAGAAACTATTGTAAAACCATAACTACAAACAGCATAAAATCATTCAAAAACATACAAAATGTATTAAAACTTAAAGCACCCCCCCCCCCATAAGTAGCAAGGAACAAAAAGGTCTTTGCCTACCAGCAAAAGAAAGACAGGAATGAGGCCAGTCTAGGCTCTCCTAGAAGAGAATTCCACAGGATTGGAGCAATCACTGAGATGGCTCTCTCCTGTGTCCTCACTGAATGAACTTGTGATGGTGGCAGGATCAAGAGACAGCATTGCACTGTTATAGTGCTATTGTTCCACTTTCAACATCCTGTGGAATTCTGAAGTTTGTAGTTTACTGAGGCCAAAGAGCTCTCTGGCTGAGAATTCTAAATGCCCTTCCCTAAACCACAAACCACAGAATTCCATAGGATATGGAAAGCGGAATAATAGCACTATAACATAGCCAAAGGCTCTCGCAGGTTCAGGTAAGGAAAGAAGGTCTTTCAGATAGTCTGGGACTCAGCTGTATAGGGCTTTATTAGTGCTTCACATGACACACGTCTCTCAATTCTGTATTGAGGTTATATAGGGCTGTGATAGCATACCTCTGAAAGTGGATACTTATGCATTATGGTTTACAGTTTTTGCACAATAGTACTGCAGGAGAAAAATATTAGAAAAGAAAATACAATAAGTTAAAAGTAAAATGAAGAGGCATTGGGAAGAAGCAAAATGAGACCATGCAAGCACTGCAACAAATCGGAAACATATTTAGAAAATTTGAGGGAAGTTTGACACACCCAACATAACAATCTATGGCATAAGCAAGATGCCCAGAGTGTATTAGTGAAACTTTAAAAAAAAAAATCAGAAGGGGGTTTTGACAGCAACTGGAAACCTCATGAATCATCAGGGAGCCTCATGCAATGCTGTGCTATAAATCTGCACGAATCATCAGAGTATGTGTGATGGGGGGGTTGAACTCACAAATGAGAGTCATCAGTAATGCAGGAAGGTACAAAACAGATGTTCTAAGAGCATCCAATTATTTCCTAGAAATGTTGCTTGCTTCTTGGGCCTTATATAAGCTGATGCATTTCTTTCTTTAGCTTTTTAAATAATATATAGCTACATTCATTGGTATACCAAAGCAAACCATTCTTCTCTCTAGCTCAGTATCACTGAAATTGGCAGCCCTACCTGGAAATACTTGTGCGTGTGTGTGTGTGTGTGTGTGTGTGTGTGAGAGAGCATGCATGCATGCATGCGTGCGTGTGTGCACATGTGCATATGTGGACATGCGGGGTGCAACATACAAGCATATTTTGACCTTTTAATATGTTAATGAAAAAACAGATAAATTTTTCTGTGTAATTTTTATCTTGTTAGTTGGAAGAACCACAGTTACAAAATTCTCTGAAGAAAATGAGTGGGATAAAATTCAAAAAGAAGCACCAAAAAAAAAATCAGTCTACCTTACGGATGCTTTCTGTTTAACATACAGTAAATATTAAATCCTTAAACATATTTGTCTCCAATCAATAATATGCTTCCATGTGCATTGAAAATTTTTTTTATAATCATTTTATTCAAATGCAAATATAAAACAAACAATTGTAACTCTAAGTTTACATGAATTATTTTTGATCTTCCACACTGATCTAGATCTCATTTTCAATATCGCTTAACATACTGATATTATTGTACCACATTTTACTGCTAATATTACATATTGGTTCTTGCATTTCCATCTCCGCATTCCAGCTTCTTGATATATATCCAGTAGCCCCCTCATTAATTATCATGCACCATGAATTACTCATTTCCATCTGACAATACCCAGCAATTACCCATTACAATTTGCCATTCTTTTTGAATCTCATCGTCTGATTTCCCCTTTAATCTCTGAAAGACCATATCAGCATTTCTATTTTCAATAAGTGTTCCCCACCATTGTTCTGTTGTGGCTATTTGCTGAGTTTTCGACAACTGTGCATACTCAATACGAGCTGTTGTTATCAAGTACAGTATTATTCTCCAGTACTTCTTTATACCAGTACCTTCTAGTACATCAGTCATATTTAACAAGTACAATTCCGGTATCTTAGCAATCTGAACTTTCACTAATGCACAAATTTTGTTATGTATTTCACTCCAATATTTCTTAGCCTTAGGACATGTCCACCACATATGATATATCATACCAACCTCTTTCTGACATTTCCAACTAAGTCCAGTACCTGTATTATAAATCTTTTTTAACTTGTCTGGTGTCATGTACCATCTATGAAATAGCTTATAATAGTTCTCTTTCAGATTCTGGGCTACTGTAAATTTTTGGGTTTTTTTCCAACTCTGTTCCCAAGAATCTAATTGAATTGAGTGTCCGATATTCTGAGCCCATAAGATCATTGCTGCCTTGACTGTTTCTTCTTGCCTCTCCTGCTGTAGTATTTCTTGATATATATGGGCTAGTAGATGAGGCGGATTTTCAAACAACTATTTAATTACTCCAGTTTTCTCTTTTATTTCAATTCCATATGTTTTTAAGTCCATATGAAATCTTTTAATTAACTGTCTGTAAGGAAACCAACTTAATGTTATTCCTTCTTGTTCCAGTTTTTCTCTTGTTTTAATCTTAAAGTTATTGGAAATTGACATCTCTATTATATCATCATATCACAGCCATTTATCTGTTTCAGTCCATCTTCCAAAAAATGCTTCTTGAGGGGACCCATGTGGGGAGCTGCAGTATGTTTTTAGTCTTATATTCATTCCAGATTTTCAAAAGCGATTTTCTAATATAGTGATGTGTAAAGTCTTTATTTATTTTTGCTTTATCATAAAACATATAGGCATGCCACCCCATCCTCAAGTCTGCACCCTCCAATGCCAGCATTCTCATATCTTGTAGATCAACCCAATCTTTTATCCACGTAAAAGCCGCTGCTTTATAATATATCTGAAAGTCAGGTAATCCCATTCCACCTCTGGTTTTCTGATCTGTCATAATACTCCATTTTATCCTGTTTTTTTATCCTTGCCATATAAATTTAGTTAGTTCTCTCTTCCATTGTAAAAAAAGGTTTAATATTCATTATAATAGCAATAGCAATAGCAATAGCATTTATTTCTATACCGCCTATCAACTAGTGTTATCTAAGCAGTTTACAATGTATTTTAGCTAATTGCCCCCAACAAGCTGGGTACTCATTTTACTGACCTACGAAAGGATGGAAGGCTGAGTTAACCTTGGAGCCTGGCAGGATCGAACTCACAACCTTGTGGTTGCAGTACTGGCATTTAACCACTCTGCCACCAGGGCAGGAAGATTTTGGAACAAAAAGTTCATATTTGGAAGAATATTCATTTTTATTGCTGCTGTCCTCCCCATCATTGACAAATGCATAGAAGTCCAGCTTTCCAAATCTTTTGTTATTTCTTTCCATTTTTTTTCATAGTTATTTTGAAATAACTCATTGTTTCTTTTGGCTATCCAGATACCTAGATACTTTGCCTTTTGTCCTCCATTAAATCCTGTTATTTGTGCTAATTCCTTCTCTTCTCTCTCAGTCTTATTTTTGGTTAAGAAGACTGTTTTTTTCCTTACTGACTTTGAATGCAGGGAATTCTCCATATTCTTGAACAATTCTAATCAAATCTTCAATGCAATTCCCTGGATCATCCAAAAAGAAAACCAAATCATCGGCGAAGGCTTTTAGCTTGTATTGATATTTCTTAATTTGGACTCCTTTTATGTCTTTGTCTTCTCTTATAGCATTGTTAAGTATTTCCATTGTCATGATAAACAACAGAGGAGACAGAGGACACCCTTGTCTTGTCCCTCTATGCAATTCTATCAACTGTGTTCTTTCACCATTTATGACCAATCGAGCTTGCTGTTGACTATAAATTGCTTCAATCCATGAGAAAAAATTTTCTCCAGCCTGCATCTGTTTAACCGCTGTCTTCATGAATGGCCAACTGATCATATCAAAAGCTTTCTCCACATAGCCATTTTCCATTCATTATGCTTTTCATAATATTCAGCTATATTTAAGACTGTTCTGATATTGTTTCTCAAAGATCTTTTTGGTAAAAAACCATTCTGGACTTCATCGATAACCTGTAACAGCACTTTTTTGAGTCTCGCTGCTAGGATTGAAGCAAAAATCTTGTAGTCTATATTCAAAAGTGATAGTGGTCTATAATTCTTTACATCACTTAAATCTCTTCTTTCTTTCGGAATCAGCACTACATTAGCTTCTTTCCAGGTGTCTGGTATTCCTTCCTTTATTATTTCATTTATTGTACTTTGCAAAGGTATTGAAATCTCATGTTCCATAATCTTGTAATATTTTGCAGTAAAACCATCCGGTCCCGGAGCTTTGTCATTCTTCAAATTTCTGATAGCCTCAACTACTTCCATCATAGAAATAGATTTATTCAATATCAATCTTTGATCTTCGTTAAATCTCATTTTATTCATTTTCTCCAAGTACTCTCCAATTCTTGTTGTTTTTTCAATTTTGAGATCTTACTCATCAGTTTCACATAGTATTTATAAAAGGTTTGTTTTATTCCCTCTTGTTTTGTGATTCTTTTTTCTCCTGTTCTAATCTCAGATATGACATTTCTGGCCCTTCTCTTACGCAACAAACCAGCCAAGAACTTTGAAGGTTTATTAGCTTGTTCAAAAAAGTTATATTTCATTCTCCGTATCTGTTGCTCTATTTCATCCAAATTAAGTTGATTTAATTCAGCTTGATGTACCTTCATCTGTAATCTAATCTTTTTATCCGACAGGTTTTGTCTCATCTGTTTCTCACTTTCTTTCATCTTTTCCAAAATTCACTGTTCAGTATTTCTCTTTTCTTTTCTAATCTCTGCAGACCATCCGATAAAATTACCACATGTGCATTGAAAATATTGAACATGTATTTTAAACCACATGATATCTCATTGAACATAAAAACAAAAACTTTCCACACAAATGGGAAGAGTAGATATGAAAAGAGTACCAGATGCAAGATTGCAGTGGATTATTTGCAGTGCTCAATTAGAAGAGAGGTAAATTTTGTAATGACCCACTTATCTACTGTTTATAGAAGTCTGTAGGAGGGAAAACAATTTGGCCTTTGGCCTTTTATCTCAGTTATGTATGGATATTTGCCCCAAACCCTGAACCCAATGGTTATAGCTATCTACCTCTTACTTTTAAAGCTGAAATACAACTTTGGACCAGATTCCATCAAGGAATGTCTCTCCTTATACCAGGCTCTCATGCCATTGTACTCTTAGGCCCTGTCAACTGTCCTGTGTCCTACAGATTTCTTGTAGCAACGTGGATAAGGACCTTCTTTGTGGAATGGTCTTCCTTCTGCATTATATCAGATCTCAACGCTGACATGCTTTAACTGGAAATATAGTTTTCTAAATTGCCTTTCCACAAGGCATGAGCTCTTTGGAACTGTTCCATACATTGTATCATTGTGAACTTATTGGACTGTTTTACTATTTAATGGTACATTAGAAACTGCTTTGGAGTTTGTACAATTAAGACATATGGTAGTGATGGAGATGATGGAGGTGGTGGTATCAGACTTCTGCAACTTTTATGAATGTAACTACTTGTAGACATTACTTATGAATATGTAAGTTTTTTTATGCTTCTAGTCATTGGTTACATTGAAACTTACATACTTAATATATTTGACATGAATTAACTAGCCAGGATAGGAAAAATGCCTTGTCTTTAATTTTAATGGCTAGGTATCATCTCAGTGGCAGCACATATCCTATGCCTCCTAAAGATTGAGTCCATTTTTAAAAAAGTTATCCTGAACATGCTATTTAAGGCTTCAGTTGGAAGGCAATTAACATATCTAATCCATGATCAGTTGATTCCTCCATGAACCTAAACAATGAGGTATATTTATTGGATTATTTAAAAATCTATATTGCTGTCACAGCAGAGTACCACAGACGAATGTTTGCTGCTTAGAGTCCATAAACATCTTTTAATTTTTTTAAAGCAATTATGTGGCTGGTTTTGAATGAACAGAAGTGATAGAAAATCAACAAGCTAATAATGCCAAAGGGATCTTGTCACATGTATAACCAGAAATCATCAATTCTGTGATTATAAATCATAAAATATTAAAATGTAGGAGGAGGAAATGTGTGAGAATGGCTTTAAAATTTTCAGCATGTAGGCCAAACAGTTTCTCTCCCCCAGGCTACAACATGAACCATATATAACCAAAGTAAGCCCAAATACCTCTTTTTCCTCAGCAGTTCCTTTCAAAATGGCAACAGGAACTGATGTTGAGTCACTTCATATTCCCATTTTGGAAATAAATGCAGAGGGAAATGGAAGTATTTGGGGGTAAGGTGGCTTGCAGTAAGGTGATATTTTCATATGTTTTCTTGTGTTTGTGGGAACTTTAAGAGTGATTTTGGAGCACCAATTGTCCAAATATTGCCCCTATTTTTTATTTTTTTAGAAAATCAGTGAGATGGAGGGCTTTGGGGGACTGTTGGGGGGTTTTGGAGGCCACGAAAGTGACTTTCAGTGGTCTCATGCAACCCAAAGACCACACTACCCACTTGTATTCTACTCTCTTATGAAAAACAATAATGCCCGAATAGGGACCAAATCCCTACCAAATGATGTGAAGAATGTCAGAGACTTAAAATGAAGCATGGATGGAAGAAAGAGAAGTCTGAAGACTTCTCTTGCCTGAGTCTCCTTTTCATCCCACCCCTCAATCCACCACAAAAAAAAAAAAAAAAAATCACATCTTGATCTGTTGTTCAGGTCAAATCTCCACTAGTCTTGGAAAAGAAAAGGCTCAAAATTAGTCATTTCAATAAGAAGTACAAGGAAAGGAAAATATCTCCTACCTTACTTGGTGGGGATATGGCATGAGTTGAGACAGACTGGGCTGCATCATATCTAGTCACAGTCTACATGCAGATGGCAGTTGCCTGTATTGCTGCTTGTGTGGCTTGTCCGTATTAGAGTTTCCATACCCTGTTGCAAATAAAAGAACAATCCCAGCCTCCCCTGAAGGCCAATAGAGAAAGTTTAGCATGGGACAGAAGAGCATAGCAGCATGTCCCCCCAAGGAGTCCCTCCAAGACACTTTCAGAAATCTCTACTACTTTGCGGCACCAGTGTCAACACTGTTCCATCTAAAGGGAGGAAACAGTCCAGGGCCTTTTGAAAGGCATATCAGGTTGGCCTTGGATCAGCTAGATCAGCTCCACTCACTCCCGATAGCCCTTGATCAGATCTGTTGACCGCTCCATTCTAAAGCTAATTTAATCCACCAACTAAAAGAATGGCAAAAAGACTCTCCTTCTCCTTGTGGCTTAGCTGCAGTGAGTTAAAAGGATTTTGGATGTGGTAATTTATCCACCATGTAATTTTCCTTCCTTTCCTTACCCACCCAGATAGGAATACTTTGCCTGCAACTGAGTGTTAGTATGAGTAAACGAGACAATCACACTTTTTTTTCAAGTACACCCTGCCTCCACTTCCTTCCCTTTATTCAGATATTTCCACTATATTGAACATTATATTGTAAACTCCTCAAGGGGTCCCTTTGTTTGCTAAGGAATATTGATGGTGCTGTATTAACAATAATAAAGATAACAATTATGGTGGTGATTTCAATAATGAGGAGGAGGAGAACATATTCAGCACAGCAATCCTTCCTGACTCCAACATATGGGCCACTGATAGCTGGTGGTTTCCATCCTGAGGGGTACCCATTCTAGGTTATAGCCTGAACTTTAAAGAGGCCAAAGTGCTGATCTTGAACCTTTCATCGGTGGCTCTGTTAATCATATGCCCTTTTCACACTGCATTTCTAATGCGAAAGGGCCCCTTGAGCATCACATACATGTGAGGAGCGGTCCACACGATGCACTCACATTTGCACGATGCTCAAGGGCCTGATGTGGACCGTGCACACATTTTTTCATTTTTGGCTTGAAGCCAAAAATGCTGCTCGGCCGCGCATTGCTCTGGGGCCCCGCGCGCATTTACCTTGCATGCAGAGCCTCAGGAGCTGGGCCAGTCACGTTTCCTGTCTCAGTGCAGCCTGAGAGGTCCCAGGCTGCGCTGCGAAAGGAAGAGGCGGGGCTCCCGTGCGAGCAGGAAGCTCATGAGGAGCTGAAGAAGCAGGGAAGCGAGAGCCTCCTCCGGAGGCTGCTCGTGCGAGCCCCACACCCCAGCACTGCAAAAAGGTAAGGTGCGAAAAGGGTCATAATCTCCATGATCCTGCTAGGGGACATGTGTGTACAGAGGCAGTAGGTTTCCACAGGCGTATAAATAGGTGAATGATGAAATAGCATGCAAAGAACTGTTCCATGTATTCTCGAGCATGATCCAGCAGCTAGTGCTGTATTTACAAAGCCACACTAAGACCCTCTCAGCACTGCCAAAGAGCTGATTGAGATAAAGAGAAGGGGGACGAGTTTGGCATGCTCTGCTTTTTCTTCATTGTCGACCAGTGCATCAGTTATACATACACAGATCAAGGTGCTACTGATTAGGATCGGGTCCAGTAAATTTCATTTTGTCTTTTTCTGTCTTTGTTTTTCTGTGTCTGTCTGTCTGTCTGCCTGGGACTTTTCACACTACACTGTTATCTTGCTATTATTCCACTTTCAACATCCTGTGGAATTCTGGGTTTTGTAGTTTACTGAGTCCAAAGAGCTCTCTGGCTGAGAGTTCTAAATGCCCCTCCCTAAACTGCAAACACCAGGATTCCACAGGACTCTGAAAGTAGAATAATAGCACTATAACAGTGTAGCGCAGAAAGGCCCCCTCTTCCTCTCCTGCTTTCTCTTTCGGATATACAAACACACACACACAATTAATACTAGATCTGCTGATGTCTGGGGCATCAAAAGAAATGGAACCAGCTTCGGTCTCAGGGAACATGGATTCTCCATTTTTGCAGTGTTAATCTCTGATCTAGCTTTAGTAAAACCAACTGAGTTGAACTCAATAAATTATGCGCTTGCCCCACAGACCTGCAATATAAAACTAGATATGAGATATGAACCATCCTATTTGTTGGTTGTTGATTTGTTAACTCTGAAATCTGTGGGTGGAGAGCTGCTTGGAGAAATGACAACCAAGCTAGCCATTATATTGGCAAGTAGGTGTTTCTTTCCACAGGCCCACCCTATTCACATATCAAGTACTAATAACAGAATATGAGAGACAAACTCTGAAACCCTCTCTGCTGCACACTGCCTCCCACCAGCATCTACAACTCCTGGTATTTTTCTTCATTGCTCAGTCACTTTTAATACCAGAGGTGAAACAAGAAAAAAGTATACAGAGCAACTGACTTCAAGGAGGTAAAGGGCAGGAGATGGAAAGATTAAGGCCATTTCTGCACGAGAGGGGGGAGCAGTTCACTGCATGTCAAGAGTGGTGTTTTTATAACCTGATTCAGAAACTGAATTCAGAAATTCAGAAACTGTGCTGTCTGCACCCCCCTTCCCCCATTTACATTGTACTACTGTGGAGGACAGTGGTTGCTGCATCCACAACAGCAAGTCCCTGGCCACTCCCATTCCTCTCTCTCACCCCGCCCCGCCATCACTGATTGGTCTGTTTTTTAAAACACACACACACATTTTTAACACATTTCTGTGTTGCTACATTTGTGCATAGGAATTATGTTCATTGATACGTGGAAAAAAAACAAATTTTAACAGTCCATTACCAGATCCATTCTATTCCCACTGTCTGTTTAATACAGGAAGACAATAATACGACAGCCTGTCCTTTGATGGGCAGAGAAAGATAGAGACGGGCCCTTTTCGCATGGCATTTCCAATGCGAAAGGGCCCCTTGAGCATCGCATAAATGTGAGCAGCGGTCCACATGACGCACTCACATTTGCAAGACGCTCAAGGGCCTGATGCGGACCGCATATGCATTTTTTTTATTTTTGGTTTGAAGCTGAAAATGCTGCATGGTCGCACATTGCTCAGGGCCCCGCGTGCACTTACCTGGCATGCAGCACCTTGGGAGCTGGGCTGGTTGTGCTTCCTGTCCAGTGCAGACTGGGAAAAGTCCCAGGCTGCACTGTGAAAGGAAGAGGTGGAGCGCTCGCACAACCAGGAAGCAGCTGCAGAGCTGATGGAACTGGGACGCGAGAGCCTCTCACTAGAGGCTGCTCGCGCGAGCCCCACACCCCAGCTCCACGAAAGGGTAAGGTGTGGAAAGGGTCATGGAAATGATGGAAGGGACAGTCTGGGAATGCCCACAGCTGGCCACTTCTGTTATGTGAATTGATGCTACACTTCTGCATGTAGGCAAAAACCGAAGCAGAACCGGTTTGGGAGATTTACATTGGAGTTCTTCCGGTGTTCACATACAGCAGTTTCACATTGCAGTGAACCGCAGTGAATTGTTCTGGGAGCTGAAAACATGCAGAACCACAAGGAAAACTACGAAGCTAAAATGGTGCAACACACAGACAGAAGGGTAAGAATTCGACACTGCTACGATGTATCAATCTTGTGTGTAAATTTCTTCAGTGCATTGGTTCTCAACCTGTGGGTCCCCAGATGTTTGTGGACTTCAGCTCCCAGAAGCCCTGAGCATTGACCATAGTGGCTGGGGCTTCTGGGAGCTGAAGTCCACAAACATCTGGGGACCCACAGGTTGAGAACCACTGCTTTAGTGTTTCCTCCTGCATGTTCTTTTATTCTTAAACTACAGACACATTCAGACCATACTTTTATAGTGCTGCAATTCCTCTTTAAGTACCCTGGCCAGCTCCTATTGAATCCTGCGGTTTGTAGTTTGGTGAGGCACTAGATCTCTCTGGCTGAGAATTCTAAATACCCTTCCCTAAACTACAAATCTTGGAGTTCCATAGGATGGAGCCAAGACATTTAAAGTGATATCAAAATGCTTTATAATTGTGTAATGTGAAAGAAACCCATGGCAGATAAAGTGGAATCATACTGCTGTGATTGTGTAATGTGAAAGGATCCTGAGATACCACTTCCCACTTGTTCTGCTATTTGAGAATATGACAGACACATAAATGAAGGTTTCACCTTATCTAATTTTGCCAGAAGCAAACTACCCCTTTTTAAAAATATGCACACATTAAGAACCTTTCAGACATCCGGTACCATCTGTTTTATTGAAGAGATTAGGAGAGAAAGACCATACTATAACAGAATCAGGAACCTGAATAAAAATGTTAGTGATACATACTGTTTATGCATTTATAATGTTTTCCCTTGCAAGTTTTCCCTAAACAGACTTATATATTGATATAGATTGGTCTGGAATCTGCCTCTTGGTACACAGTGCTTCTCCAGTGATATAACCCCCCCCCCAAATTTTGAACTGGATATCAAGGTTGTTAACCTCCAGTTCTAATTTGTGTATTGTGCATATTTTTCAAACAAAGTGTTTCCTGTTCTCCCAGTACTAACATCTATTAAGAATGAAAAGAAACATAGAGGAAGACAAGTAAACAACTGTATGTGAATAGTATAATATAAATAGCATCATTTATAACTGTTTTAGAGAACCCAGCATATGGAAAAATGATCAGGCAAAAGAAAATTGGTCAGGTAAATAGGTTTTTCCTTAAAGTCTTCTTCATCATTTTGAAGGAGTTGCCAAGAAAAATCACAAACCAAATGGTATGTAGCTCAAACATGAATGTTTGTGATTTGCCTGCAGAATTACAATAATGCATAATTATCAAAATTAAGTTGCCCTATTTTGAAAAACTGGAATATGGCAAGCTTGTTTTAGTTCAATAAATCTAGTTTATTTTGCAAATATGAAAATGTTCTGCTTTCCATTTTCAATTATCCTGAATATATTTGGAGGTATAGAATTTAGAACTTAAGCCACTTTTTAAAAGCATCTTCCTTTATCTGTATTTCACAAATACAATTGTATTTGTGAAAAGCAGCAAGTTAACATCTACATATTACTTGACAATTCCACACTGCTTAGGAGTTCCAACGATAGCCTTCATCTTTGTGCTGTCTTGCTTTACCCTTCTATTGCTTACATGAGCCACAATAAGGTCACAAAGTCAAGAATGCTTTTGGTAGGGAAGTTCCTAATATTCTGTGATTTAATGCTCACTCAGCTACCACTATATTGATCTGCGAGCTATGGGTGGCTTGAGCTCTGGCCCAAGACCATATGCTACAGAGCAGAAAATAGTGTCTCCTACTCTAAACCAAGATGTATAATACTTTAGGCTGGATAATTATTTTGACACCTGAGGCAGATAGTCTCACAAGTACTGTTTCTCATCCCTGGCAATAAAACTACAAGGGTGACAAATTAATCAAGAGTTGTCCTTTCATGACATTCTGACCAGCAATTGAGGTGGCTGCTTCACTGTGCCTAATGGTAGAGATAATTGATTCTGCTAAGGAATTCTAAGCCACAGCTGAGTCAGCTGAGTTGAACCAGTTCAGACATTTTACAGCCTCAGGCAAACAACAAATGGGACCCTTCTCTCAAAAGATGGCCAACCTAGGAGATGAATTCTGCTTCACACTGGTGATGTGACAGCACCCTGCACTGTCCTTGAGAGCAACAGACTGGCTGCGTGGTACATAGTTCGCCCATTGACACCCCAGTGCCACTATACAGCACATACATTCTGTAGGGCAGCAGCCCCACTCTACCTAATGATAGGGCTAGCCTTGAACTTTTGTGCCCCTCTCCATTGTTGGTAGTTTATCTGAAACAAAGCCTTGCTGAACAAGGAAGCAGCATCTAACCTGTGAAAACAACATGATTTTACTAAGGTTAAAGGAATTATTAAAGAGTGATGTCATATATCTAGGCTTTCTTGGCACAAATAGAATACAGTAGCTCCTACACATTTGTCAGGGTTAGGGGCACAGAACCCTTATGAAAGTGGAAAAACCATGTATATTTCCCCAAGATTCCCCTCCCATTCCTTTCCTGAGCTTCATCCCTTCCATTCCTTTGCTTCTGGCCCCAGCATCGGGAAAAGGAGAATTAAAAAGACAACCTAAAACGCTTACCAGTACTTTTCCCTCAGATAGAGAAGAGGGGAGTTTTGGAGTTCTAATTACTTTCGTTGGCCAGTTTGAGAAAAGAAGGGGGTAGCAGCAAAGAGAGCACCTAATCAGTCAACAGCCAATAGACAGCAGAATGTGCAACCACATAGCAGAGAGGCCACACCTTCAGCAGTGGGAGGGAGCTTTGCTCACACAAAAAGAAAAAAAAAACAATGATTTAAACACAAGCCTCGCAAACCTGGGGTGAGGAATGCAAGAGATGGGAGGAGGAAAATGGAGGGAAGGCAAACCATCAAATGAATAATCAAATTTGCAAAGGTCAAACCCATGAATTTGGAAGGAGGACTGCAAAAGATAAGATGGATTTTATTTATTTATTTATTTATTTATTTATTTAGTTATTTATTTATTTATTTCATATATTTATATTCTACTTTTAATTCCAAATGTGAAAGCTAGTTTAAAACAGCTAATAAAAACACCACTTCCAGAGGAAGATGGAGGAGTGACAGTTGCCTTCCTCATAGCTCTGATGATGAGGCAATGTATAATGTAGTGTTTCCTGGTCCCAAATCAAGGGACTGGTGGTATCTGTCTACTAGACAAAGAAGGACATGGAAGACTGCCAGAGAAGAGTCCTGCGTTCCCCCTGGATCACCACATAGGCAGTGACTGACCATGGGTGGAAGGGAAAGGGATCAGCAGTTCCAACATACTTTGTTGCATGTATCGAAGGCTGTTAAAGATTCAAGCCTCAAGCTCCACTAAAACCCCTTTCTAGCAATCAGAATTTCTACAGTTAAAAAATGATGTCCATAAGAAGTTTCTCTAATGTTAATGCATGTGTAACCTCTGCAATATTGCTTTCCCATAAGACCAAGGAGTTGTAAGTAACTTGCTTGGATTCTTTTTTAAAGAATTGACTGAATTTTAAAGAAATTTATCAATATAGACATTGAAATATTACTTATAAAATAGAAAACTTTATGAGAATAGAACTTTTATTTACTTTACATTAGATAACAGCAAAGTCCATCCTGAGAACGCAGACTGAAAGTAGCCAGACTGCGGTGTACATGTTGCTATGCTGTAAACAGTATCTATATAGAGAAACTGGGCAGAGAGTGGCATCCGGTGGCCAAAAGAAGACATTCAATTAAGTGCTTGATGGGAATGCTCTCTAAACTGCTTCTTTCTCCTTCTAATAAATCTAAATTATCATGTCTGTGAGCTCTAATATGAGACCTAAAGGGAAAGGACCAGAAAGAAGAGGATCTGTGGAGCTGACACCGAAGGCTACAAAGATAGCTCAAAAATATACTAAGACTCTTTAGTCCTTAAAGACCCAGATATGTCAGATGAGAATGCAGATGGAGTAAATAGGAAGAAACTTGATGGCAGAATTTTAAAAGGAAATAAGAACAGAGTGGAAGAAAGTGAAATCAGAAATGAGAGAAATGAACAAGTCTATGTCATAGATGCCATTGAATATGAAACAGATAAATGAAACAATTCTGTCTTGAACAAAAAAACAGAGAAGTTGCAATTAGAACAGAGAGACTGGACAGAGAGGATGAACATAACCTAGATGCCTTTGCCCTAATAGAACAACATCAGAGGGAGAATTGTTTACATTTTAGAGCAATCCCTGAACAAGCTAATTAAAATATTCAAAAACTCATGGTTGAAGCTATAGCAAATTTATTGGAGAAAGAAAAGGAAAACACAGGATTTGAACCGGATAGCGTTTATTGTATTTCTTTACTTATGGATAGTGTTTATTGTATTTCTTTACTTATGGCTAAACAGAGGAATTTACCAAGAAATGTGATTATATACTTTGTACAAAATCAGACCAGAGATCAAGTGTTGCAATGACATCTTGAGAACAGAACAAAGACTTGATGAGGTTGAAGTCATGGTACTTAAGGAGATATCTACTAAGATTCTATGCAAAAGAAGGGATTTTTTTAATTGACAAGTTCTCATTTAGGTGAGAATATCTACAGTGTATATCCTTCAATTTTGTGCAAAGAATACTTCTAGTAACTATTGTACAAAAAGCCAAAGAGAAATATATAAAAAAAAATTGAGCAAGAGGGGAGAATAAAGTTCCAGAACTTGCATCCAACTAAGCCTTGAGGACAGGGCCTCAGACAGAGAAGAGGAGGAAACTAGAAGTGTGGTGGGAATGGGCTTCTAAGTTTTCTGCCTGGTACTTATTTGAGATGTATGGTACAGAATGTGAGGGGTTTAAATATCTCCCAAAAAAGACTAAAATATTTCATTCTCTGAAAAAAAATGAAATAAGATGTAATTTGTCTCCAAGAAATTCATGTAAGAAGAAAAGACAATAAGCAGTTACATTACCCCCAAATTAGGCAAACAGTTTATTCTAGCATCACTCAAGAACTAAAATGGAGTCGTTATCTATATGAACTCCAACTTGTCACCCAAAATTGTATTTGAAGATCAAGAAGGCAGGCATGTGTGGGTTCAAATTGATAATGGTGGGACTAAAATACTAGTTGTAAGAATTTTCACTCCTCTTTACTACAATGGAGTGTTTAATGAAAGTTAATAGATAGACTGATGAGTTTGTCATTTGAGAACTGGATGCTCCTCATAGTTTGGAATGATGTGATTTCCTCTCAGGTGGATAGATCTTCTGAGAAAAAAATTAACATTAGGCAAGGTAAACCCACACAAGCTTCCCCCACCCCGATATGATGGACAGTTTGAACAATGACTATACATTTTTACAACTATCTTAGCAGAGAGATTGTAAAGGATTCTACAATAATTTATTGATAAAGATCAAGTAGGATTTTTTGCCAAAAAGGCAGCTATGTGATAATACTAGATTTGTGGTGGATATCCTGGAAGTATTAGAAACAGGCAACACTTATATTTTTCAATGCTGAAAAAGCTTTTGGCAATTTGAATTGGGAGCTCTTGTTCAGAGTTTAGAGAAGATGAAATTTGGAGATAACTTTATCACATGAGTTAAAGCAATTAATATTAGAAAGAAAGAAAAGATTTTGATTAATGGTGAGTTGAATAAGCCATGTGATATTCAAAAAGGAACATGACAAGGATGTCCACTATCATTCCTCATTATTCATTTTATTTATTGAAGTTTTGAATAGAGCAGTAAGACAAAATGAAAGATTAAAAGGTGTAAGAAGAAAAAGCAAAATGTGCATGTTCAGGGAATTCACAGATGATTTAGTGGTTTGTTTGTTTGTTTGTTTTTGAAGATCCCATTAATTCTCTAAGAAATGTTGTTAGAGGGTTTAAAAGAATTTGGAAACATGGCTGGATTGAAGATAAATAAGCAAAAATTATGATGTTAATGAAGAATATGAAAAGAGAAGAACAAGCTCAATCTATGGATGAGTCAGGATTTAAAATTGAGGGAAAAAGTGAAATATTTGGGTATTACTATGACTACTATGAATTGTATATTGTTGCAAAGTGCATAAAGAATTTTCTAATAGATGCTGGAAATGCAAGCATAAGTGGGATCCTTTCATCATATGTGATGGACATGCGGAAAGACCATAATATTTGGAACGAAATATATCTTACGCTTTATAAAAATTTAAAAATTAATAAAATGACCATCAGTATGATCATGTGTGCATGCACATACACATACCTTCAAGTCACCTGTCAACTTATGATGACCCCATGAGTTTCATAGAATTTTCTAAGGCAAGGAATGTTAGTAGGAGTGGGAAAATACATCAGATATTAAAAGTCTGGGCAAATGAAAAAGTTCTTTGACTATACAATATTGCCATAGGCACCTGGTGAACCTCTCTTCAGAAGAACTCAACAGGTGAGGCACCGTGACTAAAAGGGTCTTCTCTTTCAAAGCCAGCAGTGTGATTTCTTATTGCTGGGATACTTGAGAGAAGGTCTCAAGAAAAATCTTAATGCAGAGGGAAGCTAGTGAGATGAAGAGTCAAAAGGGCTTTAAAGAGCACAAGCATGTTGAATTGTACATGAAAATACACTGAAAACTTGCAGAATTCTTTAAGCACCGTTTAGACATGTTTTCAGCATTTGATCTCAGTAGTCTGCTGTTTGAAATATGAAGCATACAAATAGCCTTTAAAAGCAGCCCTACATGTAATGCATGGCCATAGTCTGAAAATTTCTACTAGACCATGCAATTCCATGATCAGGTATCCATAGATTACTTGTTTCCATTAGAACTAAGGCTTTAAGATTACATAGACTGACAAAAGTTTTTTTTGAAAAAAGAAGGCAGGAAGGCAGGCAGGCGGGCAGGCAGGCAGGCTCATTGCAAAGGAACGACTTTCTAAAACTACTGATAATTGTTGGCTTTCTCTGCTAAAGGAGGTTGCTGTAAAACTAAATATCAAATGAACTTAGAAAGAGCTATCAGCCAGTATATTTAGAAATGACACACTATTTATTATCTATAAAATTTTTAAAAAACTCATTACTTGTATCTGACTGCTACTATAGTATCAATTAATTTATCTAAGTGAGAAAATAAAAAATCAACAGCAGATCTCACACTTCACACACAAAAATACATATGGAGCAGTGTAAGAAATACTGTATGGCAATAGTTTAAATGAGTAACAAAATAAGATATGATCTGCCAAAGAAGTTTTTGATGGTTTTATTGAAATGCATGAAAAAGATTATTGAGGAATTTCATAAAGAATTAGCTTGATTTGATTATAGGTGTGGAAAATGTTATAAAACTTTGAATTGGGAAGAATGTAGGAAAAATGGACTGCAAAATCTAATATTGGGATGTAGGAGAAATCTGCTCAGTACAAAATTTTAAACTAACAAACTCAGTCTTGGTGTTTACATCTAGGGATAAACTAGGGTGCACTTGCACATCAAAATCCACACATTTTTTAATTTTGCGATGCTGTTCGGAGCTAGAAAAATGTGTAGAGCAATATATGTATATATTAAAAGGGTCCATAAAAATGAGCATGTTAGAAAAAAATGTTCACAAAACCCCATTAGAGGAAACTCACACTCACTCAAACTCACAAAGAAAAGTGCATTCAGAATGCGTATATTATATGTGTTAGAATGTGAATATTAGACGGAATATGCATAAAATACATACAAATTTTTGCTGAATGAATGTGAAAACAGACAAAAAAGAACTTATGGTAAGGAAAATGAAGAAGTGAATGAAAAAAATACTGAATTGAACAAAAAATTTTTAAAAATTCCCTTCTTTGCATCTCACTAGAATTCAGAGAAATCACAATTCAAAGAAGGCCTGTGAGAGGAGGGTAACAGAAGGATCTATCTCCTGTGTATATTACTACTAACCACAGACAGATTCCAGTTAAAGATAAACAAAATATTTTATTTGGACTTAACAAACACATAGGAAATTAGACGCTCTAAGAACCATACAAGGCTGTCAGAAAATAAGGCATGAAAGGTTGGATAGAGAGAGAAATGGGGAAAGAGGGTGATAGTTACCAATCCTGGAGAAGAAAGATGAAGTTGAGAGGCTCGGACAGGGTCTGAGGGTATCGTGGACAAACAGCAGTGTGAGTGACCAAAATGTTATATTATGACCAAAATGCTACACTTTGCTGGGGCCAGAGTTAAGGTTTATATATCCTTTTTCCTATCCTGAAGGAATGTTCTGGTAAAGCCTTAAAACTTTCTCATGGGGCTGAAAGAGGGTTCTGGAATAAGTGATTGCTTTGACGCCAGAGGGACAGAATGTATGGGAATCATAATAACTCCTTGAAGTCTGGGTCAGTAGGGGGTTTAGGAAAGGTCTCTGTAGCATGAGATCAAAGGGATGGTCTCTGATTGTCTTATCCAGGCCAGTTTGGAAATGCAAAGTTCTGAGATTGGGTGAGCTTGACTTGGCAACATTCTCTTCTAGTCAAAATGCCCTTCAGTTCATGTATTTTCAGCCATATGAAAAAGCACATCCCTCAGGATGGGTGGGTAGGATAGGGTAACAGGGGGCAGTGTCTCTATGATACATCCAGGTGGACCTTTAGATGTGACAGAGGGAGGATGGGAATACCAAATTCCACAACAACAACAAAGGCAGCAGCAACAACAACAACAACAACGGCATACACAGGCATAAGGTTGACTTATGCCAGTGTATGCCACTACCAAGATGCCAGCTTATATCTCCAAAAGGGATGGCATATGTGGAAACATTTTGATTTCCAAAGTAGAATCCTAAATAAGTGTCCCACTTCCTCCACATAATTGCTGTCACTGCCTCCAGCCTTTCCCAACAGAGGATCAGATTTCAATTAATTTGGCACACTCATCACCACCAAATGTATATAAGTCCCCTGTTGGAAACACACTTTGCATACATAAAAACCACACTCATTAAAGTAATGACAGCACACAGATGAAACATTTGGGATGGGAACTCTCAACTGTTGAATTCTTTATACAAGAAAAGCACATATCTTAAACAGAAAATAGCCAGAAAAAAATCATAACAAAGGGCACATTACTAACATACCTACTCAGAATCCTTATAGATGCTGTTTTTCAGGTGTCCCAAAACACTCACCAGATAAGTCTCTGCTCCTTTCTTGCCAGTAATGGCATGAGAGGAATGTTGTCTCTTTTGCAGCTTTGAAAGCCACAGTGACCAGCATGAACAAAAAGTTTGGTACTATAGTCTTGAAGCCATCAAAACTCACTTGATAGCTGATATTGTTCAAAAAAAGTTTATGAAAGTTTTAGGTGTGACTCTATTCCTACAAAGGTGAGGAAATCCCACCCCATCCCCAGTAATTTTCAAGATGAGATAGACAAAAGGAGCAGCTAGCATTTTCAACATTTACACCTCAGTAGGCCTGAAAGTATGTACTTTGCCACCAGCCATGCCTCAAGCATTAGCAAAAATGACAAATGAGTTTTCCAACAGCTCACCTCTTCCTGTCTCACTCTGGTTACTTCTGGTGTGATAATAATAAGCCATGAAAGTCGAGGTGGGCAGTAGAGAGGACTGGAGGAAGGCTGGCTAAGACAATAACCAGAAGCAATTGGCATCTGCCCAATTGAATATATGTGCAGCATGGCTGGTTACGATGAGGGGAACTGGGAAACTGACAGGCAACCTGAGGCATGTGTGAGTCAGACAGCCAGAAGAGGGCAAAGAGAAGAATGAAAGACATCTTGGTGGCTTTATAGTTTAGAAAAGCTTTTCAAAAAATGAGACAGAAAGTGAATTTTATTTCCACACACGAAGAAAGACAAGAGGTACATTTAGTCCCCAGG
Source organism: Iguana delicatissima (assembly GCA_948472985.1). Classification (NCBI taxonomy): domain Eukaryota; kingdom Metazoa; phylum Chordata; class Lepidosauria; order Squamata; family Iguanidae; genus Iguana; species Iguana delicatissima. The sequence continues at coordinate 754,880 of CAOKZL010001099.1, read as the reverse complement.
AAGCCACCTCCAATTTTTTAAACAATTAATTGGGATTTTTTTTTCATCCTCAAACCTTCCAAAATGGTTTAAAACCATTTTGCTCCCATACCTTCCCAAGTCTTCCACATACCTTAAACATGGAGTGTGGGGACAAAACAATACTAAAAACTAGCTAAAAATGAAACTGGAACCTACAAGAAGTTACTTTCAGTTGCTTTAACTGCAAAGATGCAGTCTGCAAACGTGTTTAGAGGAAAATGACCCCTACTCCTTCTGCAGTCGCCCACGTATGATTTAAGCAAACATAAAGTAAGCTTTGATTCTGATATACTTGAAAATTAAATAATACATTCTTATTTTTTTATAGGTGTCAATTCAAAACTGCTTTGAAATTTGAGGCCCTGAAGACAACTGAAAAGGACATTCCCTCATCCATGACATTTTCTCCAATATAAAGAAGATGGTAGAGAGTCAGTGTGGTGCAGAGATTTGGCTGTCTGACTAGGGCTATTTCCACACTGGCCTGTTACAGTGCTATTATTCCACTTTCATCCTCAAAGATCCTTCCCTAAACTGCAAACCCCAGGATTCCTTTTGGAATAAATCTCATTCATTCATTCACTCATTCATTGCATTTCTATGCCTCCTTTCTCCCAGAGCAGAACCCAAGGCAGCTTCCAAAACAGTTAAAAACAATTTACAATAAAATTTGAAACAATTAAAATGAACCATACACAGCAGCTTAAAGTCAATATAACAACATACAAAAGTTAGAAACTAAAATAAAACTTTCTAATAAAATTTTAAAAACTCTCCTGTTCACACATTTGAAAGCTTGTTTGAACAGAAATATTTTTGCCTGCTGGCGAAAGGATAGCAGGGATGTCAGAAATGACTTGAAGGCACACAACAACAATAGTGAGGATGCATACATTTGTTTTGGGGATATATATTATTTGTGTTTTACTACTGTTGTCATTGTTTGTTTTTGATCTTCCAGAGTAGGGGGTGGTTATTATTAATTTGTAGTAATACATCAGTGGGCAACATGCAGCCTGCAGGCATATGCGTCCCCCAAGTTATTTTTATGGCCCTCAATGCCCCCATACCATCCCTCAGAAATACCACGTCAAAGTGTGTCCGTAGAGTGAAGCGTTTCTCTTGTTAAAAAAGAAAGGCAGGAAATGCTTCTTTTAGGCCATTTCTGCAGTACACCCTTATAGCGTGATTATTCCACTTTCAACATCCTATGGAATCCTGGGGTTTGCAGTTTTGGGAGGGGCTGGCTGGCCCCTCCCAAAACTGCAAACCCCAGGATTCCATAGGATGTTGAAAGTGGAATAATCGCACTATAAGGGTGTAGTGCGGAGGGGGTTTCACATTTGGCTTTCCAAATTCAATGCCAAAGCGTGAGAAACCCTTCAAATTTAATAAGGATTTCCTGTTTGTTTTAAAGAAGTATGTCCATGGCAAAATGGTAGTGCCACTCATGATGGGTTCCAGCGTGAGTGAGGGTTTGTCTTCCAGGTCTTTGCCTAACCTCAGCTTACAGCAATCATATTACTTACTTATTTACTTTAATGAGCCTTTTTTCTTCCCAGCAAGATAGTGCACAATGGAAACAAAACTGCAGAACCTTAAGGCCAACATATCTGTGTTGTAGACATTTATATCTGTGTGTCAAACACCAACAGGATGCCAGACGATATGACCCATTTTAAAGACTACAATGAATAATGGTGACAAATTATTTTAGCTGCCACTGCCCTGGCCAGCGCAAGAAAGAAGAAGCAGTGGTAACTCATGGATTCAACCCCTCCCACACTGCCACCCCCTTTCCCTTTTGTGTCTTGTCTTGATCAGATTGTAGGGCAGGGAACAAGGTGTATTTTGGTTGTTCTTTTACTTGTAAAGTGCCATGTACAGTGATGGTGCTATGTAAATTAATAAAGAATATTAATACTAAATAACAAAATTATAAAAATTATGTAAAAGAATACAACAATAAAACTGCTTTTTCAGTATCAGATTCAAGTGTTCTATTAACACATGTTATTGGCTTTATATGTTTATTTTGGTATGTGATCTTGATATGTATCAACACAGCACCAAGGGTTCCATATCTTTGCTAGTTGTAAAGTTGTCACGTTCCTGTCAATGCTTTCCCATCAGCAAAGTGGAAGGCCAAACAATGGCCAGAATCTGGCTGGTAACTTATACTGGTATAACCCCCTATTAGATTATAGAACATTTTTGGTGTTGCACAAAAAGGTACCCGGTACCTCCTTGTTCTGTGCCTCTGCCCCAGCTGGGGTCAACCTCATACACCATCTGAAGGAAAATGGTCAAGCTCATATACCAAATGGGGAATCTGATACGCATGATGAATCTCATATCCAAGTGTGAAGAAGGATTTGAACATACACTCTTCCCCTAAACTAGGTTCCCCTGGTTTTCGTTGTGTGCCTTCAGGTTGTTTCTGACATACACCAACCTTAAATCAAATCTACCCATGGTTTTCTTGTCAAGATTTGTTCAAAGGGGTGCTGCCAGTTCCTTCCTCTCAGGATGTGAGAGCGTGACTTGCCTAGGGTCACCCAGTGGGTTTCCATGGCTGAGTGGGAATTTGAACCCTGGTTTCCCAGAGTCCACTGCTCAAAGAGCTGCACCACTCTGGCCCTCAAGGACCCTAGTTTTAAAAAACTGTCACACAATCTTGTTGTTATGTAATACTTACCTGAGCAACTTCAGTAGTCAATGAAAGATATTACCTTCTCTATATAACACTTCTAACCATTTATGTGGATAAAGCTGGTCTTTTTGTTCATGTGTACGCCAAAAATATATTGACTTCACAGCTTTGTTCAAGAAATGAATTGAGAGGTTAGTGAGTCTTATGATTTAACTACATAACGGAAAGGTTAGTTCTGACACACTATTGAACCGGCCAGAATTTCTGGAGTTTTGCAGAGGTCAGAAGGGGAAATGTAGCCTCTGATGACTGAAGACTCCTTCTTTACAGCTTGGCCAAGCAGCCGCCAGGTAATATGAACTATTAAAAAGAGAAACTGGAAAAGCTTTATTCAGTTTGGCTTAATAAAATATTTTAAATGCATCCCAGACAATACTATATATTAAATTTTTATTTAGAGTGGAAGCTTCTTTTGTGCAAGTAAATAAAATTTATTTTATTATTTCAAGGGTATGTTTTTGTGCATGTGTGGATAGATAGAAAATAGCTCAATAAATTGATAGGTATTGGCCGGCATCCTGTATATCTTTTTATGGTTGTTACAGAGGGAGGAATTCATTACTTCCTCAGGCAACGAACTCCAGGCCCTCAGGACTCATCTTGCTTCTTCAATCCCACCCCCAAACCAAGTTTGTGGAGGCAAGGAGAGGCTAGTCAAGAAGGCCATCTCCAGAGGGGCCCTGTAAAGTCCCAAAGGAAGCCTTTGTTGATGTATGTCCACCTATAGAGAGGCAGCTTGTGATAGAAATAATAATAATAAAATCCTCACTCTCAAAACTAAAAATCCCCTTTTTCCAATCTGAACTCAGAGAGTTTTGAGATGTCCATTCCCTAGAGGAATGGACCCTTATGCTCCATCCTGTGTTTTAACATGTAGGTGATTTGCAACTTAATTGTACTCCTTGTTTAAGGCAACAGACTGTCTGAAGAATTCGAATTTCTAAATTCTTGTTGAATTATCACATGCTGTCTGAAAATGATAAACAGATTGGGGCAGTCTAATGTTGATTGGGATAGTTTAATGTTGATAACTGCCAGCAGAGAGGATGTACTTTGAGCTAAGTGTTAATTGTTTCCTGAATATTTACATGAGCAAACCCACCTGTTTAGTGTATATAAGGTGGGCACTGAGAAATGTGTTTTTGTCTCACCTTTGGATCTCCATAAGGTGTTGACATATTTGACCTAACTTGCCTTTTCTTAACTCCTTGGTCACATTGCTTTGCTAATTTGGACTCTCTGCTGGGCAATAAATCTCACTCTTGTGACAGTAGCTGGGCATTTCTCAGATAGCCCAGCCTCCCTTGGTTTTATCCAGGGAGTACCTGCACAAGGAAGTGAGTCCTGCAGAAGAGGAAAGAGAAACAAAGTGGAGTTCCACACGGAAGGACCTTAATGCTCTGCCTCTCAATGCAGGATCTTGAGCATAATTTAAATATATCACTTTTGTGCAGTTCCATTGTGCATTTTCCATTGTGTAGTACCTGAACATTTACTTTGTGGGCTGATTCATTGCATGTACTTCTAGATATATATTTATGTGGATAATATTTTTGTTAAAAAAAACTTCTTGGAAGGGAGTCTATGTAATTGCTTAACATGTTCAAGCTGATTTTTTTTTCTTTCCTGATGGTGTATAGGTTTTTAGGGGACACTCAAAACAAGAAGACAGAAAGCTCTAATGCATTATTTCTGGTAAGGAGTAGTTTCAAAGTGGAATTATTAGTTGATATGAGGATGTTGAGTCCCATATTGCACTTTGGTTGTCCCTCCCAAGTTCAACACCCAAAGTCAACGTATCACATTTTGTGTGTGTGTGTATGTCGGATTGTTAACAATCCCATAACATAAGGAGATCTTGTGAAGCAAAAACCAACAGTCCATGGTCAGAGTAGGGGCTTACCTTACATTGGAAGGGGGAAGGATTCAGTGCCCTCTTGTTGTGCAAATCTGTTTTCCCAAACATTTAAACATATTCTGCTAAGTTTTCCCAGGAATTTAAAATTAAAGTTGGCCTTTCCTCAGTCAGTATTGGAAACACTTTCACTGTGTTTTTCTCTTCTTCTGTTTTTTCCTGGCTGAGCAAGTGAATATCAGAATGGTTTAAGACACAGCATGGTCTCTTGTGATGTAATGTGTAAGATCTTTAGTTATAGCTGTCTGTATTGTATGAGAAGCTGTCTCCTAGGGCTTAGCTGATGATCAAAGTCTTGGTGAACAATCTGACAAGTGAAGGCACAAGAGCATTTTAACTTCAGGTTAAAAGTTGCCAAAGCTTAGTAACTTCCTCAGCTCATAGCATCTTCTCCAGAAACTGGTGTACATAACTTCTTTGAACACAACCAAGGAAAAGATGTAGCACTGTCTACTCTAGGTTGACCTTAAACAGTCAAGAAAAGATGTCTTTAAGCAGAGTTATAGAAAACAAGGAGTGGCCTTCTTTGTATAGGCCATAATACTCCAACATATTATATGTAGGCATTCATATCTCATATTGAGGGTGGGCTGGTGAAATCAAACTTTGACTGAGTTCATAGAGTGAGATCAACAGGAATTTCTTATTCTCACTGGAGCTCACCAAAGACTGATGCTGACATTCAACCTCATCTTTTTGGTGAAAAAAAGAATGAACTCTTGGTGAACTGAATGTCTTTGTAGATAAACTGAAATAGTATCCACTGATTTGTTTATGTGAAGGATTCCTTGTATCTCTGCACTTATACAGCTACTAAGGAACTGTACTGTGAAGCTGAAGTTCTAGTTATAAAAAGGGCATCTGGGGACATACTGTGCAATACATATGCATACACATACAGAGAGGCACTCAAATAACCTCTAAGGGCTATCAGAATTTCTAATTCCTCTTCTACAAGAGCAAAAGCCTTGCATATTAGTTTAGACTTACATCTTCAAACATTGCGTTATATAAGTAGACTCATCAGTAGATTAGAAAACTAGCGCACTAGCTCCCTTAAGTAATGGTATTGGAGGGGGAAGGCAGATAGATTCCTTTTAAAGAAATGGGTGTAACCACAACATTTAATTATCTTAATGCATAACCTGTACTCAAAGCAAGAGGTCATGGTTAGGCAGAATGTGGAGAAACAAGGTGGTTTCCAATTGGCAAGCAGTTCAGGCAAGATTGCATTTTATGATCGTTTTTTACTTTGTATGCCAAATGTATCGTACAAAAAGCTGGATTAGACTCTGAGGAAGAAAGTGTGAAAATTGGTGGAAGGAACTTGAACAATTCAGTATATGCAGATGACACCATCCCAGTTCCAGAAAATAGCAAAGATTTGGAGCAATTACTGAAGTGAGTCAAGGAAGAAAATGCAAAGGTAGGTTTACAGTGGAAGATTAAGAAAACAAAAATAATTATCACAGATGATTTCAATAACTATAAAGCAGACAGTGAAGAAATTGAGATGATGAAATATATCCTATACCTTGGCTCAGTCATTAATCAAAATGAGGACTGAAGTCAAGATATCAGAAGAAGACTAGGACTCGGAAGGGCAGCTATGAAATATCTAGACAAGATCGTCAAATATAAACATATATCTTTGAATACTAAAGTCAGGATTATCCATGTCATTGTATTTCAAATTTCAATGAATGGTTGTGAAACTTGGATAGGAACTGATAGGAAGGGAATAAACTCATTTGAAATGTGATTCTGAAGGAGAATTTTGTAGATACCCTGGACTACCAAAAAAATAGGTGAGCACATCAAGCTTGAACTCTCCCTAAAAACCAAGATGCCTAAACTGAGACTGCTGTACTTTGGACATGTCAGGAGAAGACAGGACTCACTAGAAAAGATAATGATGCTGGGCAAAGTAGAAGGCAGTAGTAACAGAGGAAGACCCCAGTACAGGTAGATAGGCTCAATCAAGGAAGCCAAGCCTTAAGTCTGCAAAACCTGAGCAAGGCTGTTGATGAGAGGGTGACTCAGAGGTCTCTCATTCATAAGGTTGCTATAAATTGAAGTTATCTTAATGGTACTTCAAAACAACAACAATAACAACAACAAATCAATGTGATTTATGCAAGTGTTGACTTAACATACCCAAGCTGGGAATAGAAATTGAATTTACACCATTGTTTCCCCAAAGCTGAGCATGAAATGGATGCAGAATTAAATAGAAATACTGTGTGGCATATACTTTCAGCAACTAAGTAACATTGCCATATGCATTTGCAAGCTGTCAAAGCAATGAGGTGAGAGAAAGAACTACATTCACAAAACCATAGAATTAAACAGTAAAGCCAGTATGAAGAAGTAAAACTTATATATAGGAAGATCCTACCTTTTGATGCTCCATTATCCGATGACTCATTCTTTTGATGCTTAAGACAAGTGCCATTAATTTGATGGAGGTTCCACTCTTTTATCAGTTCTTCTTCCCTGCAGAGGCTTGCTTGAACTGCTCGCGTACATGTGCTGCTTGCAAAGCAAGTTGAGAGGAGGAAGAAGTCACTAAGCCAACTCAGAGATTTTGCAAGCAGCAGAAGCGTGGTCAGTAACAAGTGAGGTGCTTTCAGGCTCCCTACAGTACATGGGTTCTGTTTTTCAACCAATTCTATTTTCTTAGTGGTCTTTAACCTGTCAGATAAGTGGGGAACCTGTTATCTCTATCTATACAGATATATATGCACATATACATATAAATTTTCAAGAACTGTCCAGTGCCAGCAGCCAGACAAGTTTTACAGCTCTCCATGAGCAAAGTTTATAACAGTTTGTTAGTCACTTACCGGTCATTGTTTTCACAGTCCAAGTCCACAGTAAATTCAGAAAGACAGTTTAGTAGTAAAGTCTGTACACAAGGCAAGGGTCAAGGTTTCCAGGAACAGGAGTAATGGATACAAACATGAGGCATGTTGCTTTCACTGATAAGATCAGTTGTCTGCAATGGCTTCTTCCCATCCCTTTACCCGTTTATGTAGGCTGACAGCCTCCTCCAGCTGTTTGCCCAGTTGATGCATCCTTACTATATAAACACGCCAAATCTCCTGGGCTCTCACTTTTTCACCTATGCTGGTTGCAGTAAGTATTGTCCCATTCATGTCTCTGTGTTGTGGCTGTTGGGTAGGGTCTTATCTGGATCCTGGGACAGAAGCATGACAAAAACATTGTACTCATAGAGTCTATAGCTTTACTATAAGACGGAGTGAGGCAGTTGCTTCCAACAATAGATGCTGGGGAACAGTAGCAGCAGAAAGATGGTGCAATGTTGGAGCTGTGTGCACCAGGCAGCCTACTCTGCATACGAGAAAAGCTTCTGCCCGTTAGGGTCAGCACCCAGTTGTCAGCTTTGAAGTAATACTGAATTGTCAGTCCAGTTGGATTCAGTACATGTCTTCTGTTTCACACAGCAGTTTGTCTTGAGCCCTTGTAACTTCACAGCTACACAGTTCTGATGCAGTACAGACCTCCAGCTGAGCCTTTAGGGATCCCTATGTGGACCTTCACAAGGAATTAACCCACTGGTGTACCTTTTGTTGCGCATGCTGGCTAATAAGTTGTGGTGTTCTAAAATGTAAAGGCAATAACCTAGATTGGACAGAAATTACATTCCCAGCTACTAAACCACACTTTATGACTCATAACAACTGCAAAACTAAAAAATGTTTCTTGGGTGCATTTTTTAAAACTACAAGGTGTTGTAACAGTGTCTTTAATTAACAGCTGTATGGGTAGAATGATTGAACGAGTAGATTTTGTTTTTTATTTGTTCTTCTCAGGTGTCTAAATGACGACTGCAAAAGTAATGCTAAGTTCAGCTACATTTTTTTTTAAAAAAAGCTAGAACCAGCTGTTAACTGTGGTAGTACAGATAGATCTACAGCATCTTACAAAATATTTTACACAAGCCAGGCTAGAAAGTTTGCTTATTAACAGATTGCTTCTTAAGTTATTCTTTGACAAAACATATGTGACTCTGAGTTATGCCAAGAGATCATTTACATTAAAATGAGTTGCAGTGGGAATGACAGACATAGTGGAGGCTGACGGTTCTTAAGCCAAGAGTGTTGGTGAATTTGTTCTGGGTTTTAGACTCAGTATGAAAGAACCTAGCTTCAAAAGACTCAGCGTTGAGATAGCTTCTGTAAAGATCAGTCTAAAATCCACCAGTCACGGGTTACCACTGCACTAACAGACTGTGCCACATTAATTCAGCTAATGCATGCATGAGCTTACTGCTCATTAATCATGCTCATGTCTCTCGACATCTTCCATGAACACTAGCTTCCATTGGCTGGCATCCTGTTAAGTGTTCATTGCAGAGGCTGACATTCTCTTCCACAACAACCAAAGCCGGCCCCTGAAGATTTATTGTAGAGCTGATGAAAACCTTGCCCTCAGCCATTCTGTGGCTGGTGGAGAGTATTAGGGCAGATCAGAGAAGTTTCTAATATCTCACCATAGCCAGAATGATTATATCACTGGCTAAGACTTGTGGAGAACATTGGTGGACCTCATTAGATGATGTCATCATTCTGAGTCTGACTACAGGGAAATAGCCAGATGCTTTTCTAATTCCCCTGCTCTCCACTGGCTTTGGAATGGCCATGGGGGGGGGCAAGGGAGGAGCTGCAGGGGCTCAATGGTAAGTGTTGAATGGCCAGCTATAGTGTAGCTCTTCATGTGGAAATAGTATGCTGTGCTGTGCCATACAAGATCTCAGCCATAAGGTTCTAAAAATTAATTTTGAAAAGGCGAAACTCCAGAACTAGAAACTATTAAATTTATTGATTTATCCCAGCAAAACAGAACAAACCTCCAACCATGTTCATTTTGGGCTTACAAAGTTCCTTGTTAAAAGTAATATATTCCTGTTACTCATCACAGAGTCTGAAAAGTAACTCACCATTACTTATTATGCTATTGGAGAAGGGTAAATAATTGAATTGCTTTTTGTTGTTGTTGTTGTTGTTGTTGTTCCTGTTCCGATTTACCTGCTTTCCCCTGCTTTTCAGTTCCTAATCATTACTTGAGAAAGAAAATTTAGAATTTATAAGAGAATAGCATAAACCTTGACATATTTTGTGAAAATGCCTCTAAAAGCACCTTAAAGTGCCTTTTAAAAAGTAACATTAATAACTAGAAAAGTCTGTTGTTCCTAGTGGTGCCATAGGTTTTAAAGTGTGCCTTTGACACTTTGTCCTCCCACAGAAAAGAATTGCTAAGGTACATCCAGGGCTCTACTACAATTGCACACGTCATCTTCTGCCTTGAGCAATTGCCTCACCCTGCCTAACAGTAGGGCTGGTCCTGCAGGACCATAACCTTTCACTCTAATTTTGGATTTATCTGGTCCAAACTAAGCTGAATAGAAATGTTTTTGTCTGCACAGTTCAATTGCAAATTTGTCATCATAGGCAGACGACTCCAAGCAAGGGCAAGTACCTATTCAGCAAGCAGTTCACTACCCACATTTATGAACTTCAGTTTTAGGATTAGGAATTCTATGCAAACGATCACTAAGTTAACTTGTTTCCGAACACAGATACTCTTAAAATGCAAATGTAACGGGTGTTACAATGTTCAGAGCCAGAAGTTATGATTGCTTTTTCTCCGGTATTAGAAGCAGATCTTGAAAAGGTTACTTTTTGGAGTATAATTCCCAGATCTCCCAGTCGAGATGACCACCGATTATGCTGGCTGGAAGATTCTAGGAGTTGTAGACTAGAATCCTGTTAGTTTGTCCCAGATAGAGTAGACCCATTGAATCAGTTGCTGAATGGTGAATCAACACATAGGTAAATCCCTCTGATTCATTGGCTCTTTTCTAGGATGACTAACAGCATTTAGGTTACAATTTAAAAATAATTCTTCCATTTTCTATGTATGGCTGTAAAACCTGAACTATGAAAATGACAAGAATAAAATCAACTCATTTGAAATGTGATACTAGAGAACAGTTCTATGAGTGAGATAGACTATTTACAAGATAAATAAATGGATCTTAGAGAAAATCTAGCCTGAACTATCAGTAGAACTTAAGATGACAAAATTGAGGCTGTCATACTTTGGACATAAGATGAGACAATATGACTCAGTAGAAAAAGACAATAATGGCCATTTCCGCACTAGACTGTTATAGCGCTATTATTCCACTTGCAACGGCCCCTCCCGAAACTACAAACCCCAGGATTCCATAGGATGTTGCAAGTGGAATAATAGCGCTATAACAGTCTAGTGCAGAAATGGCCAATGTTGGGGAAAATGAAAGGCAGTAGGAAAAGGAGACCACATTACAGATGGATTGATTCAGTCAAGGGAGCCACGGCTGCCCTGAGTTTGCATTTCCGCACTATACTATTATAATGCTATTATTCCACTTTCATCATCCTGTGGAATTCTGGTCTTTATAGTTTACTGAGGCCAAAGAGTTCTCTGGCTGAGAAGTCTAAATGCCCCTCCTTGAACTGCAAACTGCAGGATTCCATAGCATGTTGAAAGTGGAATAATAGCACTATAACAGTGTAGTGTGGAAATGGCTCTAGAAAGGACAGTCAATAACCAGGGCTCTTCAAAATCTCTCATTCATAGGGTTGCTATGAGTCAAAGCTGAGTGTATGGCAAACAGCAACAACAAAACTTTTCTAAGTTCTAATCAGTAGCATTACACCACTAAATAACAGCAGCTGGGGGCAACACTTATTCCAAAGAAGCAGCTCTGGCTACCTATTTCCTTTCAGATTAATTTGAGATGCTTGTACTTACCTTTCAAATGCATTCCAGTTCTGTGTGTAGCAAAGTGTCCAGTTGAACCAATGTTCGAACAAGTGGAACCAAAGCAAAGATGTGAGTCTCACTAATTTACAAAGCCTAGAAATCACTTCTTAACCCTATGCTTTCCAATTCAAGAGCAAGCCCCAGTGCTAAAGATTTCAGGCATGCAAAGAACAGCTCAGTTCTTTGTAGGTCTATTCCAAACTAGCCTCTTTACAGTAGTCTTCAAGCAGTCAAAACACACCCCAGTTCTGTGCAAGAACACAGATAAGTTTAAATAGCCAGCCTTTAAAAAATTAAAGATATTTAAGGACCAGAGTATTTAAAATTCAAATATTTAAAACATGCTTCAGACTCCAGTTGCTGATTGGAGAGGTCTTCCTCCAGAGCTCTGAAGAAAGACTGCTTGTTGTTGTTAAGTGCCTTCAGGTCAACTCTAACTCATGGCAATCCTACCTCAGGGTTCTCTTGACAAGACTTATTTGGAAGAGGTTTCCCATTGCCTTCCTGTAAGGCTGAGAGAGTATGACTTGCCCAAAATCACCCACTGTGTTTCTCTATCTGAGTGGGGACTTGAATCTTGGTCTTGTAGACTTCTATTGCATTTTGGCTACCATGCTAGCCAAGAGGCTACTTATCTGCAATAATTGACATATCAAAGATAACTGGAATGCTGAAGAGTAATGAAGAAGACACTGCTGAAGATGGAGAACCTCCATAGGCCAAAGATTCTCCATTCCCCTAGTCTCACAATTCCTGGCAAATAAATGCAAATTTGTTTTCAAAGTAAACATAATCAATGCTCTCCTGTTTTCACTCCACAGTCCTGTACCACCAAATTTTGACTGCTACTGCCACTTCATGTAGCAATATCTTACATGCATAATCCTATTAACTAAAGTTTCATAGACTATTCATTGAGTGGGTGATGTTGTGTTGTTGTTGGTATGAGCCTTCAAGTAATTTCTGACTTATGATGACCCTAAGGCAAACCTATCACAGAGTTTTCCAGGGCTAAGAGTATGTGATGCATTCAAGGTCACCTAGGGGGTTTCCATAGGCAAGAGGGGAACTGAACTCTGGTCTCCAGAGTCATAGCCCAGCACTCAAACCATTACACCATGCTGGTTCTGGGTGAGTTCAGATACTTCCAATAACTCTTTTACCAAAACATTTGTCTAAATGTTAGGTATAAAGCAGAAGTTGATACTCAATATGCTTTATTGGTGAGGATAATTTCTGTTTGGCCTTGTTCGACCATAAAGATCATTAGATAATTCTAGCAATGATTTCAGCCATCAATTACAAACATGAAATAATATGCAATTTATCCACTTGGTAGAGAAAAGCTTGCATAATGCAATAACAGTTTTATCTCAGCATCACTGCGATATGGAATTCATTGTGAGAGTCACCTTCAAAATAACTGTTTTCAATGTGTAGTTTTCACATTTAATTTATTACTCTTTTACCAATCCACTAAGAGAAAGAGATCTGCTGCTTTTCAAATTCATTATCGTTATTGCCTCACAATTTCCCAAATGAAATGATGGTGTGATAGCATTTCATGTTCCCATTTTCTTGGTAATAGCTTTCTCCGAGGAAATGGATAGGTTCCGAATTTATGTTAGTAATGAAGGTACCATTTGTCTACAAACATTTCAGTAAAGTAGTTTCCCCTTGGTAGCAAGCACCTCTTTGTTTGTTTGTTTGTTTGTTTGTTTGTTTGTTTGTTTCCTTTCCAGGTCATTTGTGGGGGGGATAGTATGGAGAGTGCTCTGAGCTATGGGCTATGCTAAGTGCAATGGCTTGATTCATGTGCACCATTCTCTCATTTTGAAAGGAAACAGGATTTCTATTTTTATTTTCTGCAATTGTAGTAAGGTGCATGAGGAATTATTTTCCCTTACCCACAACATTTAACAAAATAATTGCACATCATAACTGCATCTCTCCTCTCCTCTCAGATTTTTTCCACTTCTTTCTTCTGTCTCTCTCTCTCCCCCCTCTCTTTTTGTTTCAGAATGCTTGGACCCATGCTGAGGTATTGAAAATTACATTTGGGAAACTGTATTTGTGTATTATTGCTCTCTTTGCCATACTATTCTAATGCCAGGATTTGTATGCAGGTGCCTGCTAAAAATGTACACAGCAGTATTTGAATAGGATTCTGTGCAGCAACATCCACTCATATTTGAATGTTTGCAGTAACTTTACATCCCATTGCTCAAATAACTAAAAGACATAAAAGTTCTTTCTAAAGAACTTCAAAACCATATTGATTGTCTATTCCTGCATGGTAGGGGGCTAGACTCGATGGCCCTTGTAGTCTCTTCTAGCTCCATGATTCTGTGATATATAAATTATGCAATAAAAAATGCTGTTAGTCTCTCTGGATAAATGTGAGATTGTAAACTATCAAATGGCACAAAATCTCACATTTCCACTAGCAGGGAGTTCTCTCACACTAGGATCAGCTGAATTTTCCAATCTATCCAGTTTGTATTTGCCACATTCATACCTTCAGCAAGATATTATAATTTCTGTAGGAGAGCCTACAGAGAGCCTCCTAGTTTCTTTGCCTCCAGACGAGATGCATATTCTCATGCTCCCCAGCCAGGTTTAAGAGACAGATGTTTGGAAAGAAAACCAGTTAGCTACCTTCCTGGGGGGGGGGAAAGGAAATATGAATAAAGACAAATAATGAATTCAAACTATTGTATTTAGTTATGCTGCTCGTGTTCTAACAGCATTATATCTGCAAAGAGAAAAGGTGGTTTGCTTCTTATTCTCTCTCCATTTAAAAATGTGTACAGATGCCTCTATCTTCTTCTGGCCTTTTCTGACTAAAGAGTCCAAATCTGAGCTTATGCAGAATTCAAGCTTGTGCCACATGTGTTTAGAATCACGAGAGCGAGAGAGCCTTCCCTTGCTGACAGTTTCTGCAGCTGTCTCTGCATTGGGAGTTCAATGTCTGCAATGTGGAGATGGCTGTACTCACTAGGACTTCTCCCCATGGATTGTTACCCCTCAACAGGATGAAGAGGGGAGCAAAAAGAACATGGTGGAAGAAGCAGGCCAATGGGTTTGTTGTATCACTCTAATGCCTAGAGCCGGGCTGGCACAATGCATTTCAACACCTGAGATGAAAACCAAGATGGTACACCCTGCTATTCCATACCGAAAATCCAACTGGGCTTTGTCAGCTCTGTTAATGGGACAGTGTCTCTCCAATCCTCTTGAAGGTGGTAGAGTGACTAAAAGGGGCACAGGGAAGGCTGTTTAGCCCCCAGCTTTCTCCTCTGACAGCTTTCTGCCACCTTCCAGCACTTGCTACTTGAGGCAACTACCTCCCTCTGCCAGATGTTAGGATGATCCCTGCATAGAGGGTCAATTTCCTAATATGGCTTTTGAGATTCTTTTCTTAGAGGTAACTCTACTGCACACCCTTTTCAGCTGGATTGCTCATTCCTCTTTCATATTCTTACTTTGCCAATGGATATAGGTCTGATAGTTCAAATACTAATTTTAAAAAAAACTCCAGGCAAAGTTATGTACAACGCTGCTTTTAGGTGAGAAGTGAGAATTCTGTACTCCCCTGACCTTGTGCTGAACTCTTTCACCACTAGCTTTCTCACTCACAAAGATTCTACAGTTGTCTAAAGCAGGTGGTGCCTTAGAAAGCTTCCTGTCTGATCTCTGAAGTGCCTGTGGATTGCTGTCTTTCTCTTCCCTTAAAAGAGATCCTCTTCTTTCAAAAACTTTCCTTCCGAAACTCAGAAGACGGTTCCCACAGGCATTTGCTAGACTAATATATCAGAGTGATTTGTGTGCTGGGTTGAGCAGAACTGTCACTTTCTGCATGTAATAAAGCAAAACTAGCATTTGTCAGGTCTCTCTGTTCAGTAATTTAGACTCATGTTATGTTATTTCTGCTTTAAAAAAAAAGTGCTTCCCTTCCAACGAAGGGAAATACATTGGCTTAGTTCTCACTGAGATGGAAAGCTTGGCAAAGTTGCCTTGTTGAATTACAGCTCCCAGAATATGCACCCCCCTTCTGATAACTTTACTTAGATTTGAGTAGGATTCACTACAGCAACAAACAACACTATTAAAATTCAGCAAAATTCTGGGATTTATGGTCTAAAAAAGTAGTTTTGCCAAGCTCTGTCTGTGTCTGCACTGTACTTCAGTTTCATCATCATCATCATTAATATCTATGCATTTATATCCCACCTTTTACCTAATATTAGAACCCACGTCAGTTTACAAAAGTTAAAACAAATACAATTAATAAAGCAGGGTGGTAAAACATATGAGGAGCCCTGATGGCACAATGGTTAAATGCTGGTACTGCAGCCACAAGGTTGTGAGTTCAATCCGCCTGGGCTCCAGGTTTATTCAGCCTTCCATCCTTCCGTGGTCGGTAAAATGAGTGCCCAGCTTCTTGGAGGCAATTAGCTAAACACATTGTAAACCACTTAGAGAGCACTTAGCTGATAAGCGGTATAGAAATACATACGCTATTTCTATTGCTATATAAAAAGTTGTAATTAATATACAGTTACACAGTTCATGGAATTATATCCTTTGAAACAAATTCATTTAAAGGTAAAAGATAAAGATCAGCAGAACAACATACTGTAAAAAAGCACACAATTAAAAGTATTCAATTCTTAAAAGTCCTGTCAGAACAAAAACATTTTCACTTGCTGATGGAATGACAGTAAAAACAGAACTATCTGACATTTCATCATTGAGGAATAATTAATTAAAGTCTTCCGCCCAGCAAACTCTGCTAGATGCCTTCTACCTTATGTTTAATTTTCTGGGGCCAATGGCCAAACTGGATGGGGGATTTAGGGATCTTAGTCCAAAAATGTAACTGAGAGCCTCTCCAGATGAAAAAAAAAACTGTTTCTGAAAGTCCCAGAATTTTTCCATTACAAACTTGTTATATTTTGGAGATCCACATGATATTTTCTTCACCCCAAAGCATTTCTTTGGAACTGAAGTATTACTTTCATGCTTCCCAAATCAGTCTAATTAACCCATTATTTTCCTAAGTGAAATTTATTTCTACATACCAGCTGTCTGTATTGTCCCACAACTAGCTAAAATCAGTAAACTCTGCAATTGTTTGCAGCACACAGATTCAACAGATATCAAGCAAGGGAAAGAGGAAAGTTTGCACCAAAATGAAGCATTCCTAATGTTTAACTAGTATAATATTTCTAACAATTTTTTTAGCATTTTGTATATAACTCATGAATAATAATAAAGAAGGCTCATTGATACAAATTAATTTCTGAAATGTTGAAGGAGACTGGGTGTGACTCACGTTCAGTGGGAGGGAGAGGAGGAAGGACACAAGAAAGGGGAGAGGGAAGGAAACATGGCATATTTCAAGGAAGAATTTCGATGCAAATACATGAATATGCAGGTAAAATCAAAACAAAAAGAATTGGAAGCTCTCAATGATTCCAGAGATTCTTTTTTTCTGTTCTAGATGATTCCTTATCCAAGATCTGGTACTTCCTAGCCACAGGTTCAGCATTTCAATGAGAACAGCTGTCCTCTCATACAGGTACAGAAATTGTAGATATGCAGGTTTTGCATCCCAATACTAAATGTTTTTACTGATTTTGGTGACTATTACAGTGAGCTCTCACAACTTTTCTCACGGAAAAAAATATTCTGCATCTTATGAAGATGTCAAGTGTCATTAAATTTATTTTAAATAATTTCTGAACAATTTTAGTGAGACAGCCAAGAATTTGTGCAACCAAGTTATTGATATTTTAAATTTGATATTTTAAATCAGTTGACTCCGAAGTTCAAAATGTCAAAGAAATTCGTACTCAACACAGTAAGGACGGGCAAACAGGAGGGGTGGAATCTTGTGCCTCCGAGTAGACCCGGACAAGAGGAAACTGCTGTACCCTCATCCAGCTTGTATTTTCTTTCTCATTAATAACTTTTGCCATTTGACTGTATTTTGATGTTGACACATATCCTGTGTTTTTGCCCGTGAAGTATTAGAGGTTATGTACCCATGTTCAGGGAAAATGAGAGGAAAGTCAACTTCTGGCTTTGAAAAATGTGGAGGGACAGGGGCATTGAACTAATTAAAAGGTGAGTCCTGATTGTTGGAGGCTTTTCAGCAATCCAATTCACCTTTATTTTTCCCCATACAGAGATGGCCTTGAGAGTCTGCAGTGGTTTTGAGACAGCTTAGTCTTGGGACAGCATGTGGCTCCAAAACCACATTTTGCCCAATCCTGGAGTTCTTTCACATTGCACAGTTATAGCAGTATGATTCCAATTTACCTGCCATGGCAAAATCCTACGGAATCCCAGGGCTTTCTGTGTAGGAAGGAGTATTTAGAATTCTCTACCAGAGCACTCTCATGCCACACCAAACTACAACTCCCAGGATTCCTTAGGATGCAGCAGTGTCAGTCAAAGTGGAATCAGCATGGTGTAATGCAAATTGCTCCATGCCTTTGTCTATACTACAGTTGCTCTAAGCCAGTGGTTCTCAACCTGTGGGTCCCCAGATGTTCGTGGACTTCAGCTCCCAGAAGCCCAGCCACTATGGTCAATGCTCAGGGCTTCTGGGAGCTGAAGTCCATGAACATCTGGGGACCCACAGGTTGAGAACCACTGCTCTAAGCCTTAATAGACTCTTCAAGTTTTATAGAAGAAACGGAAGCACCTACCATGCTGAAGTCTGGAAAGAGACATTTATAAAAATATGAAATATAGAGCACAAATAAGTGCATTACTTATAAGTTGGCAGGCAGTGTGTTTGTTTGGCTTAATGTAACATCTTCCAACAACCCAAGATTGTTTGGGTTCTCTCAACACATCTGTATTCCAATATGGTCTGCTTTGATTTACTAGCAAAACAAAGCAGTGTGCCAAGGCATCAGTCCTACTAGATAAATCACAGAGATATTTGTTCACATTAAGTGGAATGGTTTCTGTTGTAGTGTGAGCAGAGGTTCAACTGTGAGGTATTTTATGAGGCTGTCAAGCAAACAACCTGGTACATGGAATCCATTAGTATTTATATATTCTATTGTTGACAATGTGTCTGTCTTAGTTACTCTTATCTTCCTCTCCTGTGTCCATGATGAATAGCAGATTTGTAAAAGGGTGAGAATGTTTTAGGCTCCATTTATCTATTACGGACATGACACAACAGCAGTTTATTCCATGATTCCATTTTGGCTAGAGGGCTGGAATTATGAGAAGGGAAATCTGTGCAAGTAATCCCTATGCAAGAGAGAAAAAGCAGGAAATTCCCTACACAAAAATTAGATCCTATTCCATAGCTGCCTTTGGTTATATGAAATAACATGCAAATTGTATACACGTTTATTCAAAGACATAGCCATATAAATCTGCTTCAGCATAAAAAATATATAAAAGAATCTTGTAGCACTTTTAAGACCAATTGAGAAAAAGAAATAAGTTTTTGTGAACTGCAGTCATCTTCATTATATGTGTGGAGTGGAGCCTCTGTGGATAGACAATTGTCTTTTTAACTACTTTTTATGACCATTGTTGAGACTTAAGTTGTCAGCCCATTACAATACCCTGACATTTTGCATTTCTGTTACAATTCACACTCCCTTCATCACTGGTTTGTATGTCTGTCTGTCTAGCCCTCTCCATGCATCTGACGAAGTAGGCTGTAATCTGCAAAACTTATTTTGGATATTCCTTTTTCTCAGTTAGTCTCAAAGGTACTCCTGAATTCCTTTACACCTTTACATCTGTGTTCCTGTTTTTGCTTTCTACATTCATACTAACTAACTGTGAAATTTGCAGTGGCATGGCAATCAGAATTAAAAGCAAGAAAACAGGAAATGGAGATTTGGCCTATCATGTCTGTATAATCCATGACATTTTATTATAATTTGGGTGTTACTGTAAGTATAACTCTTCAGGCAATTAAGTTTTCATTGCTGTGTATTCCATACAAGGCAGTCTTCTTTGAAAATAATTTGGGTCATTGATTTCCTTTAATGAAATAATACAGACTATTTGCTTATCTTTTTAAAAAAAGAATGCCCAGGAAAAATCTTGATGTGTAGAAAAAAAATACTGATGTTTAGTTAAGCAGACTACCTGAATAAGGACAGGTATTTGAAATACATATGGATGATCCTCAAAGCAAAATTATTTTCTTGGGAAATGATCCTTAAATAAAGTTTAGTTGTAATCTGCAATTTCAGTCGGTAAGTTATGAACTGATCATTATACCAGTGAATTGACGAGTGCTTTGTATCCTGAGGTACATACACAAAAGTCTTCTTGTGTTCCCCTTGCTAAAAAGAGTGTCTGCAAGCAGACAGAGCAGGAAGAAAACTGTCTCAAATTAAATCTGTTCAGAGGGGTTTTTAATTATTTATTTATTTAAGAGAATTTTATACTCCTGCCAGAAATGTATATATAGTTAGTGAAGAAGAGAGAGTCTGCACGAAGATTTGCAGCGTCAAAGCATGGGAAGCAAAAGGAAAAGAGGAGCAGAGAAAAGATGAGGAGAGGTGGCTAATACTGCATAGAGCAGTTTGCATTTCTGTTTGAAGGGACATGGTATTCCACAAAGAAGCCTTGGCATTAAAATTTTGGTGGGAATGTTAACACTTCAGTGGTGGTGGTTCTGTAGGAGAGGTGAAATGAAAGCTGTATTTGCTGGCATATACGACTCAGTCTTTTTTTCCTGAAAAATACTGTTTGAAAATGGGGTATGTCTTATATGCTAGTGTGTCTTATATACCGGCAAGTAGTATTTGCCACTGTATAAATGGGGTATGTCTTGTACACTGGCAAATACGGTATCTTTAAATGTCTGAAGGGATGTCATATAGGTGAGGGGGCTAACTTGTTTTCTGCTGCACCAAAAACTAGAACACAAACCAATGGATTTAAATTACAAGAGATTTAAGAGACAGAGACAAGAAATTTCACTTAAATATTAGAAATAATGTTTTTACTTTAAGAGTTGTTCAACAGTGGAATGCATTGCCTTGGAGGGTGCCATCTTTAGACGTCTTTAAACAGAGATTGGATGGAAGTGCTTTAATTGTACCAGTGAGGATAGTGGGACAGAGAGAGTGGCCTTCCCAGAAGATTTCAAAATACAGACAAGTTCTCTTCACGGCAGGATGTTGAGCTAGGTGGCCATTCCAACCCTAAGAGTCTATGAGGATATGAGAAGTCTCTCAGAGATTTTTTTTCCTGCAAGTTTCTTTTGCACCAAACTCTGATCATTTGAAAGGTCTGAGGGGGAAAAAAGCAGAAGCCACATGCTTGAAAGAAACCCAGCTCAGAAACACATAATGGATCCAAGTTTAACACAGAGATCTCTTGCCATCATATATAACTCAAGCCTTAGACCATGGAATTCATTCTGTATTTTTCCTCCCAACAAGAATTGCTCTAAAGACAGGAAAAGGTAGTTGGGCTAATGCAGTGCTTTATTGCTCTAAGGAGCACTAACCATTTTCCTGAGAAAAGAGGCAGTCATCTGGTTCTTGAAAATTACAAAATGTTCCTTTTAAAATTTCTGTGCTTCATGAGAACAGCTTGGCAGGAAAGTTTTTTTTTAAAATAGTTCTTGACCTCTGATGTAGTGTGGAGCGAAAAGTGGAGAAGAAGCCCATAAGGACTTTGGGGTCTCAGATTTTCTCAATGTCCAGTGAAGACTTGATGAGTTATAGCTGGTGTTATGTCTATGAATTTAACATTTAGAGAGTGCCCTGGAACACAAACATACACAGCAAAATAGTTCCTTCAATTTGACTCAGACTTAAGTTGACCCTATTGCGGGGTTTTCTTGGCAAAGATTTATCCAAAGGAGATTTACCATTGTGTTCCTCTTAGGGTTTGAGAGCGTGACTTGCCCAACACCACTCAAGAGGTTTCCATGGCTGAGCGGGGGTCCCACACTTATATTAATGCACCATGTTGGATCTCTTCACAACCAAATACCCAGTGTATAAATGGATTTGTTTTTCAAAAAGATTGCAGCTCCGAAAACAAATGCTACATTCCTGGAGATATAATGGTTACAGTATCGGCTGCAAGACCCCAGTCAACCCTGTATGGATGGCCTTGGGCTATTCACTCTTACTTTCAGCCTGACCCTGTGTTACCAGGCCATACACTCCTCTTCCATTATATGATTTAATTGGGAAAACACATATTTAATTGACATGAAATATAAGTTATATCCTGCTATGACTGGAAAGCTTGCTGTCAAAGAACTGGCTGCACATATGAGTTCAAAAACTGGATTAGAGTGAGACCTCAGGGCATGGCTAAGTCACAGTCAGGGCAGCCCCAGACAATGGACTTGCAGATGTCCCTCAATGACTCAACATTTAGAAACAATAACACCCGAAACTGTTTCCATGGAAGGACTGATCATCTTCCACCTTCTCCCTTTGTCCAGCAAAAAAACCTCTCTTTTGTCCCCTCACCTGTCCATCAATCAAGGAGCTATCCTGATTCCCATCTGTCCCTTTGCCACCTAATACTAAGGCCATTAGTTCATTCTGGACCCAATTGTCCACTCTCCGGACCCCATTGCCTACTATGCCAGAGAGTCATTAACACCTTCCCCCTCAGGGCAAAAAAGGGGGTATTTAAACCCTGGCTTTTTGCCAGATAACTCATAGTACTTTGGCATACAGGCCATTACTTTGCTAGTCTGATTCCCAATTTGTACTACCGTTGGACTGTTAGTCTAAGCCACATCACTTCATTTCTTTTCTGCTAGACTGGTAATTATCACCCACTTCACCCCAAACTCTCACTATCCAAACTTTTCCGCCCTTTTTCCTCAATTAGCTTTGTGTGATTGTAAGATTGTTTGAATCTTGTGTCTGTGATTGTTAATTACCCCAATAAAACAAACATGCTTGCTTTTAATTTCTGGCTGATTCTTCCCTGCATTAGTACTGGTATACATAGGTGTAAAAGATCTTGTAAGGTTACCACCCTCTTGCAGGCCTCCTTTTTGAGCTAATATTCCCCACTGTTTCATGGAGGCACTGGCATTTTGGGTGGACCCCTGAGTCACCTACATTTTGAGGTAACACTTGAATGCAGTAACATTTGAGTAAATATACATAGGATCGCACTATAAATCATGGGTCTCCCCTTTTAATAGGATCACACACCTTCCAATTATCCCAGGGACTATCCCAGATAATCCTCCGCAGTCCCATTTTTCCAGTTATTTTTAAAATGTGCTGGTTTCTCTCTCGTACTACTACTTTCCCCTCTCTGTCCTCTGCGCACCTCAGTTGTTACAAACTGAGCTCAAAGTGCAAAAATAATTTGTCCTCAGTTAACTCAGGCCCTTTTTGCATGGCATTTGCCGTGCAGAAGGGCCTCTGGAACATCGCATAATTGCAAGGAGCATTTCAGATGACATCCTTGCAATCACGCGACACTGCCAGAGCCAGCAGGTGCTGATTGAGCGCTATTTCATTTTCAACTTTTAGTCAAAAATGGTGCGTTATGGCACATTGTTCCAGGGCCCTGCGTGCACCTACCATGTGTGCAGAGCCTCCAGAGACATGGCGCTCTCACTTCCTCTCCCTGCACAGCCTAGGAAAATG
Source organism: Iguana delicatissima (assembly GCA_948472985.1). Lineage (NCBI taxonomy): Eukaryota > Metazoa > Chordata > Lepidosauria > Squamata > Iguanidae > Iguana > Iguana delicatissima. The sequence continues at coordinate 731,758 of CAOKZL010001099.1, read as the reverse complement.
CCCGGCTGTGCTGCGGAAGGAAGAGGCGGAGCCCTCATGTTGCCTGCTGGCCGGCAGGCATCAACTGCAAAGCCGAATCAGCAGGGACGAGAGAGCCTCTTGCAAGAGGCTGCTCGCGTGATCTCCGCTACCCCACGTCAAGAAAAGGTAAGTTGCAGAAAGGACCTCAATCAAGCGGAGAAGAAAGGAGGAGATAGAATCTTGCCCCTTCCAATAATCTCATTTAGGTCAGCCCCCATTTTTCAGGCTTTCCTGAAATCAGTACACAAATTCCAAGGTACCTTTGCTTAAAATAGTAGTTTAGTGTGTTGTTCCTCATTAACTACCCTTATCCTTTTGTTGCCTGGCCACATTCTTTTGAACACACCCTGATGTTTCTTGGACACACCAGTCCCAGTTTTCACCTGTGAAATGTTGGAGGTATGGGATCATTTGACACTTTACCACTGTGCCCCAGAATGGTAACCAATGTTTTTTGAGCATTACAATGTTTTGAGCATTATTTAAAATTAGTTTACAAAAATTATATTAATACTGTCCTGGCAATAATAATGCAATATCTCCATATTAGGATGCTTCATCAAAGAACATGTAGTTAACAGACACCACTTTGATAAATGAGATGTTCTCCCTTTCAAGATGTTATCTGCAGCTCTTTAAGGCTTTCTTTCCTGAATCTGCTACAGATTATGTCCTATCTCTTGGGAATTATGCTCTCTTGTATTGCTTTTGACATATTATTTTTTTGTTGTTTTGCTGTGTACAGGATCCCTGAATGATAAATGCATCCTCTGTCCACGCACAGCCTTCTGAAGTCAGGCTACTCTCTCAGAGGCAGGGAGTGGTGGTGGCTCCTTTACAAAAAAAAGGAGAAAAAGGAAACGTAGGACTAATAAGCATACTTATTTCCATTATGTGGCTCTTTGTGAAGATAGTTGGTCATATGTCAGACTATGGAAAGCTTAGCCAGAGAATAAGGTTGTCAAATACATTGTTTAAATGATGGAGAAGGAGCAAATACTCCACTCTAATAATAGTAGTACTACTATTTTCCTACATTGGGAACATCTACTGACTATGGAGTCATTATTTCACAATTAGTCACAATTTATAATCAGTTCCCCAAAAATGTTGAATAGGAAGGAATGAAAAGGGAGAAACTTACAAGAAGGAAACCAAGTGCAGTGCTGTATGTTGCATTTTTCAAAATGTGTGATTCATTTTCTCTTTTGGTGACTGCCCATTTGATTTGGTAACCCTCATTCTGAAGACTGTCCTCTAAATTGTCTAAATACTCTCCAATGCAGTAAAACTGAAGCTTAGACAATCAAGTTTGTGTTTGCAAAAAAAGTTTTGTCTCTGCCCTGACTCTTTCCTATTTATCTGATTGCAGTAACACATAATTGAAACTGGGCAACCTCAGAATGACTACAGATTTTCAACTGCCAAGTGCATATAAAACATGGCAGGAAAGCAGGAACTCATTTAGTGAATGACACTTTTGTTTGGCATATGGCTTGGCAAATGAAACCAAAAAGAGAGGGTGACCCCTGAAGAAGCGACTAATTAACATTATCAGGAGACCTTTCATGAAATGGACTCATTTGTGTGTAAGCATTACAGAAGGATCCCATCCATAAGGAAAGATACAGTTGGATAATATAGCAGTGCTCTATAGTAGTGGTTCTTAACCTGGGCCCTTTTTGCACGGCATTTGGTACGCAAAAGGGCCCCTGGAGCATCACTCGACTGCGAGGAGCAGTCCACACAACACACTCGCAATTGCGCAACACTCCAGGGCTGGCAGGCACCAATTGCGCACTATTTAATTTTCAGCTTTGAGCTGAAAATGGTGCGCGATCGTGCATTGCTCCAGGACCCCGTGAGCATTTGCCATGTGTGCGGAGCTCTGGAGCCACAGTACTCACACTCCCTGCCCCAGTGCAGCCTGGGAAAATCACAGGCTGCACTGAGGAAGGAAGAGGAGGGGCTCTTGCGCTACCTGCTCGCAAGCAGGCAGCAGCTGCGGAGCTGGAGCGATGGGGATGTGAGCTCTAGGTGGTGGGAAAATGGGAAACCTGGTGGGAGCCCTGGTTCTTCCCTGCATTAGTACTGGTATACATAGGTGTAAAAGATCTTGTAAGGTTACCACCCTCTTGCAGGCCTCCTTTTTAAGCTAATATTCCCCACTGTTTCATGGAGGCACTGGCATTTTGGGTGGACCTCTGAGTCTCCTACATTTTGAGGTAACACTTGAATGCAGTAACATTTGAGTAAATATACATAGGATTGCACTATAAATCATGGGTCTCCTCTTTTAATGGGATCACACACCTTCCAATTATCCCAGGGACTGTCCCAGATAATCCTCCGCAGTCCCATTTTTCCAGTTATTTTTAAAATGTGCTGGTTTCTCTCTCGTACTACTACTTTCCCCTCTCTGTCCTCTGCGCACCTCAGTTGTTACAAACTGAGCTCAAAGTGCAAAAATAATTTGTCCTCAGTTAACTCAGGCCCTTTTTGCATAGCATTTGCTCTTGCTTCCTCCCCCAGCACAGCCTGGGAAAATGCCTGGCTGTGCTGCGGAAGGAAGAGGCGGAGCCCTCATGTTGCCTGCTGGCCGGCAAGCATCAACTGCAAACCGAATCAGTGGGGAGGCGAGAGTCTCTTGCAAGAGGCTATTTGCACGATCCCCTCACCCCAACTCTGCAAAAAGGTGGGTTGCAGAAAGGGCCCTGGAGTCCACAGACTCATAAGGGGTCCATGAAGCCTCGTTGCTGGACACGAACAGCAGTAGCGGCAATAGTGAGATGGCAGTGGGGAGGTGTGCGGGTGCTGAAACTGCTCCCTCTTTTGCAAACTATAACTCTGGAGACCAGGATTTGAATCCCTACTCGGCCATGGAAACTAACTGGATGACCTTAGGCAAGTCACATTCTTTTGGTATCAGAGAAAGGCAAAGGCAGCAAATCTTGCCAAGAAAACCCCCATAATAGGTTTGCCTTAAGGTCGCCATAAGTCAGTTTTCAAAAGGAAGAGACATGATGGCTAAAAAGAACCTCCCTCTGTCAGCAGCACTTTGTTGCTGTGTACCTTCAAGTCATTTCTGACTTACAGGGGTTCTTTTGCAAGATTTGTTCAGAGCAGGTTTGCCTTTGCCTTTGTCACCAGGCTGTACACCCCCACATTTTGCTATGGTCTAATTGGCAACATATATTAATTGGCAGATGTGTTGGCATAAAATATAAATTATACTTATGGCTGGCAAGGCCATGTGGAAGAAAGGGACACTGGCTGGGAGTAGAGATCAGAGGTGACCTTAGCATGGCCAGGTCAAAAGTTCTCTGAAATTAGCCAAAAAAGCCTGACTAAATGGCTCTGAGCTAATCCTATCAACTGCCAACATCAGAAAACAATAAGGTGCCCAGAATCCCTACTGTGTGCATATCCTGGTGCAGATAGCCCAGAAACCCCCTCTCAACCAAGACATTGAAACCAATCAGTCCATTCCAGACCCCATTGTCTGTGTTGCAACTCCCATTGTTCACTAGGCTGGGAGAGCAGTCAACTCACACTCCTGCAGGGAGGAAAAAAGAGTATATAAACCCTTAATTTTGAGAAGTCGGTGGCAGTCAGATGAAATGCAAGACTCCACTATGTCGCTCTGAAACCTGATCTGTCTGCCCTTAGACAGAAGTCTAAGTCACATTTCTTCACTACTCTTCTCGAATGGTAACTATATAACCCCAAAAACCCTCAGCCTCTCTATCCATAATTTTTTTCCTTCCTTTCTCCTTCAGTTAGCTCTTGTGTGAATGCTTGACTGTATGTGTCTTGTGTGCCTGCATGAGTGAATTCCCCCAATAAGAACACGTTTTTAGCTTAGGTCATTTCCACACGGGGTTTTTAAAACAAGGCAGAGCATCCTCCAGGAAGGACGTCTGCACCTGGGAGTGAACTGGGTAGGACCTACTTAACGTAGATCCACACCTCAGCCCGCTCTGGAACGACCCCAAGTGGTCGTCCAGTGTGCTTTTGAAAGACCGCTAAAAACAGGTCTTTCAAAAGCACGGTACAAGCCTGCTCCCTTATGCAGATTGGCAGGCTCACCCCAATGCAAGCCTGTGATCTGCCAGGGGCAGGCTTTCAGCTGCCGAGCTTCAGCGGTTGGTCGAGACCCTTGACCAACCGGAAGCCGCTATTTGGGATGCCGGAGCAGTGCGTACCGATGAGCACGCACTGCTCCAGAGTGGTATGGACTGGACCAGGGAGCCAAGAAGTCCGGTAAGTAGCATCACGGGGCGATTCCCTCGCCCCATGTGGAAATGGCCTTACTTTTAATCTTTGGCTGGTTTTTGTGTGGTCTGAACCTGTAAAAATTGGGTTGAAGGTCTCACTGGGTTACCCTGCCCCTGGTTCTGCTATAGCCAGTGCTCTGCTAATTTCCCCAGCCTTTACATTTTTGGAGCAAATCCAGGTGCCCCCCAGAGGATCCCTCAGAAGTCAGAGTAACATCTTCCTCTGAGACTGAGAGAATGTGACTTGCCCAAAGTCACCCAGTGTCTGAGTGGGGATTTGAATCCTAGGCCATTTCCACACTCTACTGTTATAGCGCTATTATTCCACATTCAACATCCTATGGTATCCTAGGGTTTGCAGTTTAGGGAGGGGCATTTAGAATTCTCAGCCAGAGAGCTCTTTGGCCTCAGTAAACTACAAACCCCAGAATTCCACAGGATGTTGAAAGTGGAATAATAGCACTATAATAGTGGAGTGCAGAAATTGCTCTAGTCTTCAGAAGCTTTTAATAAATAAATAAATAAATAAATATTTTAATATTTAAATCTAAATTCAAATATTTAAATCTTGCATTAAAGCTTGGGGGTCCCTGGCAACAAATTATATTTACAGGGGATAAAGAAAAGGTTAATAACCACTGATCTACAGTATTTCCATTTTCATTCTATTTCCAAGTGACTATGAGAAAGAAATATTTCAGCAGCACTCAAGGGGCCTGGTGTGGGAATGAGCAAAGTTATGCTTTGGCAAAGAAAGGAACAGTTCAGTGTTTACCAGCATTGTACTTCCAAGTAGATGTTTTAAGGCAGTGGTTCTCAACCTGTGGGTCCCCAGATGGTTTTGGACTTCAGCTCCCAGAAGCCTTGAGCATTGACCACAGTGGCTGGGACTTCTGGGAGCTGAAGTCCACAAACATCTGGGGACCCACAGGTTGAGAACCACTGTTTTAAGGACATATAGATACAAACATGAAAAGCCTGATATACATGAAATGAAACTGAATAACTTATAGTTGAAAGAAAGAAAAAAGAAAGTCTGGAGAGATTCAAGAAGGAACAAATCTTAAAGAATAAGAACCTTAACTTGAAGTACCGACATAGACAAATAGCCTGCCTAATAGGATGTTTACTGTTTGATTGGAGGTGAAGTAAGTGAAGTAGGATAAAGTGAGCAGAAAAAAGCCTCCATGCCAGCATCTCCATAACAACTGAAAGGAGAACAATTGCCAAGAGCACAAAGAAACACCTTTACAAAACAGGTTTTAACCTTCAAGCAATGAAGAGTGACATAACAAAACAGGGATAATGTCTAAATACAAGAAGGCAGGAAGCCAGGCTAAAATAAATATTCCTAGAAATTGATAGCTCAGAAAGGAGACATTCATTATTGGCAGTGATGTGCTTCTCCTCTCCCCCACTTCTGTCAGCCATGGAACTTGTACAAATGTACAAATTTGGATGCAGCCTTGAATTGAAAGTATTAGTCATTTCAGAATTTTTATTGTTACTGTTTTCCTAGTTTCTTTTTTGGCTTTCTTTGCTTTGCTGGGTAATAGGTTTGGCAAGAGAAATGTTGGTCATAGACTCACATTCTGTGAATGCCTTTTTCTTCATAACGTCCCCTACAGCAGGGATCCCAACAGGTTTCTCATTTTCCCACCACCAGAGCTCAACAGACCCATGCACACTTTGACATGAGGAAAGTGTACAGGGAAGGAGACAATAGAATTTAATTTGACTTCATGGTCAGCCACTATCATTGCTTTAAATATTCAATGCCACCATTTGCTCTAGTGCCATCCCCAATATGCTATGTCCCCTGACTGATTGTTTCCATAGGTCAGTGGTCCTTCATGGGAAAAAAATGTTCCATACCTCTTTTTTAAGGAATACTTGGATTTAATCAGTGGCGGAGCTTGGACTGTATGGAGGGGGGTGGGAGGGGCACTACGGTGCGAGGGGTGTTGCCACTGTGCATGGGGGCGTGGCTGTGGTGCATGGGGGCATGGCCAGTGCATGTGGGAGCGTGACCAGGACGCACGGGGGCGTGGCTACAGGCTGGGACGCCCCAAAAACATTGCCTGCCAGGGTGAACCTCCTCCCTACCTCCCTATCCCTACATGACTGGATTTAATAACCAATAAGGAGACTCTGGCCATTTCTGCACTAGACTGTTATAATGCTATTATTCCACTTTCAACATCCTATGGAATTCATGGGTCTATAGTTTACTGAAACCAAAAAGCTCTCTGGCTGAGAATTCTAAATGTCCCTCCCTAAACTGCAAACCCCAGGATTCCATAGCATATTGAAAGTGGAATAATAGCACTATAACAGTCTAGTGCAAAAATGGCCTCTGTGTATGAACTAATGAACTTTGCAGTAGGGGTGTTTCTGTTTTTTTGAATTCCCTGGACAATATATGTCCAATCAAATTTTAAAGATATGCACAGAAGATGTGTGCATTCCATAAATATTTTAGTCAATGGGTGGATATATGCTACATTATCAATACGTACAGTTTGGAAAAAGAATGATCACAGAAACACGTATTTCACACATATTCTTGGACAAAACAGATATTTTTCTGTGTGAAAAACACACAACTAGACGGAAATAACACAGACCAGATTTAGAGGTGTGAAAAAGAGAAGATATATGGAAACAGATGTGACAGGCGCACACTATGATTTTCTGTTATCTATATAAATGTTACTGTATATAGGGTAACATGAATTTTTGTAAGATGTTATTTATAATGTACCTGTAGGCATAGTAGATGTTTTATGATAAGTGGTTTATAATGGTTTGTGATATGTTGAGAAGGAAAAAGCAAATGTTTGAAATGCTGGAGAAAAATGATAGTGGCTAGAAGTTTAAAAGAGAACATTTCAAAACTGGCTTGAGACAGAGTCAGCAGCAAGAGTCTGAGGACTACCAACTGGAGCAGAGATGTGGTCATTGTACAGTATGGGAGTTATTGTTTTGTTAAGATGATGAAGGTGAGTTTATATGAGATACGTTTGGGCAGATAGTTTATTTGAGGAATAGTAACATTTAAGAAAATTATTACCTGCAATAATTTGCTTCTGTTTGTATAGCACCATGAACTCTGAGAGGGAAATGTGAGGTTCAAATGTGATGTATGAACAACATTCCCATCATTACTAGCCCCCACACATACTACTAGCTTGACCAGCACATATACAGATTCTTGGACAGAGTGCACATGGATTTGAACCCAGACTATCTGAATAGTTCCCATATAAGCACACCCAAATGTTAAAATCTCCAGAACACCATTCTCTGAATCCCACAAGCCTCCAAAGAACATTTTTGAAACCAATGAGATGACCTTCTTGGTATCTACACCTACGTTGTTGAACTCTCTTCCAAGTGAGGCTTAGCTGGCCCTCTCCTTGTTAGCATCTTAAGGCACTGACTGAACTCTCAGGAAACTGCTACATTTTCTGGGTTTCTAGATGGGGAAGAAAACCTAGAGCAGGCAGAGATGGAGAAGAAGAATATTTGATTTTTCTGTCTCAGGTGGCTTTAAAACCACAGCACCCATCTCCACCCACTTCTAGCTGGTGAAGGGTCTCACTGGCTCAGCACAAGAGTCTGTGCTTTTCTGTATGTGTACATTCATGTATGAATTGTGCTTGTGTACATATCAGCATGCCAAAAGACAGGAATGGGGGGGAAAGGGGACTGAGGAAAGAGTTGATGGAAGCCTACATTTGAACTGCAAGTAAGGCAGTGGAATTCCTGAGCCGAAAAATGTCTCATGTGTCATCTGCTCTGTACGTATGGCAATGTGGTGTGCAAGTCTCAACTAGAATGGTGGAAAGCACTGTGGTTGTTGAGTGCATTTTGCCTAGCCATTAAAAGATCGGTACCCCACTCTAACCAACTTATATTGATTCATCCTGTGATCATTTCCACAATCTGCCAACCAGGAAGCAGTTTTGGCACCCTTTCCAACCCTTGCTTGTGTAGGGGCACATCTGCTCTACACTGTTATAGTGCTATTATTCCACTTTCAATGTCCTGTGCAATTCTGGCGTTTTTAGTTTACTGAGGCCAAAGAACTTGCTGGCTGAGATTACTAAATGCCCCTCCCTAAATGGCAAACCCCAGGATTCCATAGGAGATTGAAAGTGGAATAATAGCACTATAACAATTTAGTGCGGAAATGCCCTAGGGCTGCCAGGCTGAAAACTGGAGGTTCCTGTACCTTTAACGTCTGTATAGAAGAGGAAAAATCAGCAGCATCGCTTGTTGCTTTTCAAGCAACCAAGGGACAACAGCACTTGCTGAAATCCCCATTTCTACCCAACTATTAAAGGTGCAGAGGCCCTCTTCAGTTTTCACTCTGGCAAACATAGGCTTGCCCCATCTCTATGTCATTATAAGGGCCCATCCCTGGTCTCAGGCTTCATTCTTGAAATCTCAGGAGCTGAGCTTCCCTATTTTTGTCTTGATTGTTTTTAAACATTGCTTTTAATTCAATTGTTGTTCCACTGTTATAATCTGAATTATAATATTATAATACAAGGCTTTGAGATGTATTTCTGTTTTTATTATGTTGTGAGTTATTCTAGGTCCCAGTATTGGGATAACATGGATATGTTAGGGAGGGAGAGAAGCAAGCAAGCAAGCAGTTTTCAGGGCAGATGTAATCCAAGCTCCCTTCCCATTTTTCTTAGAAATGAAATATGACATATGATGCCATAGTTGAAGGGAAAAGAGTCCTATTGAGGTTCTCAGTCTTTTAATCATACATTTTCCTAAAGCAGCAAGACATCAGTTACCCAAAAGAAACATTTATGTACCTTTTCAGAATTAAAGAAAAATTTTCAGAATTAAAGGGGAAAAAAGGAAAACAGAACACAGGACTAAAAATCTTCCTTTTTTTAAAGAGACATTTGAATGTATATGTTTCATGCTCCCACCCAATCCCCTCAAAGGTTTTTCCTTACTTTCCATTATACAGCCTTTATGGTGCAAATATTTTAGAAAGGAAAAAAATAAATCTACAGTAAAGTATTTCAAACCCTATCACAATTGCTAAAAGCAAACCCATGTGAGCAATGGCATTATTTGCTGCCATGCAGGCTTTTGGTCTGCAATTCCATCCCAGCCCCCGACAGAGTTCCAACATACTGCAAAATCTAGTTTTCCTTTTCTAGAACAATTATGTATATGATATTCTATATTTTGTTCTCTCTTGGGAATTCTTAACACCCCAATATCATCTCAACACTAATGAGGTATGTATTGCTAAACTAAATGGGGCTGTTGTTGATAAGCCTCGCTGTAAACCTATTATTAAGAAAGTCTATTTAGACTCTGCAAGTAAAGCAAAAGCTTAGAGGTAATTTTCACCAAATCTCATCAAATAAGAAGGGAAGAAACAGTAATACCATCACAACAAAAATATGGCCTGAACACAGAAAAGTACGACCTTTAAAAAGTAACGACTATCTTTGATCCAGCACATACACTTACATAGCAGAATGAAATTTCTGAGAATGCAAACTCTGGATGTTCTCATTAGTGGGTTATTGTAGCAACAGATTGGCACCTTCACTGAATGTGGCAGTGTATCACAACCAGAAAGCAATTGTTATTCAGCTAGCCTTGAAATGAGCACCATTCCCCAAATGAGACAGCAGCATCCGCAGCCTCATCTGAAGGCAGCAGACTAGCTTATGGGTAGCAAAGCAGGCTTCAGGATGCACAGCTTTCTCTTCCAAGGCTGTCTTCCAACATCCGCAACCTGAGGCAACTACCTCACTCTGCATGATGGTCAGAGATCAGAATCCATGAGTCGGTATTAATTATGTTGAAAAATATTTTAGGGGAAAAAATTACACCAGAACATAAAGTCTTTATATAACTTAGGGTCTTTACTCACTAAACTGTTCTAGTGCTATTATTCCACATTCAACATCCCACGGAATCCTTGGGTTTGAAGTTTAAGGAGGGACATTTAGAATTCTCAGCCGGAGAGCTTTTTGGCTTCAGTAAACTACAGACCCCTGAATTCCACAGAATGCTGAAAGTGGAATCATAGCATTATATAATGGTGCACTGTGGAAAGGGCCTTAATGACCTTACAAAGGCGTTTTGTGGGGAACAATTTGATTTTATTGGTTGTATTCCACATAGACTTCCTCATCCAAGCTGTTCATTGAGACCTCCTCATCCAAGTTCTGTGCTGGTCAGTGGCTATGGAAGATGAGCAACAAATATGACAAGCAGCACAGCACAGGAGAGAAGGAATGGGGAAAGGAAGTCCACAGCACACTGCCTGATGATGCAGAAGCTTGTGCAGAAGTGGAAACCAAACAGTGAGAGAGAAAAAGGAAGTAGATGAAAAGACAACGAAGGAAAAAGAAAGAGACCAAAGGAACTGAGCACAAACATACAGGGAGGAAGAGAGACGTCAGAAAGAAAAGCCATGAGACTAGAGATATATGTAAGAGTGGAGAGGACACATGGAAAAGGGAAAAGCCCTTATGGAAAGATTTAGAGAACCAAGAGAGTGAGAGAACTAAGAGGAGGTAGAGAAGGACACAGGAGAAAAGGCCACCCACAGGACACTGGAGAAGGATAGCAACAGGGATACACATGTGCAGAAGAAAATAAAATAAAAAATTGCAGAATATTGCAGAACATTTCAGAGGGACAATTTGAAAGAAGAGGAGGAAAGTTCCATGGGAGGGGTTCAAATATTGCCAAAAATTAACAGGATTCATAAAGTCAGGGATCATTTCATATGTAAAAAATTATAATTAATTTCAACATTTCAGTAAATGTATGTTTGCACCCAGATAATAGAGAATATGTGATAATGATTTTGCAAATAGATATACAGTCCTCTCTCCACATTCACAGGTTTGAGCTTTGTGAACTTGATTATGCACAAGGCGCACACATGCCTCCCCCCACTTCTCATTCTCCCATACCCTTGCCTCTGGCAATAGCACTTGCACCAATACAAAAGACAAGGGAATGGGGGAAACTCATACGAGCCTTCCTTCCCCCCTCCAGAGCTGCCCCCATTCCCTTGTCTCTGGCCCCAATGCACAAAAGGCAAGAGAATGAGAGGGGGAGCTCCAGAAGGGAATGGGAGGGGTCATGGGGGAGTTATTTGTGCTTTTTCCACTTTCATGAAGTTCTGCACCCTGAACCCTCGTGAAAGTGGAAGGACCACTGTACACAATTTTGAACTGCTTTGACTATCATTCAGTTAGTGGTATGGTTGGGTTGGGCATAGGATTTCCTTGCAGTATTAATTATTAATTAAAATGATTAATTAATTAAATAATTTTAATTTTATTATTAATTTTAATTAATTAAAATTATTAATTAATAGACTCAGTTTTTAAAAATCATACATGTGAATATGTGTGCCAATTTCAGCATCAAGTGTTCCAATTAATGCCAATGGCTATAGGCAGCTTTTTCTATTTTGGTGCATGATTATAGACTTTGTTCTTGTTCTTGTGTAGCATTGTTGTTAATGTATGAGTTGGACCTAGGTACTGTTGATGGGCTGGGTGAGTTTTGTGTGGCTTGCAGGTCATATTTATAGGTTTGTTGTTGTTGCTGGGAGTGGCAACCTTTGCATGCCTAATTGAATAGCTAGTTTGTTTGCATGTCTATTGTAAGCATAGAGAGATAGCCTAGAGAGAAAACTTCCTGTTTGTTGGTTAACACCTCTTCCTCCAGCACGTAGACATTCCTTGTTCTTTTGAAAAAGGTTCTCCGGCCATTTTGTCTCTCCCCTTTTTGTCTTCGCCCTTTTGTCCTGAAAACATGCTCTGAGATCTCCTAACGGGGATCATTTTGCAGCAAGCATATGAGTGCTTTATTTTTTCTTCCTACCTACTTGAAGAATTGAACCTGTGTAGACTATGCACAAGCTTTTGTGAGTAAACTCTTTTATATTTTTAACCAAACTGTTTTTGTGCTTATTTTGAGCTAGATTAAGTGTGTTTGGGGTGTAGTTAAAGAAGTGGGACTGGTGATCTGTTCAACTTCCGTTTAGTGCATTTACTAAAATACTCTGCTGATTGAGAGTCTCATTACCAAAGTCTCTTAATATTCTTTTTTTTTAATTTCCCCAACAGTTGTTTCCTGCATCATTTCTTTGTGTGTGTGTGTCTTTTCAAACCCACTTATTCCCATTCTGTGGATTGATGAGAAATGGAGTCACTCTAACCAGCTCTACTCTGCATCTTTTTATTTCATCGTTTACTCTAAGAACCTTGCAACGTAAATAACAGTCAATTTCATGGGCAGGCAAAATTGCAGGCCTCCAGATACTATTTGGCTGCCACTCTCAGCAGTGGTGGACAATGCTGAAAGCTACAATCTAACAACATCTGGAGGGCCACATTTTGTCTACCCGTAGTCAGTAGGATATATCCTACTCCATCCACGTCTTTCATAAATATAGCTTATAAAATACATACCTCCATCTATTCAATGTTTTCCATCTTGTGCAAATGGGAATAAAACCACGCTTCAATATTTCAACAGTTTTATTTTTAATGTGAGCAGTTTTGAGAATCCCTGTTGTTGTTGTGTGCTCTCCAACCTATGGTGACTCTAAGGCAAACCTCTCATGGGGTTGTCTAAGGCCAAGAGTGTGTGATGCACCCAACGTCATCTGGTAGGTTTCCATGCCTAAGCGGAGAATTAAACCCTGCCTCCTGGGCCATAGTCCAATGCTCAAATCGCTACATCATGCTGGCTCTCAACAGGTTAGAAATGCACCTTTGTTGTTGTGTGCCTTCAGGTCGTTTCTGAATTCTGGAAACTCTAAGGTGAACCTATCACAGGTTTTTCTGGGGTTGAGTTTGTGTGATGTGCCCAAAGTCACTCAGTAGATTTGCATGGCCAAGCGGGGAATCAAACTCTAGCCTCTAGGACAGTGGTTCTCAACCTGTGGGTCCCCAGATGTTTGTGGACTTCAGCTCCCAGAAGCCCCAGCCACTATGGTCAATGCTCAGGGCTTCTGGGAGCTGAAGTCCACGAACATCTGGGGACCCACAGGTTGAGAACCACTGCTCTAGGATCATAGTCCAATATTCAAACCACTACACTAAGCTGGTTTCCTATAGTATAACAATATAAATTATAGCTAGAATTCATTATGGCTAGAATTTATTAAGGCTAGAAGACTATAGCTAGAATTCATTAAATGTATAATCCAGAGTTATGCATTTATGACTGGTTCATATTCACAATCCCTACATATTCACTCGTTTAGGGAATACTTAGGGATCATGAAAGTCCCACAATCCCCACTTACTAGGCAGCATCTGCTGCAAACAACAGCGATCTGTCCTACTGTCGATCAGGAAGTAGTTGACTGACATTCCCACCTCAGACCCAACAAGGGATATCTGGTGTGGGGGAACTGCATCAGAGACCCTGTTTCTGATCGTTCCCTGTTTCTGATCGTCACACCCAAGATTGTTCATGGGAGGAGGCGGGAGCATCAGTTAGCTGCTTCTCAATCAACAAGGAAACAGATTCCTGTTCCTTGCAGCAGTTGTTGCTCAATAAATGGGGTGGGGAGTGAGGCCTGGAGATACTACTATATAATTAAGATGGTTATGTAGCTAAAGAGATGATACAGAATTCTGTTTATTTATAGTAACGTTTCTAATAAATAATAAAGTAGATCAATCATAAAATCATAGCTGGAAAAAAGGCTGTGCCTATAGGTGTCTTGCGTGCTAACTATCAACTTTCTATTGCGCAAAACAGTTTTGATAATTTCATGATCATTCACCTGCTGCCTCAGGTGTCACAGTGCAAGAAAAGATTTACAAGCTATCACACTTTTGTACAATGACAACAAGGAGTTTTGGTTAAAGCAAGAAGTTCAACAGATGGGCTACTATGATTGACAGAGTATTGGACTACATTACAATGTAATAAATATGTCATCCAGGAAATCACTGTAGAAACTATCTCAGAAAGTGGTTTCAAGTAGTCAGGTTTTAGTCTTTTGGAATAACTACAAAAGACAGTTCTTCATAGATAGATCTTTAATGTCTTCAGTTTGTTTGCAATATACAATTTCTTTTTCTGTCATTGTTTTTTTTTCCTTTCAGAGAAATGGAAATGAAAGCGTTTGTAATACATTAATTAAATCCCAAGAATAATATAGTACTGTACCAGAAGAGAAAATGTGAAGACTGTAAAATTTTCCCACCACCCACTTTGACACCAAGCAACACTACTGCAACCAACAGGTACATCGTACAATCCAAAAACAATTTTCCATTTCTCTGCTTGTTGAGAAGGGATAGTGAACAGGAATGGGGCTCAATGAGGTTTTAACTAGTATTTATATAATGAACAAAAAGCTTTTCCATTTAAGATAGGACCTGTACATTACAGAAAGCCTAATGAAACTGAATGTCATTAGTATAGTTCTGTACCAACTTGCAAAGTGGATAGGTAAGGTGGCCACAAAGCCACAGAATACTTATTTTAAAACTGAACAGAAATCTTATCCCTGTCTGCAAGTGTTTAGTTATTGTTTTTCCCAGGACTAACTAATTGTTCAGAAAATGGATATCCTTTGGATATTGGAAGAAATCTGCAAAGAATACATGGTATTTGATATCTCTAAAAAGTTCTCCATTTTTCATAGAAGGATCTTGTGAATTTCTGTACTTTATTTTATTTTAGTATTTATCACTGTCATGTGCCTTGACGTGGTCCAACTCTCAAACTGCTACACCATGCAGGCTCTCCAAAAAATATACCCCACTCTATATTATGGCCTTTTCCGCACGGGGTTTTTAAAACGGTGCAGAGCATCCTCCAGAGAGGATGTCTACACCTGGGAGCGGACTGGGTCCGGACTACTTTGTGTAGTTCCGGACCTCAGCCCGCTCCAGAATGACCCAAAGTGGTCATTCAGCATGGTTTTGAAAGACCGCTTAAAACAGGTCTTTCGAAAGCACAGAGCGCGCCACTCCATGGCTGTGCTCTGGTGAAGATTTGCAGGCTCGCACCAGTGCGAGCCTGCAGATCTGCCGGGGGTGGGCTTTAGGCTGGCAAGCTTCACCAGTTGGTGGAGAGCCTCCACCAACTGGAAGCCGCCATTTTCTTCCCTGGAGCAGTGCGGAGCGTGGCCATGCACTGCTCTGGACCAGCTTGGACCTGCGCATGGAGCACACAGGTCCAGTGAGTACCGGCACAGGGCGATTCCCTTGCCCCGTGCAGAAAAGGCCTAAGAGATCTCAGAATGGCATACATATATATACTACAATAATCTGATGGCTAAAAGTTGATCTCCAAACATGGCTGTAGATTGAAATATTGTGGCCTCTCTACTTTCACAAGGGTTTGGGGTGCAGAACTTCACAAAAGTAGAAGAAACACAACTCCTCCCGCAATCAGCCTCCTATTCACTTTGGGGACTACTCTCCCATTCCCTTGTCTTTTGCGTGCCAGGACCAGAGGCAAGGGAATGGGAAGTGGGAGCTCCAGAAGGGAGAAGGAAGGCTTGTGTGAGCCTTCCCCCCAATTTCCGTTTGCCTTGGTGCAAATTCTCAACAGTGGGGCCAGAGGCAAGGGAATGTGGGGGGAGCTCCAGAGGAGAGATGTACATGTACATCCCCGCCACATTTACTTGTCTTTTGTCTGAGTACTTTCCTTCCTTCCCTGAGCCTGACAAAATGGGAATGGGAGGAGGAGAAGGGGAAGGCAAGCACACACCTCATGACTAATCAAGTTCACAAAGGTCAAATCCACAAATGTGGAGGGAGGACTGTACAAAATACGATGTGACTGATTACCTTGACTAATTATTTCCATACTAAACCAACCCTGACCTGTTATGCTTAAGTCCCACAGCAATAACTTGATGATTTATTTTTTACAATAATTGTAGGGATGTGGGCCTGACCTTGATGTGGACCAAGGAGGCAAAAGATTAAAGTGTTATACCCTCCAAACTACAGTTTTATCTAGATCTGATCTCCAGTGGTTACTTATGAGTAAAGAAGAAGGAGGAGGAAGAGGAGGAGGGGGAGAAGAAGAAGAGGAGAAACAAGAAACAACATTGGTTTAATTCTGATTGTTAGTCCTAATTAAAATAGACCCATTAAATCAATGGGATTTACGGGCATGTTGACTTCTGTTCAGAAGTTTGTAGCTGTATGATCTACCTATGTCACTAAAGTAAAATGAAATTTGATTTGTATTTGATTCCCCATGGGACACAAATATTTATTCCAAATAAACTTACATGGCTTTAAAGTACCATCAGATTGTTTTTTGTTTCTACAGAAGAGAGTAGCAATTTATACATACATTGAGAAAAATACGTGTTATATGATTTATTAAGAAGATGTAGCTGGAAATAAGGAGTGGTGATATATAGAGAAAGAGTGAGACTATAAAATCAGGAAAATAGCTTTGCACATAAATGTTTTCCCCAATTAGTCATCAACATCTTGAAGTGTCAGCTGAACATTCATTATTATTTGGAAAATGCAATTACACTAATGGAAGCATTAACTGTTTTTATAGAGTACATTTCAACAGAGGGTTATGTACTTGCCTCCAATATTCTTAGAGTGAAAAAAAAAACTTTAAATCAAAATTGTTTTTCACATCAGGCACAAACAATGAAAAAAAGCATATAATTTCTTCATATGATTGGCAATTCACGCACTGATATTCCACTGTCCAATGCAGAACCTTTTAAAATTTATCTTTGTTATTGCTGTTAGATCCAAGAACAGCTATGCTATGTAATGTTGACGCTTCACCATGTGTACAGCCCAGAGATTTGAAAAGTTACTTTTTGCCCTAAAATTTCCAGAATCCCTTAGCCAGTGTAGTTACTGCCCACTCTGTGAGAGATATTCTGGGAACTGTAGTCCAGAAGGTAGTTTTACCAGGCTCTAGTACAGCCTGGCTCATGCTGAACTTTCTCCATATTATTGTTTGCACAAGAAGAGAAGAAAAAGAAATATAAACAGCCAGTTTGTATGCCTGAACCAGCCTGGCCAATGGATCAGCTCCAAGAATCAAACTGTACATGTGTGCTGCAACATCCCGCCTTTGCATTACTATAGCTCAGGGAACATTTCCTTTCATCCCATCATCTCTTTGTAATAAGAGTGTGTCTTTAATTATAATGAGGTGAAAATGCTATGATTTTGCCTTCTTTAAATCTGAAAATTGGATCCTTAATGAAGAGATGTTCATTAATTATCACTGTAAGGACTTTTCAAAAGCTGTAGAATGAAAAGAGCTGCATGACACACCATTCCGTTTTCCTGCTTCTGCACCTCCTAATTAATTGTAGCCCTTCTTATTCAGCTCTGTTTCATCAATGTCATATTTTGTTTAGGGATGGCCAATTCATAGCATACATACGATGTACAGCATTCAATTTATTGGGCAACTTTGTATGGCAAGATAATTTTCTTTTCAAATATGCTGGAATAGTTCAATCTATTCAGGCAGAAAAACTGACATTGCTGAAGAACCCCATAGTGTGTTCTTTTAGTGTAAATCCTAACAGCACTACAAACGGAAATGAAACTGCAGTCCTGTACAAAGGAAGAAAATAACATTGAGCACAGTTGAATTTATGGTTCTGAGTAAAACATATGTATGTTGTACAACTGCATTAACTGTTCCAAGAGGAATATTTGACATGGGGATGGAAAGTATATTCTCTATTATTCATCTCCACACTGAAAATGGGCTTTCTGACAGTCCAGAAATCCTGTCAGGAAGAATAATAGAGCAATGAGATTTTGCACAATTTTCTCCCAGCTTTTGAATATCTCAAAGTGTTCTGGTGTTGTTGTTGTTTTTAAATGCCAAGAAACACATGGCTTTTTTTGTGAAAAAATAATCATATTTTCTATGGAGAAAATGTGTTTTCTGCACAAGAAAGAGGGTTTTCTGTGTACTTTGTGGAGGTTTTGCACAGGAAACATGGGAAAACATGTTTTTCTGCCTGGAAAAAAATTCACCTGAGAACTTTGGAACACTAAAATATGGGAAGCGTAGCACAGAAAAGTATTCATTTTCTTCTGCAGTGAAAAGACAACTAGGATGATTATTCATGTTTATGTTCCTAATTGGTATCAACATTGTCACTTATCACAGGAGTAGGGGACCATATTGAAAGGGGCAAATGTTCCATACACAACTCTCCACCTTCCTTAACATTATCAGGTTCTCAGAGAAATAAGTTAGTAATTTCACCATAGTTCAGTGACCCTGAAAAGTGTTTGGAACAGCAAAGATCAAAATTAATTTCAGCAGCACCATGTTGTTATATTTTGTATTGGAAAAGTTTTGTAGTCCCAACCATAGAAATATATCAGTAGTAAGCATTGCATGGAAAAGAGGGAGGGGACATATTACCAGAGAAAAAGAAATGAAGCATATCTAATAATCTTCAGAAGGAAAGAAAGGAAAGAGAAAACTAAACTAATCATAATAGATGTACATAGATTTATATATCATCTCTGTTTCACGTTAATACATTTTAGTTACCCAGCTACTCTGAAACAATGTTCATGACTAATTATGTTCCATTCATTGAACTTCAGCATCTCCCAAGTATCTTACAACTGAGTTTGAGATTATTTTTTTTTAAAAGATAGCTAGCTACTATTATAGTTCCAAGGCCCATAAGAGGATGTTAATTGCCATTATAGTCACAATTTTTATAACAACATTTTTCTTCCTGCTCTCTCAAAAGTAACCAACAATTAATACTTTCTTTAAACATTGAATTCTACAAGTTTCTGTCTGAAGTTGGAACTTGGAAAAGTTACTTCTTTGGACTATAATACTTTGGACTATAATATCTCTAGCCAGTATATCCAACAGCTATGCTGCCTGTGAGTTTGGGGGTGATGTAGTTCAATAATTCATACCATAGTCAGTCATAAATAAATTTAGTATCCATGTTGCCTTGTTTTATACCAAACTTTCATCTTATACTTCCCCAACTGGATCGTCATTAGCTACTTTTTACCAGGCAAACCAGGTCTTCTGACCATTTGAATAGGTTCCCCGCTCTTATGCATTACCCATGGTAGAATAATATAAAATTTTGAACTGTTTTATACAGCAAAGCATAAAACTCATTAATCATATCTTGCTGAATATCATTTTTATGTATGCCGTGGAGAATAATCACAGTGCTAGTAAAATATTCATATTCAGAAAACCAATTACAAGGTTACAGTAAATCACTTAAAAGTGTTGTTAATATTTAGAGAGAAGAAATTATTGTACACACAGCTACCTGATGTGATCAGTTGTTTCAATGGTCAGGGAGGTGAGAAAGATATCTTTACTTACTAAAGTAGGGGTAGGGACTGTGCAGCCCTTGGGAGGTCCTTTGTGGGGTCTTTGGTGTCTTGAGACTCATGCCACCCACCAAAATAGCTGTTGCTCTTTTCAACTGAGAAAGTTGAAGTACATTTTTGCCACTGTTTCATTCACCCAACCCATCATCCTGAGTAGCCAAAATAAGTGACCAAGGTGACTAAAATACCACTTGAAGTTTGGGGAAAGGGTGGGTATGCAGTTTGAATGTGGATGAGACAGTGATGGCTGTGTGCTCCATGTCATTGGGTCAGTGAATCCTCTCCAGGTTTTGGACAGCTACCAGAGGTACTCAACCTCTATTAAAGCCAGCATTCAGCACCTTGGATAGCTCAACTAAAGCTATCCCAAACACAAACTGGATTTGCTGCCCCCTTGACATGGCAGCCACCATCCACCATTGGGCTAGGAGCCACCATCCAACATTCACCACTGAGCTAGGAAAACTTTAAAACTTTCCTCTGACTCTCTCCTTGTGTCTACTGTGAAATAGAAATTCACATATTTTCAATAATGGTTCCCCAAGTGTGGAAGCATGGTAACATAATTATGTAATTACAATTACTTAGTTACTTCTGTGTGGTCAAAACGTTGTAACAAAAGTTAAAGTACATTTTTTACAGGATTTTTGATAGGAGTTTTATGCCATTCTTTTAAGTAACAGAACATAACAGAAAACTACTAACACAATATGTTGCTGAGTTAGGTTTCCAAAATCAGTTGTAATGACTAATACTGATGGGTAGCTTTTCAAATATTATAACCAGGAATGTAGTACTTTTTTAAAAAAAAAGATACCTTCCAATCTTTGATAACTTGAGAAAACTTACACATAATTCCCATCCTTTCTTTTCTTCATTGTCCAGTAAAATTCTGTAGGAGCTGAAGCTACAAAAAAAACCAGGGATTCTCAGAACTGGACATTTTTGAGACTCGGCTGTGAGTTGTTCACCCCCTCACTATCTTTAAGTAAGAACGAAGTCATCCATTTCCCTGGCAATGTAGTTGCCACAAATTTTTGTATCTTCAGTTGCTAGTTGGAGCTTCATGTGACTGTTATGATTTCTGTTATCAGTAATCCATGTGGAAAACTGCTCTCCTATGGAATGTAGTCAGCAGACAGTACCTCAGTAAAAGGGCAGTGTTGGTGCAGAAATGTATAATATTACAACTCGACAAATTCAAGTAAGATCTGCAGATTTAGAGCAGACTATAAATATTTTAAATAAACATAAAACAACAAATAGAGAAATTACTTACAATTTAGAAAAGAGAAAAAAACAAAAGATGTAATAGACAATAATGAAGTTGAATATATAGTACAAAGATGAATAATTTGTAAAAGATTGTATTTCGAAAGTCAATTCTATAAATGTACAATATTTTTTTTAAAGTTAAATAAATATAAATAATTTTAAAAAATCCACTATCATTGCTGCATTGAATCCTGACTATAAGGAGAATAGTTTGTGGTATCAAAAAAAAATCTGCCAAAGCTTTCAAAAGTTACTTTTTTGGATTCCCAGAATTCTCCCAGCTGGCATAGCAATGGCTGGAAATCTGAGACCTTGAGACCAAAAAAGTACTTTTTCAAAGTACTGTATTGTGCCACAATACCACACAATGTTGAACCTAGATGGTATGACAATCACCTGAGTGACAGGTTTGAATCCCATTACTGAAACCCATTACTAATATAATAGAATCACATGACTGCATCAGCACCAATAGCTTCAGGCATCTGAGTGTTAAATCTTCTTCCGGTAGCATCTAATACTGAGTATAAACTTGCCCTTTCCTGGAGCCCAGTGACTCCCATTAAGTTGGAAAACTGCAAGTTACTACTTGCATCTCCCAGGGTATGGATGGACATACCTGAGCAAGTGGCACCCATGTTTTTCATCCATACTCTCATTTTCTTCAGCATTCATTTGCTTTATTCATCTTGTGCATTTATGCCAGCATATAAAAAAGCACAGCATAACTGTGATCATCCAGCATAACATAACCAGTTTTTAAAAAGTATTTTTAAGCTGTACTTACTTCATGAACACATTCTAATACAACACAATGGCAAAAACTGGAGTGATTCTTCTAATGGTTGCTATGGAAATAGAAATTAAATTATTGGTATGTTTTAGTCTATAAATATACATGTGCTCTATCATGTCTATGGTTTCAAGCCAAATTATCTGTAGTCTGTTATGAATGCATTGTAATCACCTGAAACAAACCCTAATCAGCAACATGATGTGCACCATCTTCAATGGCAACCAATGTGAGGCAGTACTCAATCTACTCAGTGCAGACAGAATCTAACTGCAGTAACAAAGCAGTATATAGAATATCATACATCAGTGATGGCCTTGGCCCATGGAGGCTTCGCGGAAAGTTTGCACAAATTCCATGGTGGTTGCACTTGAAGAGTAAGATGGTATTGGCAGCCAATGGATGTTGAGCGTACACACAGGACAAGTAAATGGCTCATGCTGGCAATGCCCCCAAGATGTGCCTACTCAGTGAAGAGGGTTCACTGAAGACACCCACCACCACCCCAACTCTGGTTTTAAGAAATACTATGCGACATTTTAAACTTGTCATAAGATAGGCCTCAGCATGTTTTAACCCAGGCCTGATGAGAGTAATCCATAATTGTTCATTATATTTATACATTTCTTTTCATTTATATTCATTTATGTCTAATGTGGGTGTGTGTTTACATAGAACTCTGGGGTGGGGTGGGGGGTAGTCATGTAGCAACGAAGGGGTAATGAGGGTGGTTCATCCCCAGCAGCAGTGTTTTTGGGGCATCCCAGCTCATAGCCACACCTCATGCACTGCAGCCACACCCCCATGCACCATGGCCACCCCCCCACCCCCCTCCACACACTCCAAGCTCCGCTGGTGGTGGGTGGCATGTTATGGAAACACTGCCCCAGCTCAAGGATTTCTGAGATGGTGCAGATAGAGGCATGCTGGTAAATGATATCTGCAGAGCTGGGGTGAACTGAATCAAGCATCTGCAGAAGGACTCTACAGAGATCCTGCAGCTGCCTATTCTTAATACAGCTCACAACTGAAAAAGTGCTACCAATATCAGTTTCTGGCATCCCAATTTGCAGTGCTTCAGATACTCTTTGATTGGTGTGCTGGCAACCTGAAAGGTGGGCTGTTGGGCAGTGGCATTGCCAGACCTAATTATAATGACGGAGTGCCATCATTCTAGTTATGTCTGACAACACTGGATCTTGGTCATTATTTCAGTTATAGCTAAACAATTTCACCTAAAAAATGTATGTCCCTTCATAGTTTGTAATTTCTTTCACCACCTTGGATAAGCAGGGCAGAAATACTTAAAAGCAATGCTTCTCAGACTTTTTAATGTTAAGGACTGGCAGTTATTTCTTTCCCAATGTGCTAGAGACTGGCTCTGTATTTGTGCCCTTTGGCTAAAATGGTTTCTTTCCATCCTAGAAACCAGGGACCAGCAGCCAACGGCATAGGTACCAGTATCAATCTGGGGACCACTGCTATGAGCAGCACTTTGCTAATGGACTAGCAGCACAATTTAGTATGTTTTTACAAAGTAGTAAATCCCATAATGCTGAATAGGGTTTAATCTCAAATAGCTGTAATTATACCTGATGGCCACAATTTAACTGCTAGTCCCAATTATTGTAGACTCACTGCATCAATGGAATTTACGTAAATGTTGATTTATCAAGTTTTCATTGATTCCATGAGTCTACTTTAGTTGTGACCAATACCTGGATTCAGCTGAAGACTGTAAGCCTAAATGAACATAGTCTAGTTGAACATAGTCAGGTTTAACTTGGAGTGAATGGGTGTAAGAGTGTGCTGAAACTTACTAACACTACTGACAAAAATCTACTAACAAAATCTACCCATAAATTTATAAAATCAAGGCCTTTTTACAACATCAAACTAAATAATGCCTATTTTCCTATTTAGATTACCAGTCTGGACCTGAACCAAGCTAAAGCTGTAAGGCACAGTATGTATATGTATATATATGTGTGTGTGTGTGTATATATATATATATGTGTGTATGTGTGTATGTATGTATATGTATGTATGTATGTATGTATGTATATATATATTGCAACAAAAGTCTTCTTTAGTATTTGATCTCTTTTCTATCTCCCATGCTTGGGCATCTGGTCTGACAACCCTGACGTGCTTGCTCAAGATAAGAAAGTTTCTCATAAATGTTGCCAACAAAATCAATCTGTACCTGAACCTAAAATGGTAAATTGTTTCAGCTGTAACTGAAAGTGCACTCCAGTGCTCAGTGAATCAGGATTATTGCTACTGGGGTGAGAGATAAGAGCATATAACAGGACTGCAAACGAGCATCCGGAGTCCAGTAGATGTAAATTAATGGTTGAGTGGGATGAGCACATTTCACTGAAATAAGAAAGAAGTGAAAATATGTTCTATAACCTTTACTATTATATATTTTTAAAGACTTGTCTCAAGCCAACTTTAAAGTTCACATCCTATAGGAAGCTTCTTTAATATTGGAAGTACATTGTGATTTAACTTTTTGTTACTTCTAATATTTTTGTTACTGTTTGTTACTTCTAATCCTTTATGTATAACACAAAGAACAAGCAATTGTTTTGAAGAATAATCTTGGGTACATGTTGAGAACTAGGTACTGGGAGTTGCTGAAGATGAGGAATGAACGCCTAATAGAAGTACATCAAGCATTCTACTAGAGAGTGAAACATTACTTTACTTAACACTGATTTTTTTTAAAAAAATCCCTTCTTTGTTAAGGAATATCGAGAAAACAAGAGACAGGTAAATGCAGGTAAAATTAAACTGAAGCTAGCTTTATGGCAAAGGTAGGGACTTGTGGACCTCCAGACATTGACGGAGTGCAATTCCCATCACCTCTGTGCAGCACAGCTAATAGTGAGTAATGGTGGAAGTTGCAGTCTAACATTACCTGGGAGGGAGGAGGGAAGGTTGTAGTGTGCTACCTACCTCTGATTTATTAAAATACAAGTGAAACCTGCCACAAAGTCCACTGTATACCTACCAGTATTTCAAAAATGTAAACAAGCAACAAGATGGTGAAAGTTGTGTGGTCAGGATGGTAATAGTTACAAATGAAGAAGAGCAATAAGGTTTAATAGAAGCTGCAGCAGTTTGCCTTTGCCTGAGCCTACTGGGAAGGGCAAGACTCTGGTCATTTCTGCACCTTAACTGATCCTTGTGTCCTCCCGTCACGATCTCAGCAGTTCCTTTGCTGTGAAAGGAGCACAACAGAAATGCTGCCCTTCACACCCGGCCGGATCCCTTTGGAAAGGAGTGTGAGCGACATGTGCCTGCCTTTCAAAGCACAGCCAGACTCTTTCCTATGTTGCGCTGGGGAAGGAAGCAGCTCCATTGCACTTCCTGCCCTTCTGCATGGCCAGGAAGGACAGGAGAGTCACACAATTGCAGGCTCTTAACAGATTGATTCCATTAAGTGAATATCCCATTGTGATGACATCATGCACTAGCATGACCCCCGGACCACTGCCATTGCGTCTCTAATCTGGGATTGCAACACCATGTGGAAATGGCCTCTGTCTCCTTCTCTCTTCTTACTCCAGCTGAATTAATTGTACTTTTGAGCTCGGTTTGCAGTGACTGAAGTAAGCTGAGGACAATACGGGAAAGTAGGATAAGGAGAGAGAAACTGGGACCTTTTAAAAAACAGGACAGTAGAAGATTAATCAGGACTGTCCCTGACAAACCGGGACAGTTTGAGAGTGTGTTCCAGGACTGCAGAGCACAAGAACAACACACTCTAGTCTCTGCCATCTTTGATGAGACTGAGGCCCCCTGGAAGCGTATTTCTCCTATCTCCCAGGAAGAATACCACAGCTAGGGATAGACCGAAGTGAGCTGTCATTTCCCACCAAAGGGAGCAGTTTTATGGTCCCTGCCTTATGGACACAAAGCATTATTCACAATTCTGTCCAGGCACAAAAGCGGAGCCAAAGATGAGCACATCTCATAGCAGTCCTATACTGGTAGGATACATAGGAGAATGCTAGTGAGTTCAGTCATGTAGATTTAGTTAAACAGTAATCCTTAATCCTTTTTGTCAACAAAGAGGTAGCAGTGTAACTATACCACTGGATCCACATTCCTTATTTCACCAACAGCCTGCAGCCTTCCTCTTTTGTTACAGAAATCGTATTCATCACTCACCCCTACCCTCATGATGACTGGTTAGGACTATCAGTGTAGCTATGCTGGGCTGAGAGAGGCAGAGAGATAGAAATGCAGATTCTTAAGACTTCACCTCAAACTGTGGGAGATGCATACACATAGCTGGAAAGGAATAGTGGCTTCCAGGACACACCTGCTGATAACTTACATGGAGTCCAGTTCCATCCACCTATCACTTTATTTATATCCCACCTTTCTCCTTGACTGGGACTCAAGGCAACTTACAAGAAGACAGAATGAGATGAAGAATATATAGTTAAAAACATAAAAAAAACCATGATTAAAATAGTATTAAATATCAATAGAATAAAAACCAATGAAAATCTGACTTTAAAATAGATTACAAACAGTACACCACCATAAAAGTCATTTTGGATTAAAAAAAAATCAGTTCCAAAAGCTTGTGAGAAAAGAAAAGTCCTAACCAGTCACCAAAAGGAAAACAAAGAAGCCACCCTAAGGCAAGAGATCCCAAGTGTGGAAGCAACCACAGAGAAGGCCTTCTCCCACATTCCCACCAACAGTGTTCAGTTATGACAGCATGAGGAGGTGGACTTTAAAGACCTGCCACATCCCTTCATTATCAGCTAAATCTATTTTTGCATCCATGGCTTTGTTTCATTATAATCATCCTCATATCTGTTTTGGTATGGCAGCCTTGATCAAGTCCCAATCCATGATAGAGATGAACCTGCCCCTTGGCTTCTATAGCTGTTGTTACATGTTGGGATGAGGAGCTCATGGGAAAAAGAAGCACCTCATTTTCTCTGCTGCTGTGGTTATGGAACTGTTTTTGTGGTGTTTGCAGTGTACAGCTCCTGGTAGCTACCTCTCTTTTGTTGACATTATGTGTGATTGTAGTTCTGGGTATGCAAAAGATATTTCTCCATACTTCCTTCCCTCTTGCAGAACTTGAACTTCCATCTCTTGCCCATCTTTAATGAGCTACTGGAGGCTGCTGCTCTCAGTGTGCGGTCTTTGATGATCTTGGTTGGGAGTTCTGACCATTCTTCTTGGCTGCTTGGTTCAAAAAAAAAGTATCCTCTTTACCCAGCCTGGGCCAAGCTAGAACTGTGGTTCCAGAGGGGCTGTGTATTTTCAGTAGGCTTCCTCCCTACAAGGAATCCATTAAGTTGAAGGACCATGCAATTGAGAAATGTAAGAAATTTAATTCCTCCACTGGCAGGGATGCCAGTGAACTTGTAAAAGTGAGGTTCTTGTTGGCTGTAGGGGCATGTTCTGTTGATATGTGTTGTAGGGTTGGTGGTACAGGAGATTCCTGTTGCCATGGTGGCAAAGGCCAAGATGCTCTTGGAGTGTAAATCTTTGCCAGTGTGGCAATACTGGTAGTCTGGGAGGTGAAGGCTTCTTCTTCTCCGGTGTGGAAGGTGACAGACATTGCACAAGAAAGTACTAGATTCCTCCTTGTGTGATAAGTATTTATACTGATGTAACTGGAGGTTGTTATCACTGTTGTGTGCCTTCAAGTATTTCCATCTTAGGGCAATGTTAAGGTAAACCTATTACAGGGTTTCCTGGGGCTGAGAGTGTTTGACATGCCCAAGGTCACCCAGTGGGTTTCCATGGCTAAGGAGGGAATCGAGCCCTGGTCTCCAGAGTTGTAGTCTATTGCTCAAACCACCATACTACACTGACTCTCAAGTGTAACTGGAAGTTACAGAAGCAGAATCTCCAGCAGGATCCTGACCTATATGTGAAAGCTGGCTGTTTGAAATCAATATGAAACACTGTCAGATGAGAAGATGAAGTATTTAGTAGGTGTGGGGAGAAATGTTGTTGGACTTGACACTCAACAAAAATAGCACTTTCACACCTCCTCAGACTTGTGAGAAAAAAGCATGCCTCGCCTAGAGTCTTTGCACATTTGCAAGGTGAACAGGGCATTTCCAAGAAATAAAGTGCTCACAGAACAATGCATCTATGTTAAAATGTGGATGACTAAAATGTGCATAACTGATAAAACACACTCACACAAACACATTTTAGGCAGTGGGAGAAAGCTGCATAAATTTGGTAAAGTGCACAAATAAATCAACACATTATGAAGAATGTATTAAAAATGTGTGGGGATTTCAGTGTGGAAGGAAAAAGATGTAGTCTTGCAAATTAACATGAAACTCAACAAGGCCAAAACAAAAGCTAAAATCTTGTTCAACATCAGGGAATCTAATACTCCACAGGCATATTATTTACCTAGTAGTGCCATTCCAGGTGGCATTCTAGTGGCTATTCTGAGTCATTACAGTGGCTGTTCTGATGGCCATTCTGAGTCATGGGCCATTTCCGCAAGAGCCTGTTATAGTGTGATGATTCCACTTTGAACATCCTCTAGGATCCTGGGATTTGCAGTTTCAGGAGGGGCCGGCCAGCCCCTCCTGAAACTGCAAACCCCAGGATCCCAGAGGATGTTCAAAGTGGAATCATCGTGCTGTAACAGGCTAGTGTGGAAATGGCCATGGTGAGGTGGAGGTGTGTTTGTATGCTGGCAGGCCTTTAAGCTGGCCTGTTGCTCTGTAGATGAACAGGGAACAGCTTGGTTAAGAGGGCGCTTGATACCTCATTATGCAACCATGTAAAAAGTGAAACCACTGGTTTACACAGGCATAAGGGCCCAGCAGGATAGGTAATAAAGGATAGGTATGGCAGCATGGCTAATGCAAAGATGACAGAAAAGAAAAAAGCGAGAGAGAGAGAGAAAGAAAATGAAATCAGATTTGAGAACATCAGTCTATAGAAAAGAAAGCAATAGATAGAGTAGAGAAAGAGCTAAGACAGCATGACTTGGGGCTCTTTCATACTGCACAGTTACGTCACTTTGATACCAGTTCAATTACCATGGCTCCATCCAGGGATTTGTAGCCTGGTGAGGTATTTAGAATTCTCTGCCAGAGAACTCTACCCTCTCACCAAACTACAAATCCCAGGATTGGTAGGAAGCAACCATGGCAGTGAGAGTGATATCAAAACACTGTTGTTGTGTGGTGTGAAAGAGACCTAAGACAAAGATAAACACGCCTCTCCTGCCTCCAGTAGGCACATAGTTGCCTGTGCTGGCCTTAGTTGCATTTTTCCACTTCCACCAGTGGAAGGGCCTTTAACACATTGCCTCCCTCTATGTGTGGAAAGCAGGCTAGTGCCATTATTAGCATAGTCCCTGACTGGCTGCTACAGGCATCGTTTCCTGGATGGCTGTGCACATATTTATCTTATTTACACCTTTTTATTTATTATTTTTGTTCAAAGTATTTCTGTTTTGCTTCCCACAAGGTCTCCTGAGGTGATGCACAAATAAAACCCAATTAAAACAATACTGAGATAAAAACATTTTTAGAACACATTAAAATTAAAATACTCTTTAAAAACTCTTAAAAGCAATCAAAAAACAATCATAGAATCCAGTTCTGAAATGGATTAAAACAGTGCTTTCAAACTCTGCCATGGGGAAGAGCACAGTTTTGACTACCGGGTGGAAGCTCAAGCTTGAGTGAGGAGTTTCACAACCAAAGGGCTGCAACAGAGAAAGCCCGTTACATGTACCCACTAACCTAACTTCATGAGGTGTGGGTACATGCAACAGGGCCTCCTCTGAAGATCTCAGATTTATGGCAGGCTCATATGGGAAGAAGCAGCCCTTCAGACATCTTGGTCCCAAATTATTTAGGACTTCGTAGGTCAACACCAGCACCTTGAACTGAACTTGGAAGCAAATTGGAAGCCCATGCAGATCCTGTATTTTCTAATTGTGTGTATCCTCCTTTCCCCTCCTAGGCTGAAAATACACTGTATAGCAGGAGTAGGCAAAGTGCAGCCCTCATGGATATTTTTGTGGTCCTAGGACCCAGAAGCCATTTCCTGTTCCTTGAAGAAAAATCCTATTGGGTTTTTAAAAATCCCATGGGTTTAAAATCCCATGCAGTGAAGACTGGTAACACCCAATAGAAGAGATGTAGAGAAGAGAACAGAAGAGAACCAGCATGTTATAATGGTTTGAGCATTGTACTGCAATTCTGGAGACAAGGGTTTAATTCTCTGGTCAGCCCTGGTAACCCACTGGGTGACCCTGAGTACATCACACTCTCTCAGGACCTTTCCACACTTACACTGCTATAGTGCTATTATTCCACTTTCAATATCCTGTGGAATTCTGGGGTTTGTAGTTTGCTGAGGCCAAAGAGCTCTCTGGCTGAGAATTCTAAATGCCCCTCCCTAAACTGCAAACCCCAGGATTCCATAGGATGTAGAAAGCAGAATAATAGCGCTATAATAGTCCCAGTTGTTGCAGGGCTCCCACTCTACCCTATCCTGCAACCATTTTCTGGCTAGAAGTAGATAGGTTACATCAAATATTTGTTATCCCATCTCCCTAAGTAAATGAGGTGAAAAAATCCTCCCATTTCACTTTGATCTGGGAGCACCTCTGGTAGCTAAGATTCCTGTCTTAATTTTTAAACAGAAAAAGATGTGTGTGAGTTTGAATGACAAGCTGTGAGCAACTGTGGTTGGTACTCAAAGTGTAACACTTAAGATCCAAGGGTCATTCCTAGATCTCAGGTTTTGGTCCAGAGAACTCAGCATCTGGGACAATCCCGAACTAATAATTCTAGATTTTCCACGGATGAAAAAAGGAGGTGTACAAATATTGTCCAAAGAAAGAACAATACAGTGGTTCTCAAGCTTCATTAATACAAGAGAAAACTTCCAGATCTTTTTAAAAGGATGCAATTGCTGTATATCACAGCAATATACACAACTAGTTGTAACATCAAGGGTGAAAAGTAATTGTACAATGAAACTATACAAATATATGAAATCTGAAAATATATTTGAGGGAAGGAGGGGAATGTTTGCAATAAACTTTTTTTTTTTTTTGTAATGCTGATGATTATTCCTCTTTTACTGGTTCATCCCACTGTCTGCTTTCTATAATTTTGTTTTATTATTTTTAATTTAACAAAATAAAATGGTGTATGCTATAAGCTATGAATCAGAGAGCAACTAATGGCTACAAAGTAATGCAGTTAGCTTGTTTGGTTAAGCATATATCATTCTGCTACAACATACTAGAAGAGAATACAAACAAAACAGAAACGTTTTTTTAAAAAGTGATGGTGTTCCCATAGTTTAAAAAAAAAAACCCACTATGACACTCATACCTGAATCTGGATTCTAGCTAAACTCTGAATTCCATATAATACAGAGGACACAATTAGATTTTGAAAGATCACCTTAAATAAGTAGCATTCAATTTATTTTGTGGATTATTTTTTTCTTTCATCACTGGATCATATCTCAGAGAGCCAGGTGTGTAGCAGTCCTGTCCTTCATATGTCTACTCAGATGTAAGCTCACTTAGACCATTTCCACACTACAGTGTTTTACTGCTATTATTCCACTTTAACAACCTGTAGAATCCTGGGCCTTGTAGTTTCCTAAGGCCAAAGAGCTCTCTGGCTGAGAATTCTAAATGCCCCTTCCTAAACTGCAATCCCCAGGATTCCATAGGATGTTGAAACTGGGAAAATAGCAGTACAACAGTGTAGTGAGGAAATGGCCTTAGTTTAGGAGACTGACAGCCCTTTCATACTGCATAATTCTAGCACTATCATTCCACTTTAACTGACACCCCATGGAATCCTGGGATCTGTAGTGTGGTAAGGCACTTTTTGGCTAAGAATTCTAAATATCCTCCCTAAACTACTAGTCCCAAGATTCCATAGAATGTTGCCATGGCAGATAAAGTGGAATCATAGCACTATAATTGTTTGGTGTGAAAAGTCCCTTACTCCCAGTTAAGTGTTTATAAGAGTGTAGTCTAAAGAAGCCGATGACCACTGCTTAAATGCTAGAAATGAGGAAGGATAGATCCGAATGAAATCTACAAGTCCTACTCCCTCATTTCTCACTATCCCCATCTTTGGCAAGCTGTGGCTGCCATAAACCTTTTCAAACTATATCTAGCAGAGAGTATCATAAACAATCAGAGCTTGGGAAAGGTACTTTGTTGAATTCCCAGCTACCTGAAATTCTGGAACAATCGTGGTACTTTTAGTCCAAATTTTTAAAAAGATAAGTTTTCCAAGTGCTGCAACAGATAATCCTTTTGGATTTAGGAAACAAAACCCTTGCACACCATTGCGCCCACAATAGATAATTCCAATAGGGTACCAGACAGGCAGTATCTGCTTGGGTCAGACTTATTTCCTCTCCAAAGCTACATGGAGTGATCAAAAGCTCCCCTCTCCCCTTTATTGTTGAAGCTTGATTAGTACTAGGATCAGCAGAACTGGGTGGTGAACAAAGATAATGCATTGTGGCCAGCCAAAATTCCTCTTAGCACAGTATCTTCTGTAATCAGTGTAATCATTTCAACATCAGATGTTTTCTTCTATTGTAGGTAGGCATTGGTCATAAGAAACAATGAAAGAGAGCTTTCTAACTGTGACAATAACACCATAAATGAAGTGTATACACTGTGTTTGTACTGACAAAAAAAAAAAAAAGACCTGTAGTGACTCAGAGAAATAGATATCAGATACTACCAGTCTGTCATTCTAATTTTGACCCAAGAAAACCAAAACTCAGCAAGCTTCATTCAACCGTTGCCTCACTGGTCTGTCACCCCATGTTCCATAGCCCATTAATATCACTCCCACTGTTGAATTCTTTAGTTGGCAAGTGTGCAAATTCTTTTTCAACATGCAGCATTGAAATGAAAGTCAGTGGCCTGGAAATGAGAAAATAAAGAAAAAAGTAAATAAACACACACACACACACAAGCTGCTGGCCCTTTATGTCAGGCAAATGTTTATATGGGATTTATCAGGAGTACTTTCCCAGCTGTCATTATTATCAAATTTAACACTAAATCATAAGTAAGTGACATAAGATACTTCCTTCTTTGTTAATCTCTGTTCTTCTCCCACTGGATCCATTCATGTGTGGACTCAGAAAAGACAGACCATAGTTTTCTTTCATGCTGCTAGAAAATCCTGTCAGGATTTTAAGATTTCCTGGGAGGGCCCTTTCTCTTTGTTTTGGCACAACCGGGATGCACATGGTGGAGACATGAGGGAGGACCTTCTCAATGGCTTCTCCCAGGCTCTAGAGCTCCCAGTTAAGAGAGATGGATAAGCGCTATCACTGTTGTCTTCCCCAGCAGTCAGACATTTTATTCAGAAGCCTTCCTGTGTCTAATTTGACATGCTGCTGAAGTAGGTTTTGATCTGGTGTTATTTACTTGCTTATTTATGTTTCAGAACATTTCTATACTACTTATCTAAATATCCAGAGTGATTCACAAAATAAAATCATGCCAAATGAATCAACATCATACGAGATGAAAACATGAGTAGTTAATACATAATGAATAGATTATTTCATCTATTTTTATTGAGTATGGTTTTATTAGATCAGCTATTAATGTTTTAGTTGTAATGTTGTTTTATTCTGTGTTTTGTAGTTCACCACCCTGAATGCTGTTATAGTGGGAAGGCAGGGTATGAATTTAGGAAACAAACAAGTTTGCTACCATGAGGTCTGGCAATACCTACCAGCGTGGATGACTTCAAAAGGGGATTAGTCACATTCCTGGAAGATAAAGCTGTCAACAGCTATTAGATATGATAGCTACATTATTGATTAATTAAAGTAATTTATAAAGCACATTTCATATTGCACATAAGGGCACTGTACTGTAAAATTGACTATGAATAAGTTTTTAAATATAGACAAAATTAAAGCAATTGAGAAATAGCTTCAAAGATTAGAGATAGCATGCATCTGGAATAAATTGTTGGGGAAGGGTTGGTGTGAGCTGAAACTAGGATTGCCAAGCAGTCCGACAGTCACTTATACATCACCAAAGAAGAAGAGAGGAGGAGGAGGAGGAGATATAAACATAGATAAGGCACATATTTGCATAAAATTTGCATATGCTAATTTATAGGTAAATGCAAATTTAAAAATAATAACTGTTGAATAAAGATATGTGCCATTCATCAGCCCTTCTCAACCATTTTATCTTGGAGGTGCCCCTGAAATAATCTTCCAATTCACAGGGGACCCCTGAATAAAAATCTTTCTACCTACAGATCATGATATGTTGGCTTGATCAGTAAGTTTTAAATATAATAGTCTAATAATAATTGTCAGTGCCTTTTGAGCAGAGAATGCAATTTTTCTTTGGGTCTGTTTATTGTGGCCAGCTTATTAAAATATTGGTTTTGTGCAGTCCCCCTTCCCTACAAAGGATAGCAACTCTAATGCAAATCAGTAATGTTGGCAGAAGAAACTGGTTTTCCTTTAAAAAATTTCCTGCTTGTTTTTTTTACCTTACCAAAGTATTCTCTAAAAGTCTTATCACAAACATCTATTCTACAAGATGCTAATGAAGTATGATATCTGCAAAAGCAGGGTTTTTTCCTTTTTAAAACTAAAAATGACATTTTAGTCAACCTCTCTTCAAAAAAACTGGTACCGGTACATTCCACAGGACTCTCCTTTGCTTGAGTGGCTGTTAAAGGAGAGTCCTCCATTCTGGGCTATTTTGGCACCCCAGATGCCACACCCATAGTTCTAGACAACATATTCAGTGATGAAGGACAGTGGAAGACTCAGTCCAAAATGCTTTAAAGTCCACAGTTGCACACCTCTGCTTATTTGAAGACACATTTTCTTTTAGTAGTAGGAAATATGTGGTCATCTCAATGTTGTTGGGCTGTGATTCCCATTAGCTCCTGCTGGCATAGCAGAACTTGAGGGATCATGGGTGTTGCCGTCCACACATTCCAAACCCTGCTCTACTTAAGGACTATCCAGTCCAAATCTGATTTAAAGAGGAACAGCAGTGAGAAAGAGGAGTAGAGGATTTGGGATTGCCCATTAACAGTCAGCACCTGGACAGGAGACAGAGCAGAACTTCAAGTCATAGTCTTTACCACTATGGGAAGAGTTATAGCAAAGTTTCTTAACCAGGGTTCCTTGGAATCCTAGGATTCCAGCAAGAGGTTGCTCAGGTTTTTGCGAGAGATCATGACTGGGGGAAAAATACCTTTTAAACTTTTTGCAGGATACGATGTGAGTCTTCACAATAGTGGGTTGTGACTGAGCAGCCCTGTCAGCAATTTCATAAGACGTCTTTCAGCCCCATATGGCAGTGCACAGTAGGAACATATTTATCCAGTTGAGTCCATTCTCCATCAGACAGGGGAGTCTGCTGATAGTCGATGATTGCTGTATTGTATGGAAAGGGGGATGCTAGAATGATGATGTCAACCTCTCCTTCCCAATTTACTTCTTTCAGCCCTCCCTTATGGGCTTCCAATTGACTTATGAAAGTGAACAAGTGCTACCAGTGTAGTAGTAAATTGGAGAGAAATGTTCATTCTAAAGAAGGAATTGTGTCTTAGGCCTTTTTTTTCCGGGTCATATTCCTTTGGCTTATGGTTTTAGTAGCTTTTCTATTCAACCTTGTCAATAAATTTTCATGTTGTACATATTAATTAAAATCAGTTTACAACCTTTATCTGGATTAACTCTACCAAACTTACCTTTACAAAAATTAAATCCTCTTTTGGCTCAAGCCAAATTGATTATGTTTGCCTTATGATTTTTTGAAATTTGTGAAAGGGGAAGAGGGATATTAATTTCAAAAAAGGTAAAGTAAGGTTAACTACCGGTAGGATGATCTATCAACCACTCACAAACAAAACGTCATCTTGAAATCTGCCCTGTCCTCACTACTTTATGACTGGTGACTATTTGTCCCTTTAAAAAAATGTGTTGCATACATTTAGATGCATAGGATAGACAGATCCCAACTAAAGTATATGTGGAAGTCCACCCACTCAGTTTGAAGCATCTTAATGCTTCTTCTACTTTCCTTCTCACATAAACTGAAGGTTACTTCCTTGAACATGGAGGGAATCAACATCTTCTGAAAGGCGTCATAACCCCACCTTATAGGGAAAGCCTTCTGGTAGATGAGGGAGAAGGAAGGGATGCTGGCTTCCAGTCCCAGGCCCCATAAAATCCATTCTGTGTACCCTACCCCCAGAGAGTATCATGCTTGATTTTAAAATTTGGCAGCCTAGCTGGAGCACTGACAGTATGTATATATATATGCTATTAATTTTTTTCTTTTTATTTCCTTCCTTCATATAGATTTTCATGGCCCCCACCTCCACTTAAGCAGTTAAATTCCAGTCTGAAAATGCTTTATCAGAAGAAATGAAACAGTTTCTCTGCCTCAGTATCCCTGACAAGGACCAATAATGACAAGAAAATCCATCTTCTGTTTAAATTCCTGACTGTTTTACTGCCTATACTAGGGAGGCATTCAATAGCTTTCTGTGCTGCAAGAAAAAATTGCCTCAGCCAATTCCTTTTATTATTATTCTGTCTTCCACATAACACTGCCAACGAGTGGCAGAATATGAGTAAAGTCCCCTGACTAAAATGACTTTCCTACCCTTTTTTTTTTTTTTTAATTCTGCCCACTCAGTGCTGGTCGGGCAGCCAAGCTGTAGTCCTTCGCTTGGGGTTATTTTCAGAGTGAAAACATGATTTTCAAGGTCAACGCCAGCAAGTTAAGAGAGTCCTCAAACAATACGGCTTCTGTTCCCACTACTGCTACTGCTTCAGTTTCAGAAATGTTAACTTAATTGTCAACACATTTTATTTATTTTCTTTCCTGGCAAGTTTCCAAAGGCTTGTTACATAAATAAATTGCTTTATATCAAATTTCTGTGGAAAAACAAGAAATGGCTTTAAAAAAAAAAAACAAGAATAAACTGTCCAAATACCACAACTGTGCATCCATCAGGAGGAGAGAGAATGGCAAAAGAGGGGAGGGGAAACCATTGTTTTGTGCATTAGTTATTGGTTTTGGTATATTTCCAGAAGGATTGACTCAAAATGGAGAGAAATTAAAAAATGTGCACACAATGGAAGCACTTGGCTAGAACCAACTGGAAACAGGTAACTAGAACCAACTGGAAACAAAACATTCTGGTCTTAAATGCATTACATATGTGAAAAGCACTCCATGTTACCAAAGAATATAGCAGCATGCTCTTGATACCTTGATTTCCTTTGATCACCGGGGGAAGCGAAGTCATTTCTGAAGTGCTGCAAACTTATTCTCTTCCTTCTTACTCTGGCTACAGAATGGCTTTTGAAACATTCAACTACATTCTCTAGCACATTCTCTAGCATGAGAGGCACAGGACTTGAGCGTAAGTGGAAAAATCGCAAATATCAAAATGTGTTTGTGTGTGTCTGTGGGAAGGGGGTCTAGGCATGGCAGGGAGAATGGACGTTCGGATCCAAGCCAGGTCAGGAAAAGGAGAGAGAAGGGATATGGGTCAGCACGGTGAACCTATACTTCCTCTTTCACCCCTTGGATGTGAGGGGCATCAGGAGAGAGTTTGTGGTGCTGAGAAACTGGTTGGAGGGGCAGAGGCTGTTGTGGGGAAAGCAGGACCAGAGGCGAGCTTTTAAAGGGCTTCAATGGCCTGATTGGAGCTGCCGAGAGGAAAGGTTCCACCCAAAAAAGAAGTATTTGAGGTGAGGGCAAGAGTTGGAGAAACTCGCAAATAATCAGATCCATGAAAGTCAAACCAAAAGATATGGAGGGCCAACTGTACTCAGCTTAGAGAGCCTCAATCAGCAGTTTACAGGAAACAATATTTTACTACAATGTGAAATGGGAAAAGGTTGCCTTTTTCTACCCGTATGATTTGTCTGAATTGGCTTGGAAGTGCGTGCCACACCATCACATTGCAATTTGGAATGGATGCCCATGAACTCTGTGTGGGGAAAGCCAAATAAAAAAGTTATTTGAGGCTTCTTTAAAAAAAAAAAGCCTACTTCTTGCCTTATGCAAGTTTCATTAAAGATGTGAAAATTTGCCTGCTTCCAGATCTCAGCTGTCTGAGACCATTAAATATGTTTCAAATCCTCTTGCAGTGGCACCCAAAGTATCTGATTTTCATTTATTTTGTCTGTTGTACTCTCATGACATTTCCTCCCACTTTTCTTTTTCCTCCTTCAGTTTTTAGATCTCTGTATCATGTGACACTTATGTTTATCATACACTTCTACTTGATGCCAGGCTTGAGAACATCCTGTCTGTTTTCTCCTGATTTAAACTATTAACATTCATTTCAGTTTCTGTTAAAATAAAAAATGCCCATGACCCAAAATTCTTTCACTTGCCCAAGGTGTATATGTCATATATGTGCATGTGAATCCAACCTCAGTCTCCTCTAACATAATGGCTTCCATCAGAGGAATGTACTTCCTCATCTCCTGAAGCTAACATTCCTTCCCACATTTGCTCTGGAGCAGTTTGAAGGATTGGGAAGCTGGGGTTCTGATAAGAAGAAGGGAAAGTTCTGTTGCATTAATGAAACTGAACTCATACGATGCTGAATTTAACCCATATAGTTTTGACACTATTACTTGTCTTGTTGTGATTAGGCTTTGAGGGGATCCTCCACAGATATGAGAACTCCTCTCACAGGAGTTGAAATGGTTCCTACAAAGGCCGCTTCATGCGTTCCCAGCCAGTGATGTGATGGTTGGTGGCAGGAGTGACAGGTGTTTAGACTATGAATGAACGTAGGCAGGTCTGATTTGCTATTAACATAAAATAATACTTAAGCATGTTAATTATATTTATTCCTCTTGAATTAACTTTTCAAGCTTTGCAGACATGCTGGCAAATGAGATCTGAGACATTTTTCTGAAATGTTGAAGGCCTTCCCCAGAGCATTTGAGAATTACAGCAATCAGTTTCTAGAGAAACATTCCAGTACATCTTTCTCTCTGTGTTTGCATAAATAGCTTATCTGTATCTTTAGCCCCCCCCCAACAACTTTTGAAAGGATTCCCTATGAAGAAAGTTATGTAGCATATATATTATACTGGCATATGAGGCATATGTTAAAAACAAATCAATTTTATCAGGCCAGTTTAGGCAGATAAAGTATGGCTCTATATTATATATTATATATTTTTTATTTAGGGTGGGTCACAAGTTGTAAGTTCAGGCAAGACTAATCAATTTTATTAGGCAGTTTTTTTGTTTTCTAGGCAGATAAAATACAAATAGACACTGGTGGCAGTGCACCTTAAAGGCTAATATGACTAATGCTGTGTCATGTGCTCTTGGGCTATACTGCCACAGATTTTTAAATCTACAATAAGTCAGAAACAACACTAAAATCCTAGCAACAAAAGCAATGTCAACAGAAATAGGAAAAAGCAAACCAAAGGAGCATGATAATGAATTAAAACAGAGAATTAAAATATTATTTAAGCTAAACTATCTAATGGACTCCTAACAACCCCAGCAAGATCCTCTGTTATGTTTCCCCTTCCTTCAAGCATATTTTGATGAGCTGGTGTTGGATTTGAAGAGATTTTGTAGATGGTTCTTGTCTGTGGATTTAGATCCACACCAGGAAAGAACTCAATTCCCCTTTCTTATCCCATGAATAACTCTTACTCTTCCCTCCAAGACACCTGAAATCACAGAGCACCACACAT
Source organism: Iguana delicatissima (assembly GCA_948472985.1). Lineage (NCBI taxonomy): Eukaryota > Metazoa > Chordata > Lepidosauria > Squamata > Iguanidae > Iguana > Iguana delicatissima. The sequence continues at coordinate 692,228 of CAOKZL010001099.1, read as the reverse complement.
CCTCCTACAAAAGACCAATCCAACAAACACACACCCAAAAAACCCCACCAAACCCAACTATAGCAAACTTACTGCTGTTGGAGGCCTGGAAGATCAAGCGAGAATTGGAGGAGGGATCAACTAGAAGTCCAAACAAGTCCAAATTGATCCACTGTTACTTGGAGCAGGCCAGGCTGTATGGTTCTTCTGAGCCAATTTGAGAATGACTAGGCATGGGGGGGTCACATAGCACAAGACAGCAGCCATCTTTGACACTTTTGGTGCTACAGTTGCACCATTAGAACAGCAATGGAGCTATGGGACAGGAAAAAAGAAAATCAGAGAGAGTGAAGAAAGAGAAAGGGAGGAGGGAGAGACAGCCTGTCTTCCTTCTCTGCCACCACTGGACCTCCATCATCACCACTGGACCTCTGCATTTGCTGGAACTCAATACCTGCGGCCATCTATTAGGGTATCTGGAGATCTACAGGTCTGGGACAATGTGGAGCTCAATACAGAGTGATTTGAGGGCTTGTGAAGTGTTCAGGTGTTTCTTTCAACTTGCAAAATGAGTAATTTCTCAGGTTCAGTAAGTGATTCCAGTTGTTGTTCTGTTGCCTTCAAATCATTTCTGACACAGCAGCCCTAAGGTTAACCTCACACAGGGATTTCTTGGCAAAATTTGATCAGAGGAGGTTTTGCTGTTGCCTTACCCTGAGGCTGAAAGAGCATGTCTTGCCCAAGGTCACCCAGTGGCTGAATGGGGATTTGAACCCTAGTCTCCTGCACCCCTAGTCTAACATCCAAAATACTACACCACACTGGCTTTTTTCAAGTCATTATTCTGTGAAAGACTTGTCCCTGAACACTGGAAGCCACTACTGCAAGAGAGAGTAGATGAGTGACAGGGAGAAAGTGGAATGGGAAAGTGGAGAGGAAAGATAAGCCTGCTGGAAGTACAGAAGAACCTGAGCATATCACATTGGAGTTGCATTGACAGTAGTGAAAAGTGGAATAGTGACATTATTGGGTTTCAGCTGAAGAATATGAAACAGATGGTGACCATTCTGCCCCATCTCCAGGGAGGCTGACCTGGTTTGTTTGCCTGAAGATTTATAACAGAATCACAAAGTTTTTCAAAGGTATATCAAATGTTATCCAACCTAACCCTCTGCCCATGCAGAAAATTTGCTGGTGCATCCTTGATAAGTAGCTGTCTAGTCTCCATTTTACAAACCTTCTAAATAGGAAGGGTCCACCATCTTCTGAGCCAGTTTGTTCCACTGTGGAACAGCTTCTACCAACCAGATGTTCTTGCTAGCAATATTCTTCTGGGAGCCTTAAACTGGAATAAATTATGATTTATTCAGAGAGGTGAACACTTTCCAAGAAAAACTATGAAAAAATTGCAGTCTCAAAAGGTGTGAAATATTTTAAAAATATGGAGACTTTTTGATGGAGTTTCAAAGCAAGGGATTCAGCATGGATTAAGCAAACAGTACTGGTCTCCAGGACAGGGAGCAGGGAAAAAGGCAGGCTGTGACAAGGGTTACGCTGATCACAACCTGGTAAATCCAAGGCAGAGACTGTGATGGACTTCTGTAATGTGTTGTTGTGTTTCTATTATATAAAATAAGATTACGTATTGTTATGTGAGGCTATATACTCAGAATAGCCTATGAAATAAAGTAAGTGGTTTGTTGGAAAGGGATGAGAATATGAAATGTCAGAAGTGACTGGTGATTTGTTGACCATTTGAATTGATTTTTTTTTATTTTACGTAAAAGAATCAACTGGAAGTCCAAATTGACAGTCTGTTTTTTGACAATCAGCTAGAAATATGAATTAGGGTCAGTTAGGTTCAATTAGAAAACAGAGCAGGGACAGCAGCCAGAACAGTTAGGGGTCAGCTGATTAGAGCAGAGAATGAAATCTGTGAGGTGTGTTTGAGAAAGGTTAATTAGAATAAGTATATAAGCGTATGGCACTTTCCACATGGGAGGAAAAACACAGGGTAGGACGTCCACACCGGAGGTTGTCCACACTTTGGAGTGCGCTAGGGCGGTTAGAAATGTGGAGGTTCCACACCTCAAACCGCCTTGCGCGGCCACGGGGGTGGCGCCGCGTGTTTTATAAAGACCACATTTCATGTGGTCTTTATGAATCACGCACGCGCTAGCCCGTTGCAGCGCCCCGTGTGGAATTGCAGGGGTGCGCAAGCGCATCCCTGCAAAGCTGCCCGGGGGCAGGCTTCCGGCTAGTGTGCTTCTCTGATTGGTGGAGAGCCGTCGGAAGCTGCCAGCCACCATTTTGGGCACTGCCGGACACCGCCAGACACCGCTGCCGTGTAGAGCGGCGAACACGCGCTGCTCCCCGCGGCGACGGAGCTACTCGCATCGAGGTAAGCTCCGTTTTTGCATGCGCCGCCCCATTTCCCTGCGTTTGCCCCCCCCCCCCGTGTGGAAGGGCCTATAAGTAATGATAAGAACTGAGCTAGAGCACTGTATTGTAACCACATGCATTTGGACAAGTAATTATAAATAGTTTCATTTTCTGATTCTATTAAATAAATTATTGTTATTTATACATACACATCTTTTGGTGGTGCTAAACTGACATTAAGTTCTTGATAAGACCAGGCACAGTGGCATCTGTGGTGGGAGCAACTTAGATGAGGGTTATCACAGAGGTGGGACAAGTAGATCATTTTGACTAGCGTTGTTTTTTGGAGTTGCCACTTTTGGAGACTTGTTAAAATGTGGGGTTTAGTGATCAGACTAGTGAAAACAGTGGTTGCTCTGCAACTGTACTGGCTAGTCTGACTTCCAAAAAACCAATGAAGATCCATCCAAGCCTCTGCTCCTGTCTCCAGGAGAAGATAGCATAGCCTGGCAGGTCCCAGTGCCAATTTATAATGATCTCTAGAGAGCCCTAACTTTAGAGATGGGACGAATCCAGAATTTTCTGAATCTGAATCCAGATCTGGATCCATGGACGTTTCTGGGAATCCACGAATCTCACAAATCTTGAATCTTTCGAATACTTTTTTTAAAAAGAGTTTAAAAAGCAAAGGAAAGAAGGATAATCTTGGGCAAGACACACTCTCTTAGCCTTAGCAAAAGCCTAGGCAAAAGCAAACCTCCCTCTGAAGAAATCTGGCCAAGACAACCGTCCTAGTTTTGCCTCAGGATCTCCCCAGATTGAAAATGACATGAAGGTCCTTTCTACACAGGCAGGAAAATGTGGATTAATCCCACATTTTCCTGCCTGTGTAAACAAGGCCACATACTACAGTAAAGAGATAACCCAGGTCAAAACTGGCTTTACTTTGCATAGCTCCTTCTGGCATCCTGGGATTTGTAGTTTGATGATGCACCAGTACACTTTGGCAGAGAAGGCTGTGACACGTTGTAAAACTCCAAAGCCCAGAATTGTGTCTGAAAGAGGTTTGCAAGGGAGCTCTGCAAAGGAATGTTTCAGCTGTCCTTGAAATCTCAAGCCTGTAGCTTCCAGTCAAGTACTGAACTTAAATATGAGATGTTCACTTTAAATATCTTAGAATATAAGCCCAGATATAATTTGTGAAATTGTTAGCAAATGCCGTTATTACTTCAAGGCAAAACCTCACCTATTTACTATCTTCCCTTGTATGTATGATCTCCCAGGTTTTCAGGCATCCTGGTCTCCCAGGTTTTCAGGTGTCCTGGTCTCCCTGGTTTTCAGGCATCCCAGTCTCCAACAATCTATTTAGTTGGAGGATTCGAAAGATTTGGTTTGCCTATTTTGGCACAGGGATTCAAATTTGGGAATCTCAAATCCTTCCCAGGATTCGAGGATTCAAGAAATTGATTGGCCCATCCCAACCTAACCGAAATAAAATGAAGGCAGTTAACATTTTCTGTTTGAAACTTATACCCACAAAGGGCAATTTTGATACTATGAAGAATTTAGTTTTTTAATGATATTTTAAATCAATTTTGAAATATGCAAGAAAACATACTATACTTACCTGCCATGGGAAGTACGGTTCTATCATCCTGCCCCTTCCCATCAAGTGTGGACATTTTGGTTATCACTTTTTCCTTCATTCCACCAAACACACCTAAGATACTGTAAATAAAGGATGCGGTTCTTTTAGTGTGTGTACAGCTCAGTGTAGTTCATGAAATCTGAGGTCAGTTCTAATAATTTATCTTTGATGTCATGAACCTCACTGAGCTACACACATATTAAGAGAACTTCTACTGCTGCTATGGTAACATTAAATCAGTAACAAGGAGAACAATATAGTGACTTGAGATGAGGTCTTCTGCTCCTTTGCTTGAATGTTTTCTGAGAACACTAAGAATGCTGTTGGGTGATAGCAGCTTTTCTTGATGGCCACTTATCCTAGGAAGAAGTTATGAAGAGCTTTAATAGTATTACTACTGCATTCAGGCAGACAGCCTGATGATCCTATGGCATAAAAAGGGCTTGTACATTCTGCAAGGAAAATGAAAGGCTGACCTGCAGAATTTGTGACCAGAGAAGATGATGATAGAATGGGAAAAAGGGAAATAAAGCAGTCCTTCAGCAAGTGATAAAAGATAATCACATACTAAAGGTCATCTCAGTGACTGAATAACTCTTGTTCAAGAGGATCTTGTGCTTTCATGATACCTGACACTTGCAGTGTTATTTGTCTCTCCAGAAGAGCTGGCAAATTTTTTCAGATGTCTCCTAACTCACATGAATACCTCCCCCATTAAGCCATTATTCTTATATTTCCATAGCCTCAAATGAGTGTCCTTTGTCTAAGTATGATCTTGAAGAGGACTCAGAAACTTCATCTAGCACAAAATGCAATGGCATAGCTGCTGTCAGCATTTCGCCATGAAAGCATATTGTACCAATGTTCCAACACAGCTGTTTTCTTCTCATACAATTTTATGTTACAGTCAAAGTTCTGCTTTTAATTTAGTCCCCAATGGCTTCACCCTTAGATAAGTCACACTCTATCAGCTTAAGAGGAAGGCAAGTTTTTGTTGTTGTTGTTGTTGCTGTTGTTGTTATTGCCCTGTTCCCCAAACTGGAAAACATCAACGAAGCCCCCATATAATATGTGACATTACAGTTTTCTTACAACTAACAGATCTACCTTCCCCTTTTCTATTTTGCCCATCCTATATCTCTTCATGCTGTAATAGAAAAGATGCTGCTCCCTTCTGAGTGGTACCAGACAGGATTTTTCTTCTTCCTGCATGCCTCTTCTCCCTTTGGAAGGTGATGGGTGGGAGAGGGTAGCTGAGAAGTTTGTTCTTCAGTTTGCTTTCTAGCTTTCTAGTGCTGGCACAATGATAAGTTGTCCCCTCTGACTAAATCATTAGCTGACAATGCAGCCATATATTGCAACATGACACTGTCATGGCAATTAACGTAGAGACCTAAACTATGGATTTGCTGAAGCAGCAAGCCATAAGATGAGGCAGTGAAATGGTATTATTATTTTCCTTCTAAGAATCCATATTTCCATAATTGAAGCCCAATGTTGATTAATGTATTAATTAAAGAGAGGTAACACATGTCAAAATTATTTGTATGTAATCATCAGTGTATGCAGTGTATTCAAGGGCTAGAGCTCTCCAACTGTGAATTCTAAGTGCCTTTCCAGACTGCAAATGTTGAGTTTCTGTAGGTTGCAGCCATGACAATTAAAGTTGTATGAAACTATGGCCCTTTCCGCACAAGGCAGTTAAAACGGGCCAAGGCATCCTGGCATCGAGGTCGTCCGGACCTTGGATTGGAGTAGGCATGGACTATTTAACTTAGTTCCACACCTCAGTCTGATCCAACCCGCCCCCAAGTGGCCCTCCACCACGCTAAGTAAAGATCAGAAAAATCAGGTCTTTACATTTTCTGGAACGCACCATTGTGTTCCTACTTACCTGTGCAGATGCTCAGGCTCACACCAATATGAGCCTGCGATCAGCGGAGGGCGGGCTGTGGGCGTGGCCAGCCTTAGCGGTTGGTCCACTCCCACGAAGACACCGGAAGACACCATTTTGAGCCGGAAGCCACAGGAAGCCGCCATTTTGAGCCAGAGCAGTGCGGATCTACAGACCTCGCACTGCTCCAGTTCGTCCTGCACCAATGGAGGAGCCCTGCGGAAGGGCTCAAGGGACAGTGTGTGTTACTTTGGACCCAAGAAGAGCCGGTAAGTAATGGCACAGAGCGATTCACTTGCCTCGTGTGGAAAGGGCCTATGATAACTGTGTAATGTAATGTAGAGGCCCCTCCTGAAACTGTAAACCTCAGGATTCCATAAGATGTTGAAAGTGGGATAATAGCACTATAACAGTCTAGTGCAGAAATGGCCCCATTATAAAATTAGAAGCTCACAGTTGTGCAAGTAGAAGAGAAAAGAGAAGCACGTGAGCTCAAGATTCCATGCGCTGCTACATACCACACTAAAAAGTGATTTAGCATGATAAGGCTCAATCTATTTTTCTCATGGAGCTATCATGGACAGTTACCATAGACAGTGTCTATGTGATTGTACAGTCAATAACACAATGAGGAGCCAATATTAGGATGCAAATTTGGCAGTTTTTGTGTGTGTATATATATATATATGTATTCACTCTAAAGCATGATGAAAATGATTTGAACACATTTTGAATAATTTCTAAAGCTCCGTTAGGGCATTCAACTTGCTGCAGTGCTCTTGGTGCTAAAACGGGGGTGGGGAAAGTGTGGCCCACAGGCTGCATGTAACTACCTCATGTTCTCCATGTTCACCAATGAAAACCAGGATATGTGATGGCAACATCAGAGTGTGGTCAAGATGGCAAAAGTCACCAGTGAAGAAAAACATACAGACTGAGAAAAGCTGCAGCACTTTGCTTTTGCCAAAGCCACTGGGAATGGCAAGATTCCACCCCACGCTCCTCTTGACTCCCCTCCAAGTTCATTGAGTAGGAACTATTTTGCACTTTGAACTCAGTTTGAAGCAACTGAAGTAGGCTGGGGACAAAGAAAAAAGCAGAAAAAGAGAGAAAATCTGGAACATTTGAAAAGCAGCTTAAAAATTGGGACAACAGAGGACAGCTGCCCCAATCAAACAGAGACAGTTGAGGGGTATGCCATTCAGCAGCCTCCAGGAACCAATTTTTTTGAGGGGGATGAAAAAACACCCCCAAAATACCTCCAAACATCCCCTGGAGGTATAGAGGGTACAATCACTTTTTTGCCACCAGGCCATTTTAGGCATAGGAAAAGCCTCCCCACCCCCCCGGAACAGGAAGTGACCCAGAAGTCGACAAACTAGCAAAAATGCCCCAAGCAGCTAGGGAGCACTGGGTGTTTAAATTTTTTCCAGGAGTTTGGGGAGATGGGAGAGATGAAACCTTCATACAGTCCCCTGACCTCCAACAGTTGACTACCCCTTCATGATATGTTCAGACTGAAACATGTGTTAATCTTCTTTTAAAAAAATTATTGAAACTGAATAATTTAATCAAATTCAACAAAACAAAATAAAATTTACAATCTGACAACATTCATTAGCAAAACATGTAATACATTTAGGCACATACTTCTTTTTCTAGCTTTCAGATTAAGATATCATTCCAAAAATCAACATGCGGACCGGATGGACAAAGACAACTCTGCTTCTATTAATAAGAGAAAGAATTGGAAACCAAACTGTAATAAAGGAATTGATAATCCAGAGAAAAGTTTTTGTAAAGTTGTTTTATCAGACTCCCTTTTGGTGAAATCCCATTACAGACTAATCAAAACAAAAAAAGGATGAGGATGTGAGGGTGACGGAGAGGAGGAAACATTGCAATGAACCTGTCAGGTAAAATACTTCTGGTAAATGACAAAATGGATTTTAAAGGACAAGATTTATAGTTACAGCTATGTGTACTCCCATGTAATCAAAGTACCCATGGAATAGAATTTGCATCTGAGCTGGCTGTGAACAAACAATACATCCACAGTATGCTGAAGGCTCAGAAACAAGGGCAATGTTGCATGGGAGACCCTATGCAGCTAGGGTTGCCAAATTTTAGGGCCTGAGGTTGTGTCACCAGTTTTCCTAGGTCATCTCCAGGTGGAAGACAAGGGTGCAAATTCTCCAGTTTTCACAGATTCTCCCCCAGGTAAGAGGAAGAAGCTCTGTGCAAATCTTCAGCTCAGCTGGTAAAGACCAACAGCTTGCTACAATTTACAAGGCTTAAGTGATGTGTGGCTGCAACTTGCAAAGATTCGGGGAGGGAGGGTTTTGTATTTACTTCCCCCTTCCCTCCCAGTCACTATAGTGCCAGGGCTCACTTTCCACTCTCCTCTGCTCTGTATCCATTTTCTGGCTAGAAGCAAATATGTTAAATAAAAGGTGTTTTATCCCATCTCCCTGAAAAAGTGAGAATTTATAATCCCCTCCTTGCACTTTGATCAGGGAACAACCCCGTTAGCTAAGATTTCTGCCTTAACCTCCAAACAGGAAAATGCAGGGGCTGGGATTTTAATGACAAAGGAAGGGCAACTGTGTTTGGTACCTAATGTAAAATGCCTAATGACATCTCAAGTTTTAGCACAGAAACTTCAGGCCCTAGGACAATCCTCAACTGGCAACTCTACAGGCAACTGATTCTCTGCACAGGCCCATACTGTTTACTTTAAGAATATATATCCTTATCATTGATAAAATACTTTAAATGACCGAATCCCTCTAAGCAGTCATCATAACACATTAAGCACTTACTCAGATGTAAAAGGATTTCTGACTGGTTTTCTTGCAGCCTGTGCTGCCACACTGTTTCTAATTTGTGTGGACACTGTTGCTTGATAGACCACTGTCCTTATTTTAATTTTGGGGCGAAATATCAAGGGCTTTTAGAACATGTGTAGATGCAACCACTCACTTGGTTACTATTAGTAACTGAAAATTTCATGCATCTGAAGACATTGAATCCCCTCCTGGGTCCAGGCCTCTTTCACCAGGTTGCTGTTCACTTTCAGTACCAGAGATTCACTTTCTGCTCAAAAGATTCATTTTTTCTGTGGCTGTCTCAAAGCCAAGAGGATTGAGAAATGAAAAGCAGAGCACCCAGCTTCTTGTCAATTTGTTTCGAAGGCTACTAATTTTGAGGGCTTAGTAATGGCTGTTTTTGAAGTCTTCTTTTTCCCTTAATGTATGCATGCTATTGGGTTTTCTTCCCCTTTCATGGATTTCTAGACACAAGATTCTATAGGACAGGTGAGGGGCGTGGATGTCTCTCAACAATTGGGCACGCACATGTGGGATTTACACATGTGAACCTCAACACACTATTTAGTGACTAGCTTTCCATTTTACTTACTGGTGCTGACAAGGATCATTTTGAATCTTTAAATATAACAATCTACATCACAATTCATGTTTTCATAATACTTTTTGAGTTTTTAAAATATGGTAAGAACCATATATATCTCCGGCTATTTCTGAGCTGCAATTCCCATCATGCTTCAGCATGGGCTATGCTGGCTAGGTCTGATGAGACTTGAAGCTGCAATCCAGTGTTTATTTATTTGCTTGCTTGCTTGCTTGTTTGACTTTTTCTCAAAACTGAGGACGTTGGTCAAGCCAGCAACAGGAACAGAAGGTGAGGCCGATGCTCTGATCTTCTCAGTTGCCTAGCTGTGTTTTAATTTTGCTTTTATTGTTCAATTTGTTTCACATTTAATCTTTGGCACCTTGTATACCAATTTATATAATGAGAGAGACTGTTTCGAGCTGAAAGGTATTGAATAAATATTTTTGTAAATAAGTAAAATATCAAGAGGAAGAGGAGGTGTATAAGAGTCCACACTAGAGGATCTGTAAGAGCTGAGTTACAGCTGACTAGCTGAGGCCATTTTACATTCACCTTGCTCTGTGCTAAAAATAATATTTCCTCAGTTACTCATATACATTTTCATTTCTCAATGAGTGGGAGTATAGCATATTGAATGGCCGGCTCCTGCCTTAAAGCACTCTTCCCTTCCTTTTGTTATCAGCGCATGTTATTTGTACTTTTCTTTTGCCTGAGGCCCATGATCCATCTGGCTTTTGCATTCTCATCTTGCATTGCCATCAGTCACACACTGTCACAATAACTCACAAGTTTCACCTCTTGGGGCACAGAGTTTGAGAGACTCACATTCATTTTTGTTAGTTGATCTTTCACTGCAGAGGCTAGAATCATGCCTTCATTGCATGCATCTGACTTTTTAAAAAAATTTCTTTCTTACAAGTATTTCCAGGTAAGTGAAAGGAACAGATAGACCAGAAATTTTTACTCTGTTAAGGTTACTTATTGAGGTCCTGCAAAAAATGGTAGTTGATGATTTCCTTGTCAGCAAGATGGCAATGCTGCCCCATGCTGTAGTCTAAACTGTGAAAAAGCTATCCGAGATACCAAATGTGTTTTCGGGATTGGTTCAGCACCTTGGACTGTTCCTCCTATGTACAGACTAAAAGGTAAAACAGATTCACACCCCACTGATTTTGGAATGACCTGCCACCACTGCCTGTGAAATCATATCTAAAATAGTTGGCAGGTTAGAAACAAAAACCTCTCACAGTATTGATGTTATACCTAGCTCCATGTGACTGTGTCATCATTAACTCTTTTAGCCTATTTTAAACAGTCTGATTTTAACAGTCCAATTACATTTTCTTATAGTTTTAAATGGCTTTAAATGGATGAAATTGATTTTATTGCACACTGCCCTCATACACCATGAGGTAGGGTGAGATATGGTTATTTTTAAAGAATAAAATAAAAATTTAAAAATCTTCCTCCTCCAGGATGCTTTCTTTGTACTTTTTAAACACAGTCTTGTATGCTCTGCTGTGTATTCCCTGCTCAGTATTTCCCTCAGTCATGAAGGAGGAATGTACAAATACAGAACAAAATGAAAGACCCGAGCCAACCCTGAAGTAAAAGCAGGAGGAGGGCTGTCACTTGGACTCCCTAGGCTCTTCACTTGGTATTCTCTAGCCTCCTCCAAGCTGACCATCAATGCCACTATTGGTAAAAGTGAGAAATGGAGAGTTGCTGAGGCTGGTATTTCTACTTCAGCTGTTGTAATTTGCAGTGCCCCGAGAGCCAGAAAACTTCTTCCAGCATCAAACTGCTCAGGTTGCTGCAGAATATTTCATGCCAGCTGTCGCTGCCAAAGAGAGCTTGCTGCCCAAAGATGCACATACAGGAACTAGTAAGTAATAAATGTGAGGATAATATCCAAAAATTAAGACTCACTCTAGCATCTGTATTGGCACAATCAACCCTATGCATATCTATTCTGAAATAAAAGCCATCACTTTTAGTGGGGCTTACTCCCAGGAAAGTGTGCTCAGGATCGTAGCCTCAGGGTAGTGGTGGGGAAACCACAGCCCTCCAGATGTTATTTGATTGCATCTCTCAGCATCTGGGAGTCCTGCCATGATTAGAGCTGATGGGAATTGTGGTGATGAGAATCTGGCTACATGTCTCCAGAATCTGGTGAAACCTGGCTAAGAAAGTAATATGACAGAGCAGAGGTTTTCCTGCATTTCCAGGTTTCCTATATTGCTACTGGGACTTGAGGAAGACTCAAGGGCAGCCCACAGGTATTTTTTCCCCAGCCTCTGTATTTCCAGGATTTGTGCTTGATGTTGGTTTACCACTTCCAGCCTTGCTCCAGATGTCACAATGGGCTCAAGGACCTGTACCCACCCACCCGCTCTCTTCCCAGACCCATGCCTTCTCTCCTGTCTTTTTGGTGCACCAGTGCATACCCTCGAACTGTCCCAAATTGGCAGGGATAGTCCTGATTATTCTTCTATCAGTCATTTTTAAAATGACTCAGTTTCTCTTTCCTTCTCCCATTTTTCTGATGTAGTAGAAAGCATGATTGATCTGAAACCATTTGCCCCGTTAATTTGGCTTGCCTATGAACAAACCACTCTCAGTTTAATTGCAGCTTCTCTGCAGCCTCTCTCTCTCTTTTTTTGGGGGGGGGCACGGAGCCAAGGGGACAGCAGCCCAAAAAAGTTTGGGAACCACTGGTCTAAACATAGAGCAGAATGAAGTGAGATTGTCTTAAGATATCAGGGCAGACTGTGCTACTTCATAATTCAAGGGAGAAATGCATCTGAAATTTCCCCCTCTTTTTGTAAGCTCTTTGTGAAGAGAAAAGTTGGCCTAATCCTAGAAATTACAGTGAATGCCGGCCAGTTAGACACACCATATCAAAACACAATCCTCCCTAAATTTATATGGTACCCCATGCTTTTCATAAAGAAGAGCCCAGTTTCCATTCCCAGATATTCAAGTATGGCTCTTATTTCAAACCCTGAGAGCCTGCTGCCAGTCAGTAAAGACAACAGTGAGCTAAATGGAGGATTGCTCTGATTTGTATTCTGGGCTTGAAAGGATGTGACAGGCAGCAGGAACCAAGGGTTCATAGGGTTGAAGCCCCAGGAATTTTGTCTAGTAGAAACTATGAAATTAGCTGCCACACTCCTTGAACACTTCTAATCTCATCTTATTTTAGCGTCTGTCTGCTGGAGCTAGAGGGAAAATGGATTTTCCTACCAGCAATGTGTTGTGGTGAGCCATGCCTATTGTAATCCAATATATTCTGGGTGACTTGGTCTTGAGTGGACAAAAGTCATTAGGTTCACAAAAGGCATGTTCCTGGTCGTTATAGAACAGTAAGAAATCAACAAAGCCACCTGCATTTTTAACGTATCCTTAGTGGTGTCAGTATAGCACTGTAGGGAGAGCACTTCATAATTTATCACTGCTCCACTTTGACGGACAACCATAATAAGGAATGGAAACATGCAAGAGTTGGTTAAATAACAATATAATCCCATATTTGTCTAACATGAGAGGCAACCATAATAAATAAGGGAAATGAACAAGAGCTGCTTAAATATTCTCATTCCACACTCATCTACAGAGTGATTCCCACTGAGGCAAATGAGAAATACACAATTCCCAGGTAAGTACACATTGGACTTGAAACAAAGGACTTCATAGAAAAACTTGGTTGTTAAGAGGGAAAAGAGAAAGCTGTTGGACATCAAATTATCTAGCAGGAAAATATCTAGCTACTGTCCAAGATGCTCAGACTTTCCCATTGAAAAGTTGTGTCTGCTGGAAAATTCCTAGTTTGTGTTTGTTTGTTTGTTTACTTGCATGCTTGTTTTTCTGCTTTGCTTTGCTTTGCTTCCATCAGGAGCAAAAAGGCTGAAGAAGATGACTGCAGGAAGATACATTATCAAAGATGCATCAACATGACATGGGGGTATGGAATGTTTTGAGGGATAGAAAATAGCTTAATGTTTTTATGTCAGTGTACACAGAGACTGGATTTCTGTAGACTCATCTAGGCTAAACAGAGCGATGTACTTTAGTGAACCCTACTAGCAACCTGAATCTCTTGGCTCTAAATCAACCCTTGAAAATAATGCACAGCCAAGCAGCTCTGGAGTGAGAAGTGTCTAACTACATCAGTCTCCGTCCTCACAGTGATTAATGTGACTGTCAAGCTTTTATCCTGACTGATACTTTGGCCCACTTAGGATGCCAACTGTTACTAGATCCAGTTTGCCTCAATTTTTATAGAAAATGTATTGGGAGCTAACGCTAGTGTGCCTCTATTTCAGCTGCCTGCAAAGTTAGTTTGCAGCTTACTGGGAGAAAAAACAAAAACGAAACACCAATGCCAACTCTCTGGGAGTTTTCTTCTGAACTTTTCTGGCAATTGTAGACAGTGGTTCATACCAGTATAGCAGCGATGGCTCATCAACCAAGCAGGGGGAAACATTGTTACCCCAAAATGTGGGTTACTCAGGAGTCCACCCCCAATGCCAGTACCTCCATGTGGCAATGGGGAATTAATTAGCTCAGAATTAGGAGGTCTGCGATGGCAGGGGTAACTCAATAAGATCTTTCTACCAATGTTTACAGGGTCTTGCAGGAAAGAATCAGCCAGAGAATCCAAAATGTAAACTAAAAATATGTTTTATTGAGAGATTCACAGACACATTCAAGCACTTATGCACTCACACAAGAACTAACTGAAAGTAAAGGGAGGAAGACTGTGGATGGAGGAGTTTTAGAATTCGGTCAATAATTACCAGTCTGTAGGGAAGTGAAGAAGGTTGCAATGTGGGTTAGATGGGCACCTAAGGACAATTCTCCTTTGGGAATCTAGGCAACAACATGGTGTTCAGCAAAGCGAGAGACTGTGGGAGACTGCTCAAAACTAAGGGTTTTTATGCCCCCAAAACCCCTGCAGGTATGGGTGTGAATGGCTCTCCCAACCGAGTGGACAATAGGAGTTGCAACACAGACAGTGAGGTCCAGACAGTCTTAATGGTCTTAATGTTTAGGTAACAAAGGGATAATTGCTGTTGTAATAGCTCTGTATTGTAGAGAGGTTGGGAAGACAAAGCAGGGAGACATCCAGGTGTGAGGGTTAGAACAATCACAGTTTGATGGGAACTTCTCTTTTCTACTCAAAGATGTCTGCTCTAGCATAAGCCTGTTGTCTCCAGAGTTGCCTCATAAGCTGCCTGACAGTGACTTTGGTTGTGCCCAGAGGGGGGGTGGGGTGACCTGACTTCCAAACTCATGTTTACAGTTAGTGATTTTTCTCTTTCCAGCTTGACCTTCTAATCACCTCAGGTTCCATTTTATTTCAATGCCAATTAATGTAGTTACCAATTATAATATTTGTCAATTAAACCATATCAGTCTTGGGGGGTGCATGGGGCCATAACAACATCCCACCTTGAAATGGAGGGGTTTATGTCCAGACCAAAATATCAGATCATGCACTATATTTATTGTGCTTCCTGGCAGACCGAAGTAGGCAGATTTCAGGCCTGTAGAATCTACTGTTATTTTTTTTTTTTACTGCAACTCCCAAAATCACAAATCAGACCTAGAACTGGCTGATGGAGCAGACAGATGCACTAAGGTTCAGAACACTTATAAGTCCCTGCTTAGCCCAGAAATTACTGCACAATAGAATTGTAATACTACATAGCACTACAGCCATGCTCACAATCATTTCACTTGAAAATTTGCCCTTGGATTTCTTTGACCAGAGGAGTGGCTTCTTGTTGCTACTGGGAATCGGAATCAGAATCAGGAATCCTGCCACAGATCATGATTTACCTTTTAGCGCCTGCATCCTAAACTATTCATTTTTTTTTAAAGAACTTTAAGTTCTACTTCAAATCCAATAAAGTGGGACTAGTGATAGCTTGAGCATCTGGCCAGGTGTGGCTTTCCTATCAAGGAAAGTATAGGAAATTTTCCATTAAAAGCAGTAATACTGCAAATACATCTCATCTCTTGTTTTCTTAGATAGGCAACATGCCTACATGAAGTCAGTGCACATGCAAAGTTTTTTTTTTAAAAAAAATCTTGGTTCTGAAATACTGATCACTGTTGCAGAAGAAACCATTAGGCACGCAGAGGGAATACTCTCTCTTGTATCTTGCGTCCTTCGTGCTTGCTAAAGAAAAGAAAAGAGAAGGGTATGAATACATGAATAGGCAAAGGCAGAACAGATGCCTGACTTTAGTGTTTAAGCCTCTGAGACTGTACAACATAGGACCCTGCTTCCTTTAGATTTTAGTTGTGTCTCCTGGGGACAAAATAGACAATTCTCTCCAAGGGTGAATAATCGCAGTTGCTGTTAGACAGAGAAAGTAACCAATCCAAGTATAAGCAAGCTCAGAAGTGTTAACTACTCAAATTAAGGGGCAAGAAATTTTAAGGTCTATGTAAGATCTAGAACAAGAAGTTAGTTCTGTCCAGGGATTCTTTCACACTAGACAGTTATAGCACTATGATTTCTGCATTAATTGCAATGGCAATTTTCTCTGGAATTCTGTGATTTGCAGGAATATTTAGAATTCTCAGCCAAATACCTCCAGCACCTAACCAAACTGTAAACCCCAGGATTCCATATGATGTTGCCATGGCAATTAAAGTGGAATCATAGTGATAAATCTATGTAGTGTGAAAAGCAGTCCTGAGATAAATGAAAGATGAGAGAAGCAAAGACTGCACTAAGTTGCAGAAAAGTAGAAATGAGAAGCTTTGGCTTTGTGAAGAGAACTCTAGAGTTAAATTGTGATTCCAAAGAACTTTGGACATTTGAGTTCCCTTCCAACAGCTCATCTACTCCTTGAGAGCAGTGTTAACTCTGGATGCCTCCAGATGAACAGCCCTTAATGCAACCAGTCCAAAGACATTTTTCAGCTGAACTGCCCTTTCTTCCTTAAGCAACTTCTCAATGTCAAGGAAAAAGACAGAAAAACTAGTAGAGAGAGAATGGAAGGTCACAAATGGAAGACAATGTGCCAGTGCCCTATCCAATATAATATATTGTGAATAAGGCAAAGTGATCGCATTATTAAAACCTCATCTGGAAAGCTATAGCTGATTGAAGGAAGGATGTTTTAAGAGCAAATAAGACAATATTGACACAAAGTGTATTTGAAAGTCGATTGTTATGTTCAATGTGCTTTTTATGGTATCTCTGTCATCTTCACAAGCTTATTCTACTATACAGTGAGGAAAGAAGCCCATTTTATAGTTGGGAATTTGAAGCTGAAAAACAGAATACTCCGTCTCTCATTGGTGAACACTCCACTCATTCCTTCAATATGGGTATTAATCTTCAGGAAGATATTCTTCAGGAAGATAAGGGGAAAGGCACAGTCATTGTCCTTTAGATGAAGTGGCCTTTTCCACACTGGGCGAAGGAATCGCCTCGCGCTGCTAATCACCAGACCTTTTGGCTCCCCAGTCCGGTCCACGGTGCTCCAGAGCAGTGCATGCTCATTCAATATGCACTGCTCTGGCATCCCAAATGGTGGCTTCCGGTTGGTCAAGGGTCTTAACCAACTGCTGAAGCTCACCAGTCTAAAGCCCGCCCCCAGGTAGATCGCAGGTTCGCATTGGTGCGAGCCTGCAAATCTGCATAAGGGGGCAGGCTCGCAGTGGTGCGCTGCGTGCTTTTGAAAGACCGAAAGAAACAGGTCTTTCAAAAGTACGCTGGAGGACCAGTTGGGGTCGTTCCGGACCGGACTGAGGTATGGATCTACCTTAAATAGGTCCGACTCAGTCTGGTCCAAGGTGCAGACCTCCTCTTTGGAGGACGGACTGCACCGTTTCAAAAACCCCATGTGGAAAAGGCCAGTGTTTGGATTTGGCAGGAAAAAACCACAATCCTTTAGTTTTTCTTGTCGTTCTAGCTCCTGAGGAACAAACTTAATTGTTAAAGTTCCTCCTTCAGTTCCAAATTCCAAGTACACCCCTTAATTCTCTGGAAGACGTTTGGCATAAGGAAATGCTCAGACAACTTTGATTAGCTGTTAGGTTTGACAGTAGGAGACAGATGAGGAGGAAAAAAGCCATGTAATGCTTCAGAGACATAGCATTTTCTAGTGCAGCCTCTCTACAGCCTACAAATGTGCTCTCAAATGTTTGCACTGAAAGGATGTTCTCTTTCAGTTTCAGATTCACTCCATTTCAGCAAAAGTCTAAAGATCATGAGCAATAAAATCAAAATTTTGTGTATTGATGGCATAGTGGATTCTATAGAAACTGAAGACAGCAATTCTGCTTCCCAAAGCTGTTTGCCTTCCTGTACATTCTGTACAGGCAGGGCTGCCAAAGACATTTTGCTGCCATTTTGTCTCCCTCCTCATATTATACTTACAAGCCAGCTGAACTGGCAGTTGAGTCGTAGTCTCGGGCAAGAAGGCAAGAGGAATTAAACCCCTCCTGAACTTTTGAGCATCATCTCGAAGCTTCTAGGAAGCCAGTCCTGCCAGATCATCCAGCTCCCACCTGTGAAGATTTTCTTTGTGCCAGTCTTGGAAAAGGGAAATGCCAACACTTTGCCCAAGAGCTTGAAGGCCTATCTGGAGCTAAGAGAAACACAGTATCCAGTACACAGTATGCAGCTGGGCAGACGCAGGGACCAGCTACACATTATGTCACATCTGGCATGATGTAAGAACACATTTTTGAGTGACTTTATCTTACTCAGTGTATCCTTTGCAACTAAACTGAGCAGGACATGAGTGGATCCTAATGACAGGGAACTCTGAAGACGCAGGATGGTCACACATGAAGGCTTCTAAGTGCATTCCATTTTAGAATGCCCTGGCCTCAGAGGGAGAGAATGGACTTTAGAATCCACTTTCAGAGCATCATTCTACATAAGCAAAGGCAGTGGGACTGATCCAAACAGGGTTGGCCAGCGGCTTCTTTGTTAAGGCTGCAGTGAATCTCCTCAGAATTTTTACTCCAGACTCAAAGACGTTATTTTGGGAGTAAGGTTCAGCAACTTGGACATCTCCTTTAAAAACTCAGAATAAATTCATGACATTCCTGATGTGGAAGCCACCTCACCTCTTTCCCGTTGAGCACAGACTTCCTCTAAACACAGGACCAGCAGTTCAGTTGAGGCCTTCTTGAGTGTGTTATGTTTTACTGAAGTCCTCTTCCTTCTCTCAGATATTTCACCCTTTCAACTCTTGTTTGGCTGTCACTTAGCATTTATTTTCTCCAGGGTGACATCTGGTCCTTCTGCTCACATAGGCTTGGCAGATGTCTGCCCTAGAGAACAAGTATATCAACTTTGTGTCAGGCACCCCGGTTGCCTGAGCCACCAAGGCATGTGTCCTTGACATCAAAACTACACAAGTCTACTTCAGGCAACTAGCATGTGCACCAGCTGGAGAGTTAAAAGACATAACTTAGCCTAAGAAACTAAGTGTTTATCTCCCTACAGTGAATGAAGATCAAAGACAAATTCATTCCCAGGACTGAATAACAGACTGGTTTCAGTACTTTTTTATACAGAATAGACTAAAAGAATGCTCCTATATAGGAGCTCCTATACTATAGGAGCCTCCCATATTTTTATCCCCATGCTTAGCAAAACATCACAAGTGAAAAGAACAGCATCTGAAAAGGAGAGAACAATGTGGCAACCTAATGTGAAGTGTCATGAGCTGTGAACTAGAGAGCCTCTGGTTCAAAATTTGTCTCTGTCATCAACTATGTGAATGGTGTTTGTTTTTGGTAAGTATTTCTAACTGGGCCTCAATGCAGATATAGCTTCATCATGCCTAGACCCAGAAACAGGTGAAAGGACCTCCCTCCATCCCAACTGCCATTGTCCTGGCTTCTGAGGGAGAGAAGAGATAGGCATAGCTCCATTATGCCTAGGCCCAGAAATAGGACAAAGGGCCTCCCTATATTCCAGCTGCCACTGCTCTGACTTTGGAGGAAGAGAAGAGGCAGTATCTGCTGGACTTAATTTGGCATAGATTTGAGAAGGATGTGAGCTGAGGAGGGTTGTAATTAATATAGCTTAGTATTTCTGCCTATTCATGCCCTAAATCAGGGGTGGGCAACTTTCAGGAGCTGGGAGGGAACACTGGGCTGCACTGCTTTCCCAATAGACTTTGGGGTACTGCCTTCATTTTCCCTCCAAATGGCCCCAAACATCCTCTAGGGGCATGAAGAGCAATTATGCCATATCTGTGGGCTTTTCCGCACTTTGTGGGGGAAACGGGGCAGTCCATTACTCACCGGACTGGCATGCTCCCCCTGACAATCCACGACGCTCTGAAGCAGCGTGCGCTTGCGCTACACACTCTCTGGAGACGAAAATGGAGGCTTCCGGTTGGCGGATGCTCTCCACCAACTGGAGAAGCTCACCAGCCAGAAGCCTGCCCCTGGAAGATCTGCAGCCTCGCACTGGCACGAGCCTGTAGATCTACACTTAGCACAGCAATGGACTGGGGCACACCGGGCTATTGAAAGTCCTCTTTTAATCGGTCTTTCAATAGCACGAGGAACCACTAGTTCTGGGCATTCTGGAGTAGTCATTAAGTAGTCCGGACCCAGTTCACCCCCAAGTGTAAACATCCTCACTGGAGGACGCGCCACCCCGTTTCAAAAGTAAATGCAGAAAAGGCCTGTGTTTCCTCCAGGCCATTTTTCCTGGACTCCTGCACAGAATCTTCAATTTTTTCTTTTTCTGTCTCTGTAGTTGGAGCAGATGGGTTTTCCCTGAAATCTTAGTAACATGATTTAGTCAGATTTTGCATTTATTTTCCTCTGTCTTTGCTATATCTCTTGTCACTACAAATGCCACCCCATTTCTTCTTAGATTTTCATTTCCTGTGTAACACACTATGTAATTATCTGACTCAATATGTCCCAGTCCTGTCCACTTTAGCTCACTTAAGTTCTGCAATGTTTATATGTTCTATTTCTTGTTTTATTATGTCTAGCTTCCCCTGATTCATGCTTCTCACATTCCGTGTTTCTATAATATATGATGTAAAGCTTTGCACTTTCCTTTCACCACTGAGTACGTCAACAGCTGAACATCCTTTCAGCTTGAGTCCACTTGTATCATTAGCCACAGTGGTACTCATGATTGTCGTCTTTTCTTGCCCAGTAGCTCATTGAGCACCATCCATTATCTCTTGTTTCATTTTGGATTGTGTCATCATAGGGTTTCATGGTAAAAGACATTCAAAAATAGTTTACCATGCCTCCTTCTGTGCAGTACTAACAAGCATTAGCTATGGTACCCCTGTCGTTGTCCCTGAGAGATCCTCTACCTATGTCACCTGTTACTGCAGGTTAGGCCTCCTTGGAGATGGCATAAAGATATCATTTTGATATCAATAATTTGGCTCTCTTCCACCACCCCTCTCCACGTGTTTGAGAGGCCCCTGGACAAGCCCAGAACTAGGCTCAGCCATCAAACACTGCAATATCCCAAGACAATACAGGCAGGCCAGAAATAGCCAGATCCCTGCTTTAGGAGACCTCTCTGCAAACACCCTCATTATGTATGCACGCTGCTTACAAAGGACTCCCTGCCCTAAGCAGGTAACTTGGCAAGCTAGAAGCTTAAAGACCAAGCACTGAGCATTTGCATACAGTCTACCTCTTTGTCAATTCAGACTTAACTCAATCATGCTAAATTGTGACCTTTCGGAGACATTGTCTCACACCCAAAACTAATTGTTTTCCCTGAGTAAGGCATAGCCTGCAGTCCCAATTCACCCTATAAAGACCCCTGATTCCGAGACCTCCTTCGGATTGCTCCAAACTTCCATCCAGCCTTGCTGCTGCTTCATCCACCGAGCTTTCCCCTCAGTCTCAGTCCAAGACTGCATACTTACGGACCTCCGCAGTGATCTACCCCAGGCTTCGGACAGGTGTAGTATCACCCGATTCAACAATCCCTCTTAAAAATCCTCTATACTGCTACTCTATACTCTATACTACTATTTTCTATAGGTACTTGTGTGAGTGTGTTGCATACACTGTTTGCTTGTATTTAATAAAATCACAGTTATTATTTCATATTTGGTGTGCTTCTTGACTTGGCCTGACCCCGCAGACATTGGGTTTAAAGATTCTGCTGCGTTGCCCTGCCTCTTGTTTTGCTAACTTGTGCTCTGAGCTAATTTTCCCCACTAATATTTGAGCACGTTTGGAATCCCTCATGGGACCCCCAGTACACAGTGTAACACACACACCCCACTACTGCTGCTGCCCAGTAGTTGTTTGGCACATTTAGTCTGGCTGTTCAGCAGAAGCCTGTCTGATATGGAAGACCCTACTACCAACACACCTGCCATCAGCTGGAGCATGCAGTCCCACCACTATGGAAAGGTAGTGCCATTGGTGGCCTGCTGAATTAGTTGAGTGCAAACTGTTTCACACTTTGAGCTCAGTTCGCAGCAAGTAATCTGTGGATCAAGGGGAAAGGAGGAAATGAAAACTGGGACATTCAAAAGCTGCTAAAAAATTCTGATGATAGAGCATTAATCAGCACTGTCCCTGCAAAATAGGGACAGTTGGAAAATATTTTCATGCCACCCATAAGCCACAGTATCCCCACCCACCTCTAAGGCCATTTCCGCATTAGACTGTTATAGTGCTATTATTCCACTTTCAACATCCTATGGAATCCTGGAGTTTGCAATTTAGGGAGAAGCCTCAAAGGCCCCCTAAACTGCAAACCCCACGATTCCACAGGATGTTGAAAATGAAATAATAGCAGTATAACAGTCTAATGCGGAAATGGCCTAACAAACGATGAAAATGACAGTGTTCTTATTAAGGACATCATTTGTTTTTTTCTTAATGTTGAATAGCTCTAATTGTTCCCTGATTCTCATTGACAGAGTATATGGGAACTGAATAACTGAGTCAGATAGAGGAAGTAGGAAATGAAATACTCAGGTATAATTAAACAATTAAAAATTAACAAGTCACAGAATCTCAATGACATCCACTTGAACATTCATTTCTAAGCAGATCAAATGTAAAATTGGTGACTGATAAAAATGTGAGTTTCTCAGTAAAACTAATGTCTTTTCCATAGGAATGGGAAGGAGCTAATATAGCACCGACTTTTTAAAAGAGACGGGCAGCACAAGTTGCCAGTTGGGAGTGGGAGAGCCAGAAAATCAAAGTTCAGTTTCTATTCTGTTGGGATAGACATTATAAGAATGAGTGAGAAATTGGCTTCATTGGGGAAGTTTAATGGAAAAACCCAATTCATGTATCCTAAACTGAACACAATGTGCAGTCTATAGTCCATACATTATGGAGCTTCGGACTGTTTTCTGTAAAAGAAAAAGAAAGAAAAAGAAAAGAAAAAAAGTGATTGATAGCATACAGAAGACTGAAAGACATGCCAAGAAAACTGCATACAAATTTAAAATGAGCAAAAGCACATTTTAGTCAATGGGTGTATGCATCTCAAAATACTTATCTTTGAAAAATTTCTCCCCAAATTGAAAAATGCACAAGCCAAATACATATAAATTTCTGGCAGAGGAAAAATGTTGTGCAGAATAGGCAGGACAAAACTGGCAGAGGAAAAATAGGGATTTCAATGGTATAAAGCTTGACAGACTTGTCCATGTCACCTATTCTGAATAAATGGTGGTGGGGGAAAGAGATATAAAGAGGGGCAGAAAGCAGCCTCAGTGAAAAAGAACCAGTGGAAGTCCTGCCTCACTAAATTTTGGAATTCTTTAAAAGGATCAGCTCATGTATGGAATGGGCGGGGTTATTCCTGAAGTTAGTATATGTTAGGACCTATTGTTGCAGGGGTATCTGTGTTGTACATAAGACGAAAAGAAATCCCAAATCCATCTTTTGGTGATACCTCTATTCGGCCAAACAAAATGTGAAAAGTATATCATGCTAACTTTTGAAGTTCACAGCTTCAGAAGGTAAAGGTGATTAAGAAATCATGTATGATAAGCATCGGCATATCATGCAGCCTCTGGGTCTCCTGAAGGCCCTTACCAGTACCCCAAAGTTCCCCAATCCTCAGACTGTTTTTTTAAAATTTTGGCATAATTTTCACACAATTTTTGCCCCAAATCCATGTAAAAAGACCCCACAAAAGGCACTGAAATACCCCCATGCACCCTACAACACCCCAGAATCATGTACTACTTGTCAAATATTGTTTTCTTCTACAGGTTCATTCAAAATGGTGACAGGAAGTGATTCATGTCATTTCCTGTTGCCATTTTAAGAGACATTGCAAAAGAAAACTGAGATGTTTAAGCTTGCCGGTTGGCTGGTCCACAGGGAAGTTTTTGGGAGGATTAGTTCTTGGGTGCCATACAGTTGTCCACCCTGATGTAACGGAAGGAAAGTGACAATGCCCCTTTCTGCATGAGGTTGGTGAATCAGTTCATACTGTTTCTTACTGGATTTTCTGGGCTCAAAACAAGGCGGACTTCCCCTCATTTCTTTCCACACAGCTACTGCGTATGTTCCATTCTGATTTGGAGGAGTGCGAGTTCATGAATACACACTGCCTCCACCATGGCCACTCCCGCTATTCCCTTCACCCCGCCCCATCGGCTGTGATTGACCCCCCCTTTTTTTTGCATGGTTTAGTAAGTCATTGCGTACGTGCGTATGTGCACAAGTCCATATTACTCCCGGTCCCTCCCATGAGCCCTCCCCTGACCACCAATTCGCATTGGCACGAATGTACATGTCTGTACCACTGTGAAAGTACGAATTGGATCGATCTGGAAAATTGGAAAACCGATTTCTTCCGGTTTTCAAATAGCGCACTTCACCAATACATGGGGGCGCATTTAGTCAGAATTATGTGCGGAACAAAGGTAAATAACATAGTCTGCTCCAAAGTGCAGAAGACCTCCGTGGCAAGACACATTGGCCCGCCTTAATAACCGTATGCTGAAAGGGCCTATATTGCCGTCACAGCTTCTACAGGCTTGCTTGGAGATCTTTAGGAGATATGTGTAGTCAAAAAGTGAGTTAACTACAACCATGAGCTAATCAGAAGCAAAGGCAGTAAAACAGAGGCAATACATTTTGAGTGCCCCATTCAAAGTTATGGAGAACCACCAACATGCAAGAACTGTGCTTGCTTCTATTCAGTATGAAGCCACTGGCAACTAAGATGGAAAAGTGCAGCCAGGCTCTCAGGGAAGCTTATGTGTTGTCCATTCTGGATATAATTTTAGGAACTAGAACCTGTAAAGCATATGAATTAAAGTCAAATCTGGTTGCTTTACCTTGAGTTGCAAGAGTTGTATGAAAATATACATAAAAAGTGGTTAGGCAATCACCAATACTTCTCCTGAATCAGTACCTATTCGGGACAATGTTCAGTTCTAGCAGCATGTAACTGACAGCCAGGGTGGCATAGTCGTTTGGGTGTTGGATTAGAACTCTGAGAGACCAGTGTTCAAACTCCTGTTCAGCTGTGGAAACCTACTGGGTGTTTTTAGGCAAGTCATACTTTCTAAGGCCCTTTCCGCAACTTACCTGTGTCTGGCACAGTCACGCGGGGATCACGCGAGCAGCCTCTTCCATGAGGCTCTCATGTCGCTGCTGCTTCTGCTCTGCAGGAGCTGCCGGCTGGCCAACAGACAACATGAGGGCTCCGTCTATTCCTTCCACAGCGCAGCCAGCTATTTTCCCAGGCTGTGCTGGAGGAGGAAGCGCAAAGGCCACAGATTCGGAGGCTCCACATGCAAGGTAAGTGTGTGTGGGGCCCCGGATCAATGCGCAATAATGCACCATTTTCAACTAAAAGCCAAAAATGATATAGTGCACGATCAATGCCTGCTGGCCCCGGCAGTGTTGCATGATTGTGAGGACATTGTCTGAAACGCTCCTCACAATCGCAGGATGCTCCGGAGGCCCTTTCAGATGACAAATGCCATGTGAAAAGGGCCTGAGCCTTGGAGAAAGGCAATGGCAAATCTCTTGTGAAAATATTTTGCCAAGAAAGCCCTATGATGGAGTCACCATTAGTCAAAGTTGACTTGAAAGTCCCTAACAACAGCAATGCTTAGTTATGAAAGCTCGTATTGATTTTCATGACACAGAATGATTATCAGATTTTGGAGCACACTTTCTGTTATGAATGGACACTGACTAAGAAATGAAGTGTCATTCTCAGGAAAAGAAAGTAAAATGGTAACTGATGCAGATACTCTGTCTTTAAAGTTAGGATGAATGTCACCAGGAAGCTGTATCATTACACTTTGGGCCAGGGAAAGTACCATATGAATACACAGAGCATTTCTGCTACAGTCCCCAGAAAAAAACTCATAAGATATGCTAAATTTTTAGGTGCATGGATCAAAGCTTGGAAATAGCTAGATACAAATAACAAATTGTTTATAATGGATATTCCCTTATGTGAAGGCATAACCAAGTTGCATTATGGCTGCAACTTAATCACTCCATTTCTTTTGCAGTATAACTGTTAACTTTTGTAATGCCTTTAGAGTTACAGGGTGTAGCCTTACTCAGTGCTGGAAGAGATGTATTACATGATTCAAGTGCTGCTTTGTGCTTGGCTTTGTCCTTTCACCTCATGCTATGTCATGACTGTTGCAATGATGAAAAGATGTATGAAAGGAAAGAATGTTTTCTACCACACAGGCCAGTGGCTTGTAGCAGTCAAAGGTCTGGCTTTTAAGTAATATAAAAGTAACTTTTTGTCCAGTTAAAACTGATAGAAATGTGTTTTAAAGTTTTAACTTAATGGTGACAACTTTGGAAGTCTTGACAATATGATAGCTTACTCTTGTAAAGTCATTTTCTAAGGGATGAATATTTTAAACAAAGAGTACACAGACCCTTCCTATTTTGTGCTGGCACCATAACGTAGGCCCTTTTCGCATGGCATTTTCCATGCCTCTTGAGCATCGCACAAATGTTAGGACGGTCCACATAACACACTCACATTTGCATGACACTCCAAGGCCTGGCAGGCACCGCTCACGCACTTTTTCATTTTTGGCTTTAAGGCAAAAATGGTGTGCGGTTGCACATTGCTCCCAGGCCCCGCATGCACTTACCTTGCATGCAGAGCCTCAGGAGGTGGGCTGGTCATGCTTCCGGTCTCAGTGCAGTCTGGGAAGGTCCCAGGCTGCACTGCTAAAGGAAGAGGCAGGAAGCTAGTGCGGAGCTGAAGAAACCTGGATGCGAGGGCCTCTCACAAGAGGCTGCCCGTGCAAGCACCGCACCCCAGCGCTGAGAAAAGGTAGGATGCAGAAAGGGCCATAGTGAAGTATAATGTCTCAGGTTCAAATCCTACCTATGTCACAAACTCACTCACACCCACACCCCTACTTTTGCAATGTGAACTTGAATGAAAATACTCACCTTACAGATCTACTATTAAGGAATGCAATATGTGTGCAGATGGCTGGAGGATTCTGGGAATTACAGCCAAAAAAGTAACTTTTCTAAGCTCTGTTCACCATTGGCCAAGCTGTCAAAAGTTGATGGGAACTTAACAACATCTGGAGTCCTACGGGTTGCCCAGATCAGATTCAGCTGGCTTTGTTTTGCACAAGCCTGCTGCTGCTCTTGAAAAAACAGCACAGTTGTCTGAACTTTTTCTTAGGCATCTGTCAATCCCAAAATGTCAAATATGAAAAATGGAAGGTCACTAGATTATCAGTATTGGGAACCCCTTCTAGTGTTTCATCTCCATTCAGGGCTCAAAGGCCTGTTTTTCAGACATATGATACACTAGTGTCACTGCCCAAAGGCAGACATTTGTGGGAATAGTGGCAGGAGGGGGATTTGGAGAGAATGACTGAGATGGACTACTTAAATTAACAGGCTAACAAATACAAAATTTCTCTCCTGAAAGATTTCCAGATAGCAATTCCAACTAGAAACCAACAATTACTTAATTATCTGAATATGTTTGATATAATTTTGTTTGAAGAGATACAGTACTACACAACTATACATGTGAATGGTCTTGTCATTTCTTCACTGGCAGTACTCCGCCTAGTGGGAAAGACTTGGAATGTAGCAACGGATGAATTTCCAGGGTGTAGGTCATTAGGGTTGGTTTTAATATTGAAATCTAGGGTTTAGCTGATCCTAAATTTGTTCAGTGTTTATTTAGTACTCTGTAAAAAGAGTGCTGAGAGTCAGCATGGTGTAATACTTTGGCCATTGGACTGTGACCCTGGAGGCCAGAGTTCAATTCTGCTTGGCCATGGAAATCCACTGGGTGGCCTTTGGCTCTCTCTCAGCCCCAGAAAACCCCATGATGATTCGCCTTAGGGTCACCATAAATCAGAAACAATTTGAAGGCACACAACAACAACAACAACAGGACGCTACGAATATCTGGCCCTAACTGGGTATTACTCACTAATTCTTCCCATCTTCCAGTGTTTATTATAATAATCTTACAACATCAACAACAACAACATCATCAACAACAACAACAACAATGTTTACTTATAATGCCCTTTACACTAAAGGGCAGAACAACAACATATACAATCAGAGACAAGGACATTAAAACAAAAATGCATCAAGTATCAAAACTGATATACATTTTGTATGTTGAGAGGTAGTAATTTGCTGCTTATAACATTTATATCCCACCTTTCATCCAATGAGCTTGAAGAGACAGCTTTCTTCCTCTCCATTGTAGGTCACTGCAACCCTGTGAAGCCATTCTGGGAATGAGAGTGACTGCCCAAAGTCACTAGGTGTGTTTCCTGGCTCAGTAGAAACTAGAAACTTGATCTTTCAAGTTCCAGCCCATCAGTCAAACCACTCTGCCATCTTGATTCTCTGTATATAACATCTATATTCCTACTCTCAGAAATGAAGGATCAAATGACAA
The DNA here is from genome assembly GCA_948472985.1 of Iguana delicatissima. Lineage (NCBI taxonomy): Eukaryota > Metazoa > Chordata > Lepidosauria > Squamata > Iguanidae > Iguana > Iguana delicatissima. Next base: position 664,004 of record CAOKZL010001099.1, on the reverse strand, counting down.
AAATTGGAGGGCCTCAAAGCCCTTGGTGGGCCATTAAGAACCTTTGTTTTTTGGACCTGCAAGGAAGACGAGGCACCAACTTAACCTGGAAGAAAAATCACTGTTGTCTGTTCCAGTCTGTTTCCAAGACTTTGCGAGCAAGTGATTGATTACACTTTTTAATTAGTTTCCGGGGCTACTTGATATGTGTTATATCAGATGAACAAAATTAATTCCCTGTTTAGAATCATGTCTCCCTTTCAAAACACTGTAGAGGAGAAAACATGAATGTTTCATTAATAAGAATTGTAGCATTTTGTAAGTCTTGAAAATATACAGACCATCTTCTTCCTGTGATCTTTGGTAGAAACCTGTTAAGGTATCAAAACATCCTGAGAGGGTTTCTTGATGGTATTTCACTATTTTTCTTTTACCTATAATATGTAGAAGGGCATTTTTAGAGGTGGAAAGGACTAATCTAGTCCAACCCTCTGATCAATAGCAAAATGCTGCACCTCCATGGTTCCTATTAGATGGCTATTTATCCTCTACTCAAACACCTCTAGTACAGAGAAGCCCGCCACCGCCACAAGCTATATATTCCCCTGTTGAACAGCCCTTGCCAATTAGGAAGATCTTCTAAATATTGAGCCAACATCTATTTCCTCGCAATTTTCACTCATCAGTTCTAGCCCTAGCCCAGTCCTCTGGAGAAGAGAGGATGTCTGCTTCTTCATTTGTGTAGCAGCCCTTCAAATATTTGAAGACAGCTCTTAGGGAATAATGACTTCATCTCTGTGGTTTCCAGCATGCATCCAAGTCAACTTTTTTGTCCAGGAAAAGGTAGGGTGTTTTTTTTCCCCTAGTGTTTCTGTCAATATTTTTTTTCTGCAAAGGTGGCAACACACAAGCCATGTTCACTGCTGCCACCACGACCTAGTCTTTGCTGCACACAGCCCAATTTTCAATTGCTACCACCCAGGGGTGTAACTATCAGTGGGATAAAATGAAGACATGAAATTTTCTCTTGGAGTTAAGAAACTTATGAAGAAAATAAAGAAGAAAATTCCTCATTCCTTAGCCTTTAATATAAACATGTATCTTAAACAGTTATAAAATCAGACTCTGTAGGCTGCAGGCTGTGAACAGTTAGATTTGTGTGTGGGCTCCGTGTACTGCACTCTAATGAAACTTATTCCATGCATCCAGTGCTACTGGCGGCTTCCTTGTCTCCCCTACCCCAACCCACCCTTTCTGTCTGATACACCAAGCAAGCAGGTAATGATATGGACACTCTGAGGGTATGTGTCATCACCAAAGAGGAAAAACAAAGCAAGCAGCATGTCTTTCGCTTCACTGACTTGAGAAATGGTTGCTGCGGCAGGGCAGTTACTATCAACTGGAAGGGCCAAGATAGTATAATGAAGTGTGTTTGGTGCTTATGGAGAAGTTTACTCAGAGTGTGTGTTACAGAATGAAGGTGAGGAGCTGGTGAGAACCCAATGAGGCAGACGGGTAGTAGCAGCGGACAATGGACAGATGGAAAAGCAGGAGAAAAGAGCATAGAGGCAATCATCCACATGGCAACAGATAGAAGACAAGGATGCACAACTTGAATCCCAGGAACCACATGCAGACTTCAATTGTTATTGTGTGCCTTCAAGTCTATTCCAGTTTATGGCAACCCTAAGGTGAACTCATCGTAAGATTTTCTTGGCAAGATTTGTTCAGACGAGATTTGCTATTGCCTTCCTCTGAGATTGAGATTGAGTGACTTGCCCATGGTCACCCAGTGAGTTTCCATGGCTGAGTGGAGATTTCAATCCTGGTCTCCTAGAGTCCAACATTCAAACCACAGTACCCATGCTGCTTCTTACCTCAATAGGCTGAGAATATTTCTCAATCAAAAAGTAGATGGAAATAGCCAAGAAATCAGACAGGTTTGTTTGATTTCTACAGAATTTGTTGCAAGCTCATGAGTAAGGGTTACTCCTTAAGAAGCAGTATACATGGGTCCTTGTGAAGCATATTTTGGAACTGTGAGGGCTCAAGGGGAAGAACTCCTACCACACTATTAGAACCCAGCCTCTAACATGTTTTTATGAAAATCCATAAGCAGCAACGTCTAAACGTATAATCAAGCTAAATATTTTCCTGCTGAAACACTGAAACCTGCAAATTAATTAGTGACTGACTTATTGATTACTCATTCCCCACTAAGAGGAATCTTGTAAAAAATAACATATGTTTATTTAGCCTTTTAAATTCCTACTTACAGTTTAGATCAACTGAATTTGTAACATAAGTAATCTTCCCTGGTTGCCATAGCAAAAGGACCCCCTCCCCACACCCTCAGTTGCTGAGGAAACCAGACAGAGGACACAAACAATCAATTACCCACTAAAAATTCAGAAATAACAGCTTTAAGGACTTTACAGTTTGCAACTGCAGGTTGGGTGTAGGCCAAAAGTGCTGGCCATATTTGACGGTTGTGGCTAAAACTTCTCAAATGCCTTTGTAGCTAAATGTGAAGACTGAACATTCATGCCTGTGAGTTTATATACTAAGATAAATATTTTATTTAGTATTAGTTCTACTCTACAGCATGTTGGGCTAGAGCTTACAGTGCTAGCTGGGATAATGACACACAGGTATTCTTGTGCTCACACACCTGAATGGTAGCACATGAAAATGCAAAGAATAGGCTGCATCCAATGGTAGCTTTGGACTAGCAGGAATCCCTTCTGCTTGCAAATTGGGAGCACCAGGCTTTTGTCAGTCCTCTGCAACTATGATCCCCTGCACTCTCTGAAAACCTGATCATGGGGTCTGCAGGCCCCCTGTGACAGTACGGGATCTGGCACAGAAGGCTGCTATACAGAATTGGTGAAAATCAGGGGCCCTGTCCTACACAAATGGAAGCATTAGCTCAAAACCACTATTGGATTAGACCAATGAGACAAAATCATTGAAGATTAAGTGATAATTGTTATATAATGCTGAAAGTACCTCTAAATACCCTACAGGCACCAGATTCTATCTGATCGTGGAAGCTAAGCAGGGTCTGTTACTGTGCTGTACACTCCCTATCCGTGATATTGTTTAACTGGCACATATATCAGTCATACATGTATGGCTGAAAAGCCATTTGGGCAAAGACAACTGGCTGTACACATGCAGAATTAGGTCAGAGGTGACTTCAAGGCATGGCCAGGTGATAAATTACCTGAGGATTAGTCAGAGAACTTGACTAAATGAGTTTGAGATTATCCTTTCAACAGCTCAAACCTAGAAAACAATAGCCACCAAAACTCCCAGACAAAGCCGATGTTCTGTAGCCTCCTTCCTACTGAACTTCCCCTTTTGTTTCCTTACCTGCCCAGACATTAAGAAGCTATCGCAACTCCCATCAACGCCTTGTCACCTAATGCTAAGACCATTAGCCAGCTCTGGACCTCTCTATCTTTTTCTGCCAGAGAGCCATTAACATCTTCCCCTTCAGGGCAGAAAAAGGTATTTAAACCTTGGCTCAGACTCTGGCTCTTTGTTAGCAATTAGGGTTCATACTGCACCCCAGACTTGGCCCTCGACCGTTTTTCCCTCGACTTTCTTTTCTTCAGGATTGGTAAGTATTTCTCACTTCATCCTAACTCCACGCTATCCAGTATTTCCCTCCTTTCCTTCTGTTAGCCTTATATGGTTGTGAGACTACTTGAATCTTGAATATGTTTATGATTTCCCCCCAGTAAATCATTCTTTTGACCTCCAACTGGTGTCTCTCAGTTAGTACTGATATACACAGGTGAAAAGGTCCTGTTGTTACTCCTCTCTCACAGGCCTCCTTTGAGCTATAATTACCCATCTTTCTACAGAGGCACTGGCATTTTGGGTGGACCCCTGAGTTAACCACTTTTAAGGGTAACAAGATCAGTCCTGGTTAGTACCTGGATGGGAGATCACCAATGAATACAAAGTGCTGTAGACTATATTTAAGAGAAAGGAACTGACAAAACCACCTCTGAGTATTCCTTGCCTAAGAAAACCTATGAAATTCATAAGGTTGCCATAAGTCAACAAGTAACTCGAAGGCATATATATATATATATACACACACACACAACATGAAGTGTTATTCTTTAATGCTGTAAGAAATGTTTGTCAAAATGACAGTAGAAACATGCTAGATCTTGTTCTCAACCTTTCATTTAAACTTTGTTGAGAATCCTGGTCCAGATGTTAGCCCAAAAATCCCAGAATTCTTCACTATTTTCTATGCTGGCTAGGGCTGCTGAGGCTTAAATCTGAAAACATGTGGAAGGTTGCATGATTCCCACACTTGATTTAAACCTGTTGGTTGAGATCCTGCATCAGAAGATGTAAAGCTCTGCCCAGGTAAAACTACTTCACGTTACCCTTCTCCCCTCACGTAGGATACCCCTTCCTCTTACTCCCCGCCCCCATACACATACACACACTCCAGGGCTATTTGATGTTTGATGGGGAGAGGGCACATCAGAGAAGTGTCTGGCTATGTCCCTATATCCAGAGGCCTAATCACAACACCATCTTCTGGGACCTCATCTGCATCTGGCTAAAAAGATATAGCCATTCCTTTGTCTGATGTTCCTCCTCATTAAATGTCCATGGCGGGACAGGAAGAAAGTGAGTCTTGAGGAAGTAGTGGTTGTTGCACAAAGGAGGTATTGAAGTCTTCCCTTCACAACAACCACAGGAAGACATACACAGACTTCCATTGGGCTTACAGATATGGATGTCACTAACAGGATGCCAGCCATTATCTCCAAAATATATTTATTTTATTCCCTCCCTCTCCGCCATGACAATAGGAATATCCCCATTTGATATAACTGTGGCTGGCATTCTCTTGGTAAATTACAATTGCATACATTGGACTTATACCATCACAAGTCCCTTTTTTGGTTGTTCTGGATGTCAGAATTCACTACCAACCATGCAACCAAAATTCTCCAGTCTCTCCTTTCTCAGCTCCAGCCCCCTTGGTTGGTAGAGAGCAGGGAGAACAGCAAGCATCATCTTCAAGAAACTTTGGAGCACCCTCAGAGATCCCTGTTGATGCCTGTCATTGTGCACCCAGCTATAAGAAACAGTGGACACTTGTCTTCCATTCATCACTGAAAGGAAATGGCTAGGGTTTGGGGACTGCAACTGAGAAAAGGAGAGCTTTGTGAGGAGTTTGGACAGGAGACTATTATAGCTACATCCTTTAGCCACATCTGCCAATGTTGGATCATGGCCTATGTTATTTTAGGATTATTTTAGGATTGGAAGGCTTAAATCCAATTATTAGTCTAAACCAGAGTGAACTTACTGAATGAAAGGAAATGTATATATGTATATTGGTTCAATAGGGCTGCTCTTTTGGGGACTGATAATTGGATGTGGGCCAAAAATATATTGTCAACCATTTAATATGGGCATTTGATATACTCACTTGACAAATTGTCCATCTGCATACAGATACTCTGGGGTGTTCTTATCACACAAACAATAATGCATAAATGTCCTTGCAGTGTTACCCTTTCACTCATTGACTTCCATGGCAGTAGGGTGGTGAATTTTACACAAGCTATCCAGGGTGCTAACTCTAATCTGCTCACCAGATGGGATCAGAACCTTGGATAGCTCATTTAAATGTTGGACCAAAACCCAGACCAGATTCACCACTTCACTGATGCAAAAGTCATCAGCTGCCACTGCTTCCTCCTTGGCTCATTGTCCCTGCTTCTGAAGCCAAAAGGCCATTCCTAGGAAAACAGTGGCTGAATTCTTTTGGAAACCCTTCAGAAAGGTCTCTATTTTCTAGGTTACCAAGATGGACCCTTGACATTTTTCTACCTGATAAAAATGACAAGAGGACACCTTTTTCTCTCCTTCCATGTATGAAGATCAATGATGGATTGGAAGTTTTCACCCAACAGTTGCAATTGGATAGCATGCTGTAGTATACTTGAGGGCAGCAGGTTAACTTAGACGATGTAGGGCAAACCAAAGTGGCACCCTTAGTCCTGTCCTTCAGTAGCTTGCTACTGTTCCCTAAATGATGACTTCTAACCTCCTACCTTCTCTCAGATGATCACCTAGCTCCAAATATCCAATAGTCATGGATGAATTTCTAGAGAATTTTGAGTAGCATCTTCTGTGCAGAGATATACATTTTAGCAGGAAAACAAGCCATGTGTGCCTATGAAGTTATGTTGGTTAAAATCTCTCTCCAGATATTCAGGATAGCCACTGGATAGTCCTGTTTTGTGCCTAGAGGTAAAGAATTTAATATTTCGCAGATAGGGTAATGTAAAAGGACATACTGCTCTGCTCCTTTAAAATTATTATGGATTATTGTATTCTGATTTAGAGATAATAAGTCTCTGGAGTACTTTAGAGCTACGATCTTCATTTCATGTGGCTGCACAGAAGCTCTAAAATTGCCATGATACTCAACACACATTGGCTCACTTTGAAGCTGTTTAAAAGATTCTGAACTATCTCAAAGGCTTCCATAAATCTATAATGACTTTAAATCGGAATTACTCAAAAACCCAAGGCAATCTTAATCATCCGTTTCTCTGTCATCATTCCGGGGAACTCTTAAGAACCAATTCAGGTCCCAGATTGCATTGCCAGAAATAAATCAGCTTTCCCTATGAATAATCAAAGTGATCAAAGGAATGCACAAAATACAATTTGAAACAATTAAGAAAACAGAATTAATTAAAAATGGTTAAGAAAACAGAAGTTATCCTGATGTGTGGCCTTTGAACATCAACTTCCGCTTGACGTAGTATAGATAGATTTTGACAAACTGACAAATAGATTGATATGCTTGTGATGTTGTTACTTCTTTATCACAGAGAAACTTTAATCAACAAAAGAAGTCAATAGCGCCCTGTTTTAATATAACTTCATAAGAAAAAACATTGGAACTTTAAAAATACATATCTCACTAGCATTAGAATGATCTACTTGACCCATAATAACATTCATTTTAGGGAAAACATTTTTCTTTGTCAAACTTGGACATTCGGCAAAATTGTGAAGAATATCATAATGTAATGGGACTTGTTTCTCCATGAACTTCTCTTTGCCTGTGTCCTGCTGCATGCCTATGAAGGGCAAAATCAATAAAAATTGAGTTAATGAAAAAAATGTAAATAAATGAAAACAAATACATATATTACCTACCCAACTCTCCCTGCTTAGCTGCATGTATTGTGAGTAAATATTGGCATTATGAAGACATCAAAGGTCACAGCTTGTCCTTTCCAAGAGATGTGTTTAAAATGTAAATTTTATATAATCCTTGTGTACTTTTACCAGCAACTTTCTTTCATAAATATGAATGAATCTCTGTGCACAGTTTAGAATGTCAGATGGTCATTCAGCTCTATATTTGTCTGCAATTCTGTGCAGAATTATTTGGGTGTCTACCCCATTGTTTGATATAGAGCTTGCTTCTGAGTAAACCTACATTCATTTTGGCAGCCTGGATTATGGAGAGTTATATCTGGTTCTTTATTAAAAGCCTGTTCTTTTTCTTTTGTGTTTATTTTATATCGTCTCCTAATTTACAGGTTTGCAGTGGTGAATCAGAGGTGGACAATGACGGTAGGCCTAGGAACCTATTTTCTGTCTTCCGCACAGCTGAGAGCCACATGGACTGCCAAAAATCCCCATCACCAGTGGAAGTGGCCAGAATTTTACTGGTTTTGAAAAATAATTTAAAAAAAAAACGAAGAAAGAAACAAACAGGTAACAGCTTATGAGTCTCCATTAGGTCTGGTTCCTAAAAAGAGGCCTGGTGAATATTGACTGATTTCACCACTTGTCATCCCTCAAAAGGGACTCAATTAATGATGCTGTTCCTTCAGACAAAGGTGTATCTAGCATAAATAGCGCCTAGGTCAACTGTGGAAGTTGCGCCCCTACCTCCAGGGCTGCTTCTTTCTTATCAAGGTCCTCCTCCTCTGCTGCTAAATCTTCTGGCACGGCTTTTTTGCACCCCCTTGGCATTGGCACCCAGGGCACATATCCTACTTGCCCCACCCTAGATACACCTCTGCCTTCAGAGTTATGTACACTTGCATACACTTCTTTTGATGTAGAAGTTAGGGGGATACATGAGCATGGGGTTGGAGCTGAGCTGGCAAAATGCAACATTCTGCATTTTATCTGCTGCCAGACCACTCTAATGGCTTTGAGTTGTTGGGTGTCCCATTTGACAGCATGCTCTACATGGACCAGGATTTGCCTATGACCTGTTTGATATCATGTGCTATTTTCAAGAGGACCAGCACCTTCACAGAGTGAGCAACTAAGTTTGAGGTAGGTGTTGCCCATTATTTGGATGATTTCCTTTCCATGGGCTGCTTTGAAATGGGCCATTATGCCTTCTCAATGGAACAACTTGTCTCACCCATGCATGAACTAGGGCTTTGGCATGGGCCACTGTGCCTTCTCAATGGAACAGCTTGCCTCACCCATGCATGAACTAGCACTGTTATAGTGCTATTATTCCACTTTCAACATCCTGTGGAATGCTAGGACTTGCAGTTTACTGAGGCCAAAGAGCTCTCTGGCTGAGAATTCTAAATGCCCCACCCTGAGCAGCCGTAGTTTTGTCTATTGGGCAGAGCACCAAGCGTGCAATGATCATTTTGGAACTCATCTGGGATTGGGCAATTTGGCCACAGTTGGGTGGCAAGGCAGAAGGAACCTCAGGGAGCCATTTTGCAGTTGGCCATGTTGCTGAGACAGGCATGGCCTAGGGAGGGAGCTCCAAGGCACGTTGATACAATCCAATGTAGAGTCAATAGAGAGCTCAGGAATGCCCTTGCCAAGGAATTAGGCCATTTTATGCCACACCCCCACATCATATTTCAGTGACCTGAGCTCTACAGAGTGGATGAGATCCAACTGTCTGCAGAAGGGAACCAGATATTCCTTGGAAATATGAAGCAGGGTGTGAGAGCCCTTTTGGCCAGCCTGGTGGGGGATAAGGACTAAGCCAATAGTTGTCTCCATCTTTTGCAGGTAATGGGGTGAGAGAGTAAGAGTCTGGTGAACATATATGGCACCCATTTGGTGAAGGGGAGTCCTCTGGAGCTGCCTCTACATGTTGTGAGACCCGGGGAGGGGAAGGAGACTGTCCTTTGGCCTGGTCCAGGGGTTTAGCCCTCACTTTAAGTCAAGTGACCTGTGGTTGCATTGTTGGGTTGGCCTTCCAGTAATTGCCAGAGGAGTAACCCAGCTTCGGGGTTCTCCTCAGGGCTCAAGTGTATTATCCAGGGAAATGGTCTAGGGGAGATCCCTGCCTCAGCTGCTTCCACATTAAGCCTCCTCCCCTTTTGTACCTCTCAGGAGATAAAACCTAAACAAGTAATAGTTTAAATAAAGTGGTCCATATTTCAACCCAAACCTTGTTGTGTAGGCTTATTTCATGGATTGGTCAGCAAACATCGCATCATTACTGATGATGGCAAGACCTTGTCCAGGCAAAATGACTGATATTCCCCTCCCCTCAGCAGAAAAATGTGAACTCATTCTTTTTTTTTAACAAAAAAAGGGGGAGGGGGACACAAATAAGGCAATAAGGTCTGAGCTCTGACAAAACCCCAGAACAAAAGAATTCCAAAACTTCAGAACAAAGGCTGAGAACTCCTTTCTAATGCCCCACCCATAGGAAGCCTTCTGTCTGTTACTGATATCATCCATTCACTCATTGTTTTTAACTTATGGTCCAGATGATATTTGCTTGGAATGTTGCACATCTACAGAATTTCTTTGTTTTTCCTGCTCTCCAACTGTTGATAACAATGATTCTCCTCTTCCTCCTTCTCGATCATCATCGTCATCATCATGATCAGCAGTCCAGGAATAAATTTGTTACCATATTCTTGTCTCTTGACTGTGTGAAGAAGTAGCAGTTTTTGATCCCATCTCTCCACTCTAATGTAATCTGCCTCCTCCCAATCTTCTGCCATTGTGTCTCATTTTACAAAGGGGACAAATATTTTCCTGCCTCTAAATCTGGGGCTTTAACATGGAAGAGCAAATCTGCTAGTTAGCAAGAGTCCGGGATCTTTACAGATCTGTGTGGTATGGTTCTACCCACATATTTAGAAGTCTTCACACACACAACAGTCCTTGCTGAAACAACATAAATCATCAGTGCCCCAAAGGAAACAAAATATCACCATGCAAAATGGAGGAAACACAACAACAGATAATGAAATAGATGTGCAACAAAAAATATGGAATGCAGAAACAACAGGAGTATGATATCCTATACATCCATTTCACTTAGTTTAGTGGTCTTTTTGAGCAGGGGGGGCACAGGACAAAGCTCAAGCTTTTGGTATTACAGGAAAGGGTTGGGCAGGATAGCTGTATGGTAATGAAAGAAGCAATATTTTCTGTTTTCTCTTCCCACTCAAGCTACCGTGACAGCAATACTGTGCTAACAGCAATGCTCAAATGCTCTCAGCATGGGATTCTCTGACAAGGAACCAGCGTTAACAAGCAAAGACTTGACTTAAGGAGAAATGAAAACTCTGAAGCCTGGGAATGAATGTGATTATTTGTTTGTTTGTTTATTTTCAACACCTATATACCACTTTTCATTTAAAAAAAAATCCTGGTGATTCACTACAAAAACAGGCACTCCAAAAACAGATAAAGTGACAAAACAATAAAAACACTAAAACAATTAAAAATCCATCAAATCCTTCATTAAAAAAAACAGATGTAACTGATATTGTTAACAACTGGGAAAATGCTTAGGTAAAGAGTTGTACTTGATGGTGTGCTGGAAGCCTGCCTTAGATTAGCCTCCCAAATGAGGAGCTGCAGAGCCTATTGGGCTTCAAAGGTCATCTCCAGTGTTTAGTCCCACCCTTCAGACAAACACACAGAGCCTCTTTATAGAGGTATGCCTTTATTAGTTGCAAATGAATACAAAAATAGGAAAACAACAGGAAATTTTGAACGTCTCTTTAGAACTTAGCCAAATAGCAATAATGAAGAAAACAATGATACATTGTTGAAAGTTTGCCAAATAAGTTTGCAGAAGCTCAGTCAAAGCTGGCTTTAGGCCTAAATGAAAGTGGTCTGCAGTTTTGCTTGTATGAACATAGCAGCTTCTTGATTTTCCTTTAGCTCCCCAGGGTATGTCAGAGCTCCCTTGAATACCATTGCTTTTTGAGGTTCAGAACTGACTTTTACAAAGACATCACAGATCTGGGGGGAAACAGGTCCTCTGAAGCTCCAGCACACATGGATCTCATCAGATGATTCTTTTGGATTCTGTATTAATAATTCCCTCAGTTAAGTAATTTTGAATTATTACTGTTCCTCACTCTTCCAGGCAGGTAAAATAGCAATACCTATTATGAAAAACTTACCTGTTGAAAGAAAGTATGGCTATGATAAAGCAGGTTGCATATTAAAATTTCTCCCTAATGTCAGATAACACTGTATTGATTACATTTTCATGATGGTACCAGGAACATAGAGGGATCCATGACATTGTAAAACGCACACCCAAAATGCTTTACATGTCAAAACTTGTGCAATTCCTGCTTTTACCAATGATCCAATATTTGTTTAAATTTTCAAAATGGAGAATTAAAAGTTATCTGCCTTTCATTGCCATTCCTGTTTCCAGCAAGCTGAAGGACTGTTATCATGTATTCTGACGTGCTCAACACGACAGTTTTCCCAACTTTTCCCACCTCCCAGGTAAGATCACAATACAATTTGCAGATCGCATAATTCTAAGGCTTTCATTCCTCCACTCTCCCTCCCCTGGTTACTTTTCAAAAACATATTTGTTCAACAAATAAATGTGTGATGTTAAAAAACACTCACAGAGACACTCAGCACTTTTGGCTGGCACCCCAGTATAACCAGTCTTAGGCCATTTCTGCACTGCACTGTTTTAGTGCTGTTATTCCACTTTCAACATCCTGTGGAATTCTGGGGTTTGTAGTTTACTGAGGCCAAAGAGTTCTCTGGGTGAGAATTCTAAATGCTCCTCTTTAAAGTCCAGAAATGGCCTTAGAAGGCTGCAGATAGTCAGCACCAGAGACAGTCCAAGATGGAGCAACTTATGAAGTCAAACCAACAGCAGAAATCTTAGAAGAGTGGTGTTAGAGCAGTGATTTGATCTTTCAAAGATTTTGGATTTTATTTCCTAAAATTTCAGCAAGCATGGCCAATGGTTCTGGGAATTGAAGTGCAAAACATCTGAAGGCTCTGAAGTTAAGAATTACTTCCTAAGAGCAATATTACTTCCAGCACTAATCTGAAGCCAATTGCAAATTTAATTAGTTCTCCAGTCAGGTTAGTGTCTCAGGCTACATCTTCTTACAAGAAAATTGCTTAGGTTATGAACTTTATGAATGTGTTTGGCTTCATGGAAATGGAAAGCTTCCAGTTTGTTCCTGAGGCTGCCATAGTATCAGGGAGATGGACCCATGAATTATGCCTACTCAGAATCTGAAAACAGTGGCACTGGTGGCCCCTATATTTGCCTTTACATGAGAGCCAAGTTTGGTTCTCTCTTCCTGGACTTAGTTTTTTTTCATCTTCTGTTATCATCAGATGCATGTTCTGATAAACCTTGGAGGCCAGTAGGTCTGTTTTGGGCTTGAGAAAGATGAGGAAAAGGGGCAGGAAACAAAGAAAGGCAAAGTAAAGGAAACAGGAAGCAAGAGAAAGAAAATATAGCAAGGCTATAGAAGTAATTGGAGAAGTAAAGTTTCGAGATGAAACTCATTTCCCTCTCAAATACTATTTTTTTAAAAAAAATCATAACTTTTCACCTTATGGAGAGCATCTCATTGATGCTGTTGTCTGCTGCAAATTTCTCCAACCTGGTGCTGCCCAAATATGCTGAAGTTTACCTCCCATCATCCATTTTGGGATGGGCTTGACATCCAGCACATCTGAAGGGCACCAGAGTACAGAAGCTTGTTTTAGTAAGTGGACTTGCTGGCTGGTTGCTCTGTAAGCATATCTATTTCCAGGTATTTGTTTTTAAGGATACTTCTGATCTCACTTCAATGAGGAGGCTGATTTATTATAATTTATTATACTTTTAAAAAAAACGTATTGGAACCCATATCTGCACATATATTGTCAGTGATAAGGCTGGGAGTCTTGCTTTTAGAATGGAAGAATTGCAACACTTCCAATATTTTTTCTACCAGAGAAATAACACAGGAACCATTACTGAAAAGAAGGTTTGTTTTACAGGAACCAGATTAGAGCAAACTGAAGCATAAACTGCCACAGTGTAGATTTTTTGCACTTACTGATATGTTGACATGTAATTTGTCTTTCACAAGTTGGGAGAAAAAAACCACTTGAGTCGGCATTTTAAATTATTTAAATGATTATTCAAGCTGACATACCTTTGTTCTTCATCTGTGATTGGAGGAAGCAAAGTTGACAGTAATGTTTTGGAGTGTCACAATCTGGGTGCGAGGATGAGGCTGCCCACTTTGAGACAGGCTAAAATGTACCAACTTGACATATTCCTACTGGCAGCATCATTTTTTCATCTCACACAGAAGGAACATACTGACATGTTATGGTTTTGACAGCCTACCAGGGAAAGAAGGAGAAAAAAAATCTAGTGCACTTACCTAGCAACTTATATGCAAACACACTGAGAAATATCACCCACTTTCCCAAAGATCCACGCAATTTTTTTTATTATCATTGACAATGCAGTTGGAGCAATATGGATTTTTTTTTCCATGCATTTTATTTATTAGGAAATGCTTGGGGATGTGGTAAGGTTTGAAAAGGGTTTTCATAAACAGAGAGAGGACGGGCAGTAAGGACTTTGGCTTTCAAAAGAGAACTTTCTTCTCTAGCCTCTACACTATAATATAAAGTGTTTGTCTGTCTGTTTGCTGTGCTGTCCTATACAAGTCCCCATATTTGATTACAGAGCCACCCAACCAGTATGTTATCTAATGGGACCAAAACAAAGACCAATCTATCAGCCACTTTGGATTTCAAACAAACATTTTGAATTTATGTTTTCTGTTGTTGCTGTTACTGCTCTAGAATTCATATTTATGAACTGATTTTGATCAGAATTGACATTCATTTGTAGGTTGATCCCCTCAAACATTTTTGTGTAAGGCTAGAACCAAGTAGCAAACTTTTTTCCCCCAGAAAACTTTTGGCTTTGGTCACTTTTTCACTTTGTCTGAAAAAAATATTTTGTTGTTAAGTGCTACTACTCAGCTTTTGTTTCCTTCAAATCATAAGGGAAATCATCAACATCAGCACAAACAAAGCCAGGCAATTTTGAAGTTAAACATATAGGGTTATTTATTTCCCTGTGTTCTGTGAACAACTGGTTAAGGGACCATCCACTCAGAAGTTTTTCTGTTGGCATCACATTGAAATGAACAGGAGTAGAGCAAGAATACTGCAGCCCAGCAAAATATCTGGCCAAACAAGTCCTCTTGTATTGCTCCATTCATTACAAAGACATTGCTGTAAAGCAGTGGTTCTCAACCTGTGGGTCCCCAGATGTTTGTGGACTTCAGCTCCCAGAAGCCCCAGCCACTATGGTCAATGCTCAGGGCTTCTGGGAGCTGAAGTCCAAAAACATCTGGGGACCCACAGGTTGAGAACCACTGCTGTAAAGAATGAAACAGTGCCTGACTGAATAGTTGGCAAGATTTGACATGTCATTTCCCCACAGCTTCAAAGCCACAGGAATGGTGCTGAGATGTCATTGCTATCAGATGACAACAAATTATCTAGTCCTTCTCTAAGATCAAGAGGCCAAGAGACAATCCACTGAGTACTAATCCTCTTCTAATGCCACCATAATGAATGGATCTATGGTTAGTTCAGACTGGCCTGCTGTCCAGTCTGGCACCCTCTAGATATTGACGCAACAAACCCCCATGCTTTTCTCAGCAAGCTCAAGGTACTAAGTGTTTCTGCTGTTACCTAAGAATGACTAAGTGTACCCCTGTTCTCTGCCAGTGCAAACTTGCATACAGGCTTTTAAACAGATTTCTCCCATATGTCTTGGGCCATAAAATGGAATCCAGACTGGCTGTTATTTGGGCAGCACAAGTCTTCCTTCTTTCTTGTAGCATCAGTCTTGTTTCCAGCACAGGGGTTAATAATGTGAAGCTTAATGATGTTCATTTGTTTTACTTATCTAAAGCATTTATTAAAAGTATCTTCACCTCTTGACATATACAGTTTACCCAGCCATTGTACAACTATGAAAATTAGAAATAAATATGCACATAATTTTATATAATTATTTTCTACCATTAATTTCTATAATTATTTCAGGCAAGAGGGATATATTCAAAAGAATACATGTCACCTCAGAAATGACCTTCTTCTTGGTTATTCTTCGTAGGTTATCCACTGCATAATGTTTACTCTATTTACTTATAGGATATAGAAAAATTACATGTATTTATTTATTCATTCATTTAACATTTACAAATGTCTCAGTGTCAAAGATTTTGAAGCCATAGATAGTTCTGGAGCCATATATAATAATTGAAAGATTCTGTGTTGGAAATTGACCACACACCAAAACAGGACTTCTTCTTAATCATGGAATACAAAAGTAGGAGACAAAGCAGAAGATTCTAGGAAAATTTGGCCTTGGACCAAGAAATGAAGCAGAACACTGATTGACTGACTGAATTTTCAAAGGCCAATAACTGTTTCATCACAAACACAGTCTTCAAAACAAATGAGTGTATACATGAACATCACCTTATGGCCAATGTAGAAATCAAATAGATTACATAATTAAAAGCAGAAGACAGAGAAGCTCCACTCTCTCTGAAAGAAACAGGACCAGGAGCAGATGGTGGCACAGACCACAAACTGCTAATGTCAAAAATTAGAGTAAAGCTAAATAAGAGCACTAAACCAATCATCATGCCAAACATTACTTGAAGAACATCCCCACAGAATTTTAATTATCTTTAATTAATTTTAATTTTAAAATTCAGTTTTAAAGATTATATAAAAAATAGATTTGCCCTATTAAGCCTGATTGACTGGGAGCCAGAAGAACTCTGGACTGAAGCCAGAGACTGAAGCCAGGAAGGAATGCAAAAAGACACTACTTATAGCCAAAAAAGAAAGAGATGCCTCAGTGGATGACAAATAAACTCTTCAAGTAGCTAAGGACAGTTAAATTGTGAAAGTAGACAGTGGCAAAAATAGGGTCAGAACTCTGAAGGCAACAGTTCAGCAATTTATGTGCATAGATAAAGACAACTACTTTAATAATCAATACAGAGAAATAAAAGATGGCAAAAAAAAAGAAAAACAAGAGACCTCTTACACAAAATCTGAGAAATCAAAGGGAAATGTAAACCAAGAGTGAGGATGCTCTACAACAAGCAGGATGTCGGGGTTGCCCTCCGTATTTGAGGGGGCTTTGACTGGTTGATGGGAATTGTAATACTCCATTGTCATTATCTCATATACTCAGCTACTAGTTGCAGATGTTCTTTGTTTTGCATTCTAGACATACCTAGCTAAAGGTGATAGTAACCAGGCAATGGGTCAGCCTGACCTAAGAAGCTGGCATATAGATATCCATGGGAAACTTGCATAGTATAATTTAGCTAGCTTTGAATTTCTTGCCATTCTGATTCACTAACGTCTGCTGTCTGTTTCATGCTCTTCAATAAATCTTACTTTTGGATGTTTATTGTCGTGTGTGTGAATCTGATCCTGTTAGAGTGAATCAGAATCCACAAATATGCATCAAACAACTGAGCAAGAAGAAATCTCTTCTGATGAGGAGACAAACATTGACAAAATAGAGGATGGCGGTGGCTGTGCCAGTTCCTTGCCTGCTGACACTAAGCCCACAGTCCGACTTTCAGTCCCAGTTGGCACACCCAGTGCTGAGGGCCAGGCCTGGACCTGGGGCAAGATGCCAAAGACCACAGTTTGACAGTGTTGGAGGGCTGCCAGGTGGGAGACCTCAGCACATGAACTTGAGCTCGTGGAAGAGATTTTGGCCAAATTAGAAGAAATGGAGAAAAAAGATGAAGAAATGGTGCGACTCAGGACCCTTATGCAAGAGATGAGAGACATGGGCCCACGAATGGGTAGAACTCCGGCCAGAGGACAACGCAAATCAGATGCAGGACCTCCAATTACCAGACTGCCAGCAGGCAGACAGCAGGTCCCCCCAGCACAACCCGGGGCGCCACTCCCGCCACCCGCAGCCCCAAGGAACATCGGTGAGCTAAAAGCTTCCTTTAATGGAAGCAGAATGAAGCTTTCTTTTTTCCTCACCATGGCATCGAATTACATGCTCAATTATGGACATTTGTTTCCAGATGATGCAGCTCGTATCAGATACATTAGCCAGCACCTGAAAAGTGAGGTGGCTGATTGGGTGGCGCGACTTTATGATACTTACTCGCCAGAGACTGGGAATTTGCAACTGTTTATGAATCATCTGCGAGAACGTTTTGAAGACCCTCATCTCCAGGAAAAGGCTAGATACCAGCTCAAAAAACTGAAACAAGGAAAAAAAGATGTTGGTGAGTACTCTAGGAAGTTCCGAAGTCTAGCAGCGAAGGTCCCTTGGACAGATGAAGTCCTGACAGAATTTTACAAGGACAGCTTGAATCCAGTGATCTTACATGGCTGCCTGACCCAGGGGGATCCCAACAGCCTGTTGGGCTGGATAAAATTAGCCACTGAAGTTGAGGGAATATCACAGTCCGTCCAACTGACATGCCAGAGACAAGCTCAAGACAAGCTCAACAGGGGAATGCATTACATGACCAAGTTGGAATAAAAAGATGATGGACACATTACATAGAAGAACTATATAAAAGAAATGAAAGGATGATAGATTTATTCAAGGAAGAAGCATTTGAATACAAACCTAAAATTTTAGAAAGTGAAATGAAAGATGCACTCAAATCACTTGGGAGAAATAAACCACTAGATTCAGATGACATACAGGACAGATGGATAGACTCCACCAAGGATGATGTTGATGATGATGATGACTTGGAGATCTCTCACTGATAGGGTCACCAGAAGACAAAGTTAACATGACAGCAGTTAACAACAATAGTGAATTAAAACCATCAAACATAAAAAATAACAATAAGACTATGACTTTAAGAAGGAATCTGGCATGTAGCAGAGGATGGGAGGACATGATGGGAACAGCAACACATAGTGAGAAATAGGCTGGGTGTCTGAGGAGATGGGATGTAGGAGAGAGACTCCAGAGAAGCTTCTGTAAGCTTCTGTTCCTAGGATATTCACTGTTGTTGTTATGTACCTTCCAGTTGACTCTTAGGCCCTGTCCACACCAGGCAATTAGAACGGGGCAGTGCGTCCTCTCACGGAGGTCCTCTGCACCTTGGAGCGGACTAGGAGCGGACTACTTACCAGAGATCCACACCTCAGTCTGCTCCAAAATGACCCCAAGTGGTCCTCCAGCGTGTTTTCTAAAGACCACAAAAAACAGGTCTTTATTTTCCTGGAATGCGCTATTGCATTCCTGCTCCCTTGTGCAGATTCACAGGCTCCCACCAATGCGAGCCTGAAATCTGCGGAGGGCGGGCTTTCGACGTGGCAAGCTTCAGTGGTTGGTCGGCACCCACGACCAACCGGAAGTTGCCATTTTGGAAGCTGGAAGCCACCATTTTGAAACCGGAAGCTGCCATTTTGGAAGCCGGAGCAGTGCAGATCTACAGACCTCACATTGCTCCAATTCACCCTGGACCAAGGAGGAGCCCTGCGGAAGGGCTTCAGGGACAGTCCGTGTTGCTTCGGACCCCAGAAGAAGCGGTAGGTAATGGCACAGAGTGATTCCCTCACCTCGTGCAGAAAGGGCCTTAGACTCTTGGAAAGACTTATTCAGAGGAGGTTTGTCACTGCCTTTGTCTAAGGCTAAGGGTGTATGACTTGCACAAGATCACCCAGTGAGTTTCCAGGACTAAGCAGGGATTTGAACCCTGGTCTTCCTTGTTTCAACACTCAAATCATGACATCATGCTGGCTCTCAAGTGAATCAGTTATGACTGCCACTCTCAAATCTTGTTGTGAAATAAATTAGGTCAAAGCATCAGTCATAACCAATGCTATGTACAAAGCCTTTGTACTAAATAATATTCATAGTTGTTTGATATCCCTTGGGCAGTGGAGAAGCCCATATCTCAGTAGAGGAACATGTGCTTTTCATGCAGAAGAGTCAAGTTTCAATGTATGACATTTTCACCTTAAAGACTTTTGCTTGAGATCTTAGAGACCCTCTGCCTGACAGTGTATCAGTACAAAAGAAGGTGGACTAATGGTCTAATTTCAGGGTATGTCATACAAGAAACTTTGTCTATTACTTCCTGACTCTTTTAAGTCCAAATACAGCAGACATACTGACACTGGAGTGCATGGAGCAGCTTTCATGTGGACTGTGCTTTGTACAGCCCACATCTGCCCCCATCATTTCAAGTGCTTTAACACATCCATTCAAGATGTGATCAAATAGCACAGTCAAATAATTATATGGCCTATCAAGCAACAGAAACCCAGGTACCTAAACAAATTTTCAAGTGCATGCACTGTAGAAGGACGTCTGTTAAATGTGTATCTGAATCAACAACAGACCCTTAAATGGCCTTGACGTGTTTTTTTTCCCTTGTTCTTTTTAAATTCACAAAAAGATGGGCATCCCCTTGCAAGACTGCTAGTTGTGAGCAACTAGAGCTGGATCAGGAACAGGATGTCTAGACATGCACCTTGGGGACTATTTTGTACTGATCATAAAGAAATCATGAACAGATATTTGTATTTTTACAATAAAACTGTTTTATTCTGTGATCCAACCACCAACATCAGCTCTGTTTCCATAATATTCCCTATAAATCTCATTTTATGATTGCTTTTAGATATAATAGCCAGACCCAAGCTGAAAGCAAGACATAAGCCTGCTGCTGGCTTAGGAGCTTTGTCACAAGGGTAAATTACTTTGATACAATTTCATATTGTCTCTCCCCTTTTGTCAGGGAAATGAATATCTCTTAGATTCTGCTCTGCCTCTGCTAAAGCCTGTCAGTGGAATGAATTATCACCAAATTTTAATGTTCCTATATTGAGCATTTTTTCCTCTCATTATATTCTCACCACACATTTCTCCTTAATCTAGTGAGAAAAATTATAATATTAAAGAGAAAAATGGCAGAAAAATTTATTCATTCCCTTGATACTCTTGAGACAGGAGCCCAGGGCACAAATTATAGAAAACCATATTATATTAAACATAGTGATGAAGCAAGAATGAAGAAGGTTAAAACTAGTTAATTTTCAGAAGACTCTGTCAAAAGTGAACCCTTGATTCACCTCCAGGCCCTGAGAATGTACTTTGATCAGGACCACTGATGTCAGACAAAACAATGATGGCCCTCAGCGTGGTGTTTAACTACAAATCCCATCATCCTTCAACATTAGCTTTTCTAGTTAGACGTGATAAGACTTGCTTTAAAAAGTGAGCAAGACTTTGTTGGCCATTATGACATATAAATTAGATAACTGAGAAATTTTTACAACTTAATCTTAAACACGCTTTTGAGCATTTCAGTTCCTTTGAACTTGAGTCGGGGGGATATTTATCCTCAACATATTTAACATTACTGCATGTTTCCCAGCAGCATATTAATGGTTTATCTATGAACAGGTTGGTACATGCTTTATAAAACATTGGATTTGCTGGCAAACATGTATCAAGATGGAAGTCTCAAATGTGTATTTACAACTACTTGTCAAAGCCAGACATCTGTAATATCCTTTCAGAACAAGCAGGAAACACTGGATTTGAATTACATAATTTGCTGTCTGGTCCAATAAGTACATGAACTCATATGCATGATGACTTTAGTTTTAAACAGTGCCCTCAGGTCTATCATTTCTTCAGATGCTAGAACCTTGCACCCATGGATTTCGAATCATAGAGACTGTACAGACCTCAAATATTATCTAGACCAGCTACCTATCAGTGAAGGGAATCTACTGCTGGACAGGAGGCCATTCCATCTGTCTTTAAACAACAGACGAGGAACCTGCACATTCTTAGATATACTGTCCTACAGTCAGCTCATATCATAAGGAAATATTTCCATTTCTTGTTATCCTAATCTTCTGGTTCAGGTTCTGTCCTCTGAGGCATAAAGAACAAATTTGCTACGTCACCTATGTAATAGGCCTTCAGATATATGAATCACAGAGACCCATTGTGATGTAGTGGTTTGAGCACTGGACTAGGACTCTGGAAACCAAGGTTTGATTCCCTGCTGGGCCATGGAAACCCACTGAGTGATCTTGGGCATGTCACACACTCTCAGCTCCAGAAAACCCTATGATAGGTTCACCTTAGGGTCACCATAAGTTGGAAAGGACTTGAAGGAACACAACAACAACAACAACAACAATCTCTTTATTATCTCTTCCCTAAACATAACTCATTTAATCTTGCTCCCCAGAACACGGTCTCCAGGCCCATCACTAGCTTTGTCAACCTTTTCTGGGCAGATTACCTGACAATGGTAGTGAACAACTATAAACAACTATTTTCACTCTCCCAGAATGCCCCAAGTGCAGCTCTGACCCACCAGCACAAACAGCTTAGCAAAGTCAATGCTCTTGACCAAGGGTGCTAGATGCTAAAATTGCCAGTGCTTGAAAAAGTTATATCTTTGCTCTAAAACTACCAGAATTTCCATGCTGGCTTGGGTTTTCTGGGAGTGTTCATCCAAAAAAGTAACTTTTCCAAGCTTTGTACTGAGACCTCCATCCAACAGCATATAAACTGCAGTCAAAAGATCATATATACAGGTTAAAACATGTTAGTTCAAGAGACATTTCCATTTATTTTACTTGATAAACAAATGGATGTGGAAGGTATTTAGTTATGAGAAAAGATATATATTGCTGAAGGGCAGAACTCAAATAGCCAAGAAAAATATCTGCATAATCTCCAAAATAAAATGTTCTTCTAAAAGAAGGTGGTACAGGTGGTACAGGTGGTACGGGAATACCTGGCCACACTGGATGAATTCAAGTCTCCAGGGCCATATGAATTGCATCCAAGGATATTAAAAGAACTGGCAGAGGTCATTTCAGAACCACTTACTATAATCTTTGAGAAATTTTGGAGGACAGGAGAAGTTCCAGCAGACTGGAAGAGGGCAAATGTTGTCCCCATCTTCAAGAAGGGAAAAAAGAGGACCCAAATAATTATCGTCCAGTCAACCTGACTTCAGTACCTGGAAAGATCCTGGAGCAGATCATTAAGCAGTCAATTTCTAATCACTTAGAAAGCAATGCGGTAATCACGAGAAGTCAACATGGATTTCTCGAAAATAAGTCATGCCAGACTAATCTTATCTCTTCTTATGATAGAGTTACTAGTTTGATAGATGAAGGGAATGCTGTGGATGTAGCATATCTCAATTTCAGTAAGGCCTTTGACAAAGTTCTCCATGACATCCTTGCAAAGAAGCTAGTAAAATGCAGGCTGGACAGGGCTACTGTTAGTTGGATTTGTAACTGGTTAACCGACCAAAGCCAAAGGGTGATCACGAATGGCTGCTTTTCATCCTGGAGAGAAGTGACTAGTGGGGTGCCACAGCGTTCTGTCCTGGGCCCGGTGCTGTTCAATATCTTCATCAACGACTTGGATGAAGGAATAGAGGGCATACTCATCAAATCTGCAGATGACACCAAATTGGGAGGGGTTGCTAATACGCCAGAGGACAGGATCAAAATTCAAAATGACCTGGACAGATTGGAGAGCTGGGCCAAGGCTAACAAAATGAAACTCAACAGAGAGAGTGTAAGGTCCTACACTTAGGTAGAAAAAATGGAATACAGAAATATAGGATGGGGGACACATGGCTGGATAGCAGTACGTGTGAAAGGGATCTAGGAGTCTTAATAGATCACAAGCTGAACATGAGTCAGCAGTGTGATGCGGCAGCCAAGGAAACCAATGCAATTCTTGGCTGCATCAATAGGAGTATGGTGTCTAGATCGAGGGAAGTACTGGTACCACTCTACTCTGCTTTGGTTAGACCTCATCTTGAATACTGTGTCCAGTTCTGGGCACCCCAATTCAAGAAGGACATGGTCAAGCTGGAGCAAGTCCAGAGGAGGGCGACCAAAATGGTGAGAGGCCTGGAAGCTATGCCTATGAGGATAGACTTAGAGAGCTGGGTATGTTTAGTCTGCAAAAGAGAAGGTTACGAGGGGACATGATAACCATGTTTAAATATTTGAAGGGATGCCATGTAGAGGAAGGAGAGGGCTTGTTTTCTGCTGCTCCAGAGACTAGGACAAGGAGCAATGGATTCAAGCTGCAGGAAAGGAGATCCCACCTGAACCTCAGGAAGAGCTTCCTGACAGTCAGGGCTGTCCAGCAGTGGAATATGCTGCCTCGGAGTGTAGTGGAGTCTCCTTCCTTGGAAGTTTTTAAGCAGAGGCTAGATGGCCATATGTCGGGAGTGCTTTGAGGGTATTCCTGCATGGCAGGGGTTGGACTGGATGGCCCGTGTGGTCTCTTCCAACTCTACATTTCTATGATTCTATGATTCTATGAAGAGTTCTGTGTATCAGTGAGTGAAAAAAATTGGCCATTCCTCATAAGTGTAGACCAAAACTTGTAATCTACATTATATAGAAAACCAGGCTTCAAATTCCTACTCAGCCACTGAAACCTTGGGCAAGTCACATTCTCTCTGCCTCAGAGGAATGAAATGGCAAACCCCCTTTGAACAAGCCTTGCCAAGAAAACCCAGTGATAGGTTCACTTTAGGGCTGCCATAAGTCAGAAATTACTTGAAATCACACAACAGGGGCAAATTTAAATTCTTGAGGCAGGATTCAAATATACCTTGGGGGACATAAACATATTCACTTAGCAATGAAATAGTTTAGACTTATAAAAAGTGGATGTTGACCCATTATAAAAACTAATCTCATTGACCAGCATACTTTAAAATTCTGGAAGACCTATCTGAATTCATAGAAAACACAAACATGAGAAGGGGTGATATTATCACCAGGGAGGCCAGCTTATAAACTTTGCTCCTTATAGGTGCAATTTTTTTTAAAAAAATCCTTTTTTAATTAAAAAAAAAAAGGAGAGGGAAGAATAGCAATCCTGATACGAAACTCACAGTAATCTGAGGCCATTTCCACATGGGCTTAAAGAAACAGTGCATAGCGTCCTCCAGAGAGGACATCTGCACCTGGGAGCAGACTGGGTTGGACCTACTTAATGTAGATCCACACCTCAGCCTGCTCCCGAACAACCTGAAGTGGTCATCCAGCGTGCTTTTGAAAGACCTCTTGAAAGTGGTCTTTCAAAAGCACGGAGAGCACCATTCTGTTCCCGTGCTCTGGTGCAGATTTGCAGGCTCACACCAGTGCAAGCCTGTGATGTGCCGGGGGCAGGCTTTAGGCTGGCGAGCTTCAGCAGTTGGTGGAGAGCCTCCACCAACTGGAAGCTGCCATTTTCGTCCCCGGAGCAGCACGGAGCTGCAGCCACACACTGCTCCAGACCAGCCTGGACCCAAGCATTGAGCCCAAAGGTCCGGTAAGTACCGGCACAGGGCGATTCCCTCGACCCATGTGGAAATGGCCTGAGACACCTTTAAATGTATTCCTGGAAGGTGACATATAGGTGTTACCTCATTCATTGTAAGAAATAGTCAACCAGGAGAAGTTTTTTGTAGGGTATTATATCTCTAGAAGATAAGCATAAAAACATTGGGTCTGAAGGATTTACACCAGGTATCTCACAATCATAAATAAACATGATCTTTTGGAAATTAATGAAATTCAGGAAATGTGGCTACATATGTAGTGTTCCATATATGTGATGTGTTATGAATATGGCAGTAGGCAAAGCCTGACAATAGCTTGGTAGTACAAGTTGAAGCTGCTCTCAGGGCACAGAAAAATAAACCAATAGAAAGAGATGGCATATGCTTCAAGTACAGAGACAAAATCTACTCTACTTCTAACTAAAATCAGTCAACAAATATGCAAAACAAAACAATGTCGCAGAGACTGGAAATGTTCAGTATACATTCCAAAACCCAAGAAAGGAGACACCAGGGATTGCAGTAACCACAGTAACATTGCATTAATCTCCCATGCAAGCAAAGTGATCCTCAAAATTCCATTTTACCATATATGAAGTGAAAAATGTTCAAGCTGGATTCAGCAAAAGAAGAGCCACTAGGGATCATATTTCAAATACAGATTTCATAATGGAGTACACCAAAAAATTTCAGAAGACAATGTGCCCATGTTTTATAGATTACACAAAGCCTTTGACTGGGTAGATTATGAAAAACTATGGATCAGTCTTAAGGAAACGGATGTGCCTCAACACTTAATTGTCCTGATGTGCAACCTGTACGCAGGACAAGAGGCTATATCAGGAAAGAATACAAAAAACCAGAATGGTTTCCAAATGGCAAGGGAGAGGTCAGGCAAGGCTGCATTTTATAACTCTATCTGTTTAACTTGTACACCAAATATGTCATACATAAAGCAGGATTAGATCTGGAGGAAGGATAAATGAAAATTGCAGATGACACCATACTACCAGCAAAAAATAGCAAAGACTTGGAACGGTTACTGAAGATAGCCAAGGAAGCAAGGTCAAAGGCAAGTTTACAGTTGCCCTGTAAGAAAACAAAAATAATGTCCACAAATGATTTACATAACTTTAAAGTAGATAATGCAGACATTGAAATAGTTCAAGATTTTCCACACCTTTGCTCAGACATTAAGGGGAATGGAGACTGTAGTCAAGAAATCAGAAGAAAACTAGGACTTGGAAGGACAGATATGAAGGAACTAGACAAAATCCTCAAGTCTAAAGATATATCATTGAATACTAAAGTTAAAATTGTCCATGCCATTTTATTTCCAAGATCTGTATATGGTTGTGAAAGCTGGACAGTGAGTAAAGCTGATGGGGGGAAAATCAACTTATTTGCAATGTGGTGCTGGAGGAGACTTCTACATATACCATTGGCTGCTAAAAAGACAAATAAATGGGTCCTAGAGTAAATCAAGCCTGAAATCTCCCTAGAAGCCAAGCTGACTAAGCTGAGACTGTCATACTTTGGACATATCTTATAAGAAGACCTGACTACTAGAAAAGATGATCATGATTGTTAAGGTGGAAGGCAGTAGAAATAGAGGAAGACCACATTACAGATGGATAGACTCAGTCAAGGTCATGTTCCTTTGCTAATTTGGATTCTCTGGTCAGTGAATGTCTCTTGTGACATAACAACAAAAATAGACTCAGTAGCGGTACAGAAAGGTATTTTGCATTAAGAACCAGCTACAAATTCAAAGAACATTTGAATGGATAAACATTTTTACCAGTCAAACAGGCAATCTGTGGAAAATATTACTGCACATGGGCCCATGAATTCTGTGCCAGCTCTAGAAGTAATTCATAAGAAATTACTATTAAGCAAAGAACTGACTAATCAGGAAGTAGGAGACATTGTTAAAAATCTTTAAATCATACAGGCCCAAGTATTGATGTTGTAATATGTTTTCAACAGATCTTGGCTCTAGCTTTCAAACACCTTTAAAATGATATCACCTTCATGGATTAACACAAAGCTAGGCACTTCTAACTACTCTTCCCCTTCTTGTTGTGTTAACTTTATCAGGTACTTGCTACCTTGGAGACAGTTATTTTTCATATAACTAAGCTGCCAAAGTGCTCTTGGGCAGCCTTCAGGTGGATCCAAGGCCAAAGCCCACACCTGGAACATCTTTTCAAGAATACTATTTGCACATCAGAATTCTCCAGAACTGAAAGCTAAAGATGAGAGCAGTGCTCACAGACTAATTGGATTACTCCCCAGAAAAGTTTGCCCCTTGACATTGAACCTTATGCACCAGTGAAAAGATGCAGTCTTGGACTCAGAATAGAAGCTTCTTTTCCAAAGTTAATAAGCATGAACACAGGACAAGCTTTCATTGTGACCATATCATGGAGGAAAGAATTAAACATCTCTTCCCTTTGCATTGTGCTATAATAATGGACAAAGGTGTTTAATTGCTACTTACATTTTTTAAACAAAGAAATAAACTAACCTTATATGGTTACTAAAAACAATATTATTGTCATGTATAATTTGGCCCTCAAAGAATGGCTGGGGTTCTTACACATTCCCTAAAGCTTTGCAGTTTCACGGAGACGACTAACTTTCTCCTTAACTCCCATGGCTTGCGGTGGAAGTTAGTAGCTTCCATGTCAGTAGAAGGGTGAATCTGTAGTAGCGGCAGAGCCTACTTTGTGGATAAAATCCAGCACCTTGGTCAGTGCCTTAAAGTGCAGACTAAATTTGTGGGTCTTTCCGCACTGCAGTGTTATAGTGCTATTATTCCACTTTCAACATCCCATGGAATTCTGGGGTTTGTAGTTTACTGAGGCCAAAGAGCGCTTTGATTGAGAATTCTAAATTCTCCTCTCTAAACTGCAAATCCCAGGATTCCATAGGATGCTAAAAGTGGTATAAGAGTAGATTCAGTGACTCACTGATTTTGGAGCTGCCAGCCATCTTCAGTGCCACATAGTTGACCCTCTGATATACTGCACTCACTTGCAAATTATTTCCAGAATATTAATGCTGCAGATTGTAGATGCATGCATTTGAATTATTCTTCT
This sequence comes from Iguana delicatissima, assembly GCA_948472985.1. NCBI lineage: Eukaryota > Metazoa > Chordata > Lepidosauria > Squamata > Iguanidae > Iguana > Iguana delicatissima. The sequence goes on along the minus strand of CAOKZL010001099.1, from coordinate 636,232 downwards.
CCTTGTTTTACTGATCTTTCAGTGTTTGAATTTTGTTACAAACATTTGGGTAAATAATAAGCATTTGTTGCTATCGTAGTGTGCCTTTGACATATGGAGACCTTATAAATGAGAGGCCTCCAAGAGTCCTGGTCATCAACTGCCCAGCTAAAGCTTGTGGCTTCCTTGATCAGATCAATCCATCTGTAGTGCAGTCTGCCTTCTATCCTATAGCTTACTCTTTACCAAGCATTACCATCTTTTCCAATGAGTCATGTTGCCTCATCCTATATTCACAGTACAACCAGCCTCGGTTTAGCCACCTTTGCTTCGAATGAGAGTTTGGGCCTGATTTTTTTCTAAGACCTATTCATTTGTATTTTTAGCAGTCCACAGAACTCTTCCCCAATATCAGATATACCAATATCTGAACAAAAGAAGTTAAACCTAAAAATGTTTACATTGTGTTAAACAGTTCTCAGATTACGTGCATCCTAAACTAACCTTGCTCCAAATCAACCAACCTTCTTGCTTAATAAGAATTCAAAGATTTTTATGGTTCATTGAGCCGTCTGCTTATATGTGTGTGTGTGTGTGTGTGTGTGTGTGTGTGTGTGTGTGTGTAGTACATTATCAATAGAAACAGCCAGGTTGATCAAAGTGTACTATCTGATATCATATGGCATACAACAGCAATCTTCACCATTCATTATGGCTGTTGGGAGTTTGATTCCACGAACATCTGTAGGCATGCATGAATCCCACCACATCATTTCATCCAGGTAATCAAAGCCTTCATAATATCTAATGCACAACAGATACATAAAAGAGACACACAGTGGTTAAGCTTTAGCATAGATTAGTTGACTTCATTTCAAATTAGTCTTTTAAAATCTTTTGACATTGTAGTCACATCAACCATTTCCCATTCTTTTTCTCAGTGCTTCCAAAGAAAAGGATGAAGAGGTATTGGCTTTTCATGCAAAACTGTCAGTGCATGTAGATATGAAGTACAAACCATTGAACTGCTGCTATGTCGTACTTCTAAGGGTCCTTTCAGACTATGCAATTACAGCATTATGATTCCACTTTAAGTGTCAAACTTCTACTCTATGAAACCCTCAGTGAGCCACCACAGCCCTCTGGCTGAGAATTCTGAATACATCGCCCTAAAATGCAAATCCTAAGATTCCATAGAATGCTTCCGTGGAAGTTAAACTATTAAATTTAAGTTAAAAGTTAAATTAGAATCATAGTACTATAACTGTTTAGGAAACTTTTATCCCTATTTTAAATCACACATTATTCATGGTGGGAAGTAATTCATTTTATTCAGAAAGAGAGTGTTAAAAACATGTAGTAAGTAAGTAGGTTTTCATACAGATCTTGATCTTGCTTCATTACTGTTAATTGCTGTGTTGCATTCAGGATAAGCTGGTTTTGCTTAGATGACACTGAAATATACCTGAAACATTAATCATTATGGATAATTCCAGTCTTGTTGATTCAAATGGGACTTCAGTGCAACTAAATTGCATAGGATCCCAGCCCCCCAATATTCTGATGCTTAAGCAAAAGAAATTGTTTCATTTTAGATGCTTCATTTGTAAGTATAAATGAAATCCAGGCTCAAGTTTATAGAAAAATCCTAGGCAGTCATCACACACACAAAATTGGCTTTTAAAGGACTGAGAGGTTCTTATTACTCAAAAGCTGACATTTCAAATGAGACTGGCTAGGCAGACAAATATGAAGAATGACTTTCTCACAGAATGGTATCAGCTAATAACTTATTTGGAGAAGCCTGTTCAGTCTTATTTACCCTGGGAAAGCATAAGCCTGTATTGATTGTACTGTACTGGTGTTCAAAGGATAATTGCAGGAAGCACTGTTGTATAAACACCTGCACTTCCCTATAGGGAATGTTATTTTCATTTTCATTTCTTCTGAGTCCTGAAGTTGTCTACATATATTTCAACGCAGTACATAAGTACATCTCTGGTTTTTCAAAAAGAGATACAAAGGGTACCTCCAAATGGAGCTTTTATCCTGCAATGAATTGTGGAACTATATGTAGCGGGTGCTGTGCCCTACCCAGGGTTGTACAAGCAGGATCCTGTAAATGGGCAGCAGTATGCTGATCAGGAGGGAACTTAGGGGGCTTCAATGATTTAACAGGAGAACAGAAGATGGTGAAAGGACATGCAAAGTACTTATAGAAAATGTGAACAGGAGAAAATAATACCTGGGACATAAACAATAAAAATTCCATAAGCAGCAGCTGATTAGAGACAACCTTGCTTTCCTGAAAAATTTTTTCCTTTTCCTTTCTATAGCACTATGGTGCTCCACTTAACACTTGTGCACAACCATATCTCCCTCTCATCTGAAAAATTTGTGTTGTTTTGTTTTCATGTATTTGTCACATTTCCTTCCAGAAACCACCAACCTTTCCTAACTTGGTGTGAGGTGTTAGATTACAACTCCCACCATGGGAATGGAGTAATGAGAGACATTGGGAGAGCACCCTGTTCAGCAAGACTGGCTTATCTGGTCTTATCTGATCCTCTCTTACCCACTTTTCCTCACAGCAATCCTGTGAAGCAGGTTAGACAAGAGAAGCAGGCTAGACCCACAGCCCAGACCGAGTACTGGATTGGAAGTTGATCTCATTCACAAGCCAGAATCCAGTTGCAGGACTATGCTAGCATAAATCCAGTAGCACAAGAGGTTGAGATTTCTGAGACTGCATATGGGCTTTCCTAGTGGAGCTAATGATTTCACAAGTAGACATGTTCCTCTCTCTCTCATCTCCAATTTTTTAACGTGGTAGGTGGGGAGCTAAATGACTGTTGCACAACCACTGAGTTCAAGCCAATAGCAACTGATGTACAGTCAGTGGGATCCAATACATCTATAATGGTATATATTTATGCTAGTGTTACCCTGTTTTCTGGGGGTCCTGGGAGGGACACCTAAATGCACTCTCAATTAGACAAGTTGGGGAAATTAGTCAAAGAGCACAGGCTAGCAATACGAGAGGCAGGGCAACGCAGCAGAATCTTTTACCCAATGTCTACGGGGTCAGACCGAGCCAAGAAGCACACCAGGTTATAGGAATAAATGTGATTTTTATTAAAATACTAACAAGCAGAGTATGCAACGCAATCACACAGAGAACTATAGAAAAATAAAGGTTTGAGTGGGACAGAGGGAATTTTAAGAGGGATTGTTGATTTGGGTGATACTACACCTGTCCTGAAGCCCGAGTAGATCACTGCGAAAGTTCGAAGGTGCGTAGTCTCAGTACGTGGGACTGAGGGGACTGCTCGCCAAACCAAGCGGCAGCAGGACAGGATAAAAATCAGGAGCGATCCGAAGAAGCTCACCAAATCAAGGGCTTTTATAGGGAGAAATGTGACCACAGGCCATCCCGCATTCAGGAAGAACAATGAGTTTTGAGCTGGAGACAAAGCCTCAGAAAGGTCAGAATTTAGCATGTTTGAATTTGTTCTGAATTGACAATGGAATGGACAGTATGCAAACATAGAGTGCTTGACAGGTGAGGACACTTCTAATCAAGCTGCCTGCTTGGGGCAGGGAGTTCTTTTGTGAGTTGCATGCATACATAATTGCGCACTTGCCCTTGAGGTCTCCTGAAGCGTTGAGACGGCTATTTCTGGCCAGCCTGTATTGTTTGGAGTATTACGGCGATTATCGGCCGTGCCTGTCTTGCGAGCATGTTCTGCGGCCTCACAAGCACGTGGAGAGGGGTGGTGAAAGAAAGCCAAATTATTGATATCAAAATGATATCCAATGTTATTTCCAAAAAACTGGGATGGCAACGGAAATAACACTAGGATAAAACATATGAGAGCCAGTACAATGTATAAGAGCTAATGAGTTATAGCGGTCTGAGTGTAGGGCTACAACTCCAGGAGAGCAGGGTTCAAATGCTTGCTTAGTCATGGAAAGCCACTGGGTGACCTTGGGCAAGTCATGCTCTCTTAGCCTTACACAAAGGTGATAGCAAATCTCCTCTGAGGAAATCTTGCAAAGAAAACCTGATGACTGGTTTGCTTTAAGGACACCAAAAATTGGAAACAACTCGAAGGCACATAACAACAAACAGAACGTGTAGTAAGAAAATAGACTGTCGTGTTCATCTTTATCTTGCTTCATGAGTGTTGGCTGTCATGTTGCACCCAGGATCTTCACCATAATTTGACCTTCTAAACACCACAAACACCGGCTGTCTTTCCTCCTAGTACTCAGTATGGCCACACACAAATTCTTACAAATTCCAGCAAAAAAAGAGGAAGAAGAGGATGTATTGTATTGTTCCCTTTTCTTTATAATAACAAAAAATTAAAAACAAGAAGAAGAGGGAAACAACTACCACCTGCTGCTATGCTAGCATACAGTTTTCTTCTAATTCAGATCCAAAGGTGGCCTAGAACTTATGAGTGAAGGTTGTTGTGTTGGAATCAGTGGCTTCCATGCCCGTCAGGCAGTAAATCCACTCTGGGTTTTAGTCTGAAATTTAAAGGCACTAGCCAAGGTGCTGAATCTGTACTGGGTATGCAAGTTCTGCACACCAGATAGCTCCTTTGAAGTCTGGACTACAAGCCACAATAAATCCACTGTCATGCTAATAAAAAAAAAGTTTTTATACAATATAGAATCTCATCTATTTTAGAACTGATTGGCTTAAAAATTCCACATAGGCAGGGAGTGAAGCAGATGCCTCAACATCCCACCTGTGAGCTGGTGCTTTTGCTGATAAGTTAAGGCACAGAATGCTTAGGGCATGGAGAGTCTGTGAACTGCATATCAGAAGGCACAGAAAGCACATTCCAAGAAAAGCAAGCTCAACAAGTTTGTTATCTTATTGCCTCCTTTCGATCAAAACTGACGTCAGTGGTTTTTGATCAACAATCTACCATATTTGTGAGTGTGGTGTAGGAGTCTGAGCATTGGACTACGACAGTGGAGACCAAAATTTGATTTCCTGCTAAGGCTTGGAAACCCACTGGGTGACTCTGTGCACATCACACACTGTCAGCCCCAGAAAACTCCGTGAGAGGTTCACCTCAGGGTCACTGAAACAATTTGAAGGCACACAACAATAACAAAAACTAACACATTAATCGTGGCATAGGCCTTTTGTGGGCACAATCTTTTTTTGAAGCATATCTCAAGAGCGTGAAAAACACCAATTACAGTCTGGCCAGAAAACGAGAAAGACACTGAAAGGTTTTAGAGCTGGTTAATAGAAGACATTTATCGGCTTTCAAAATTTGATCTTGCCGGGTAAGAATTTTGTGATGCGCAGCTGTGAAACAGCCAGTTTCCTTTTTAAAAGAGGTGAAAGGCTAGACAGTTTGACAAAGAATACTGAGTAGCTGAAACTTTTCCAATCGCTTCATTTCAAATTAAAGTCTGGAGAAAAATGTGTGAGCCAGCTGATGTGCTGATGGTGATGCAGTTTAAGATCCCTAGCTTTTAAAAAGTTAGCAACCTAAAAACTTGACTGTTGTGACTTAAAACACCTCGATAGTGTGGCTACAATGTTCGGAACCAAAACTGCTGGAAACAGGCTAGCCCATCAGCTTATTCTGTTATTAAAAATTCTGCTATAAAAGCATATCCCTTGCAGTTGGTTGATCACACTGGTAGATGTCTTAACCAAGTTCTGTTCCAGCACCTACTTCTGCCCATCACAGCAACTTCCTATGAGAGAATCAAAGCCTGATTTTAAAATCAGAGTCCTTCTGACAAGACGAGGTGGCAACTGCAATAAATCAACGTGGCTGTCAGGAGAATTACTAAATCCTCGCCATCATCATAGCAACAATAATAATTAATTTTATTTATTACCTGCCTCTTAGTATTAGTATTGGTGTAACAAACCTGCCCAAGGCTCGAGGCAGAGTACAGAATACAGAACTAAAAATCATAATTAAAATACACTGAAGAATGGTTAATACAAACATACTATGATTAAAATATAGAATCATAGAATCATAGAAATGTAGAGCTGGAAGAGACCACACGGGCCATCCAGTCCAACCCCCTGATATGCAGGAACACCCTCAAATATATCGTGATTAAAAGTATAGTTAAAAATGCAATCAAAAGTAGAATTAAAAACAAAAAGCGCTGAAGCAGCGTGAAAACCCCGACAGCCCTGCAACAACCTCTTTTTGTCCTGTTCTAAAACAGCCCGCAACGAACGCGGATGAGCAAGCAACCCATCGCTAGATTTCACCACTCCGGACAGGTAGGCGTGCGTACCGCTGTCCGGTCAAGCTCTAAAAGGAGAGCAGCTGCAACGAGGCACGCGAAGAGTTAAGCGGCGAGCGGCGCATTGCATGGCGGGAGTTGTAGGCGCCGGCGATTCCGGGGAAGGCAAACCAATCACGGGGTCTTCCTCTTTCTTCTTGTAATGGCCGCTTCCAGAAAGGTAAGGCGGGTTGGCCGTAGGGGTAATCTCTGCAGCGCTCTTTCCCTGAAAGCCCCACCTCGCCAGATTACGGTTCAGGGTTTTCCGACAACGGCCGCTGTATTTGACCAGAGTTTTCCCTTTTCCCGGAGAAGCCTCCTTTTCTGCCCGCGCTAACTCGTCCTCCTGCACGTGACTCCTAAGCTCTGGATCTGAATTTTGTGAAGTAGGCGCCCCCCAGTCTCCCTTGCCGGCTCAGCCCGGCGTTAGATTGAACTGACAAGGGCTTGATGTGCTTTGTGTGACCCAGTAAGCTTCTTTTTGTGTTTTCTTCCGCCCGTCTTCCTTCTGTAGACACTGTTCTGGACGACTGCATAGTTTCTAAAATCTCAGCGCTGACTAAGCAAGGAAGCACCCCAGGTAGGGGATTTCTACAGGTAAGACACTGGCGCAGCTAAAATATGGATGATGTTTGATGCTCTGCTGCTTTAGGGTGTAATTTTTTTTCTAACAGTGCAGTATACCTCTTAGTATTGGCCTTTTTCCCAGGGTAGAATAAATCTGATGGCCTTTTCTTTCAAAACAGCTACAGTCAACCTCCACATTTGCAGGTTTGACTTTCAGGGATTTTATTATTTCTGAGTTTCTTCAGCTCCTACCCCCCCTTTCAAGTTCTGCTGTTCTGGGGGGACTTTACCTCTCAGCGGCTCTGATCAGACCATGCAACCATTTAAAAACTGACCTCTGGTCCTCCAGAGCCCCACAAGCCCTCTCCCAATGCCACCCCAAACCCAAGGAAAGAAATGGGCAAGGGAGAGGAAGTATAAGGCAACCATGCTGGCCAATCCGCTTTCCCTCTCCTTTCCTGGACCTGTTTTGGACCCTGGGTGCCTGCTCTCCCTAGTGTACCTCAGCCCCCTTTCCACAGACACATGCATGCATTTTTGTATTTGTGATTTTTCCACTTTTGCGAGGGACCTGTTCTCCTAACCCTTACAAATGTGGAGGGCCGACTGTATTCAGTCGCACCTTGAAGACTAGGAAAATAATCAGGTTGCTGTCTTTACGTTCCTGTGGTGGACCCTCTTAAAAACTGGGTTGTCAGTCTTTAGTGTTTTTTTTCCCCTAGAACTTCTGTTAAAGCTTTTTAATGCTTCCAGAGGAGTGTAATACTTATTTTAAAGAGGTTCATATTTTTCTAAAACATTGTAGTACTATGATTAGTATTGGTGTAATAAATATTTAAACCATGTGGTAGGGTCCTCAATTATGCTTCACTTTTGAAATTTGACCACAGCAGTGCACCCATTAAAAAAGCAGAGACAAGTATGCCCCTTAATTTGTTGGATAGTATATTCCCAGACATCATTGCTCCACAATAATTGATTCATGGTAATTTGTCCTATTCCATTAAAAATGATAGATCTGTGAAGTCACCTGGCTCATATATTATTTGTTGTGAGGTTTGACCCACTTGGCATGTACACCCACATATAATATGTGTTTGAGCAGGACAAACAGTAAAAGAACAGAGTTAAATTTGCTATGATTAAAAAGCAAACATCATTAGTAAATGAGCTGTTTTGCTGGCAATTCTAAAAATTTACTTCAAGGTAACTTCACTCCCATGCCTGCAGTATTTATTGGCTGTAGTTATAGTATTTGCAGTAAAAGATATTGTTCAATTAAATAAGTCAGTCAAGAAGTTGACTGGTTCTTCTGGGAAGTCTTGGCTTCCCTTAATCTACAAGAGTCGTACTGAAAGTAATGCCTGTCAGGTCATAACTTTTTTATTAACAATATGAGATATATGCAGCTACATACATGTGTAAAGTTACTCTTTATCTACGGCATGGTACTATTCAAAATAGTCTCCACTAGTAGCAATGCATTTACATCAGCTTTGAACCCACTCATCAAATCCACCTTGGGAAAACTCTTGGCCACTCCCTGGCCCAGTGTCTGATAATGTCTTCCACTTCACTTAACTCATCAAAGCACCATCCCAAAAAGCTTTCCTTCATCCAACCAAACAAGTGAAAGTCTGAAGGTGCCAAGTAAGGGCTCTAAGGTATATGTGGTAGTACTGACCACTCAGTTTGTGCAAAAGCTGTGATGTTGCCAAAGAAGTGCAAGGTAGTGCATTATTGTGGTGTGACTGGATTGCATTCAGCTGTTTCTATGGTCTTTTCTTATGGATGGCTTCTTGAAGTTTCTAGAGTCATACAATGTAGCAGTCACTCTTCGTTGTTTTACCTAGAAATCACAAAGAAATCAAGGAAAATCACTCCCTTGGTATCCCAGAAGATATTCACCATAATCTTCTGTGCTGAGTGCTGGCTTTTGAAATTCTTTGGTCTAATGGAAGTGAACTGCCACCACTTCACTTCCACTTGGTCTCTGGGTCATACAGGTATGCCCAGGTCTCATCACAAGTGCAAGCATTCCTGAAAAAGGCATCCTTGTGGACTTCAAATGCTGCCAACAGTTTCAAAGACACATGCAATCTCTTCTCTTTCAAATCAGCTGTTAATTGATGAAGAACCCACTTAGCAGACACTGTCTTGTATCTAATGTTGAGGATAATCTGCTCAGCAACTGCACTGTGACTATAGCCAAGTTCTCCAAAAATCTCTTGGACAGTCATACATGGGGCCTGCACAAATCATGTCATCGGCCCTATTTTGGTTTTTATCAGTGACTGCTGTTAATGGCCTTCTTCTACATTGTTTGTCTTTAAAACTGGTTTTGCTTTCTTTAGACACTTTCATCCATCTTTGCAGATTACTCTCATCAGTTTTTGCCTAGTCATACACCTTTCTGAGCATTCTGTGAATGTCAGCAGCAATACGTCCTTCCTTGGTCAAGAACTTGGTGACTACTTTTCATTTCTGCTTCATATCCATAGTTATGCAACACCTAGAAATACAGAAATTATGTCAGAAATGCTGGAAGAATTACTCTATCTGGTAGTTTAATAGGATCGCATTTGTGTTTATTAACACAAATTTCAGAGAAAGTTTCAGAGAAAATGGTGCACAGGCATTATTTTCAGTACAACTGTCATGCTATCTGCTGCAGTGTGCTTAGTTGTGATCATGTTTGTATAAGACACACAAAAATGGGTAATTACTTCACATAGACTAAAGCAAGCATGGGTGAACTACAGTTGTGAGCAGCTACTTGGGATTTTGGCTAGAACCCACCAGAGCCAAATATGAGTGATAGTGGCAGGCAGACTTGGATGCAAAATGATAGCGCAAAGGGAAGAGCTAAATCCCAAGAGCCATATACCAGGATGACTTGCATAAAGAAATACAAATTTACATCTGGGCTACTACAAATCAGGGGTTCTCATAGTTTAATTTGAAAGAAGAAAGAGAAGACTTTCTTGTTGCCACTGTGAAACAACTAGGAGGGAAGTACTCTTTGCCAGTCCTCTACAGATCATTCGATGACCTACTGGTATACTTGCTGCTCACCCCTAGATGAAGGAATCTGTAGAATCATGGAGCCAAGCTATTTGATTTGGCTGTCTTATGGGAAGTGTGGTTACTGTTCCACAAGGTGGCTCCATGCCACGCGAAGAGTCACCATACTAGGACTGTTTTCTTGCAATGGTGCAGAAATAGTTCTTCACTATGGTGACTCCATACAACTCCCTCAAAGTGAAAATCAGCCATTGGAGCAGGCTGTGGGGCAGAATGTCTTCATCCAGAAGTATTTCAGGGAGCTGTCTAGCTAGGCTTTGTTTCAAACATGCAAATAAAGAGATTGTACTCTCTTTAAGGCAGTTTATGGAGTAACTGAATAGTTGGTGTGCTTATAGGTAGTCAGTCTCTTATTTGAAATTAATTGCTTTTTTTAGTGTTTTGATCAGGGAAAATTGTACTAATATTATCACTTGGTAGGTTGGGTGGTAGAAGACTCACTTCATAATCATGGCTTAATTCTGATAGAATGATCTCAAGAATGTGCTTCCTCCTCAGCCATCTTCTCACCTCACAGACTTTGGCACTTATATTGTAGCTTGTGCAAATAAACAGAGTGTACATCCAAACTGACTTAATCCTGGTTCTGGTTTCATATACTGTTTTGTTCATATGCTGGTTATTAAACTGAGATTAAATTACTTTCCCTCAGCTTGGATGTACCAGACAGTATGCCTTAAATATGCCACAATATCATCACTGGAGTGCTGATGTGAGAAGAGTGAGCAGGGAGAGCCCAAAGACAAGGTTTGTTTACTCTATATTTTCCTTACATTACAGATACAAGGTAAGGAAAATATACATAGACATAGAATGGTACCTGCAAGAGAGTGTGAGTGTAAAATGGGATGAGAGTAGAGGAGATTGGGATCACTAGAAGATGCCATCTGCAATCCTACCTGTGTCATTTCAGTCACACTCAGCTCCTCACCTACACTCCAAAAGGACTAGGATATGATACCAGTCTGTGCCATATAAAAAGAGAGGGCTATACCCAGTGTTTAATAACAATTCCATCAAGCCTGTTGCCTTGTTAATCAGAGTCCTTCTTTCCTTACCTCTGTTTCTCTTTTCTAGATACATTTGAAGTATTAGTCCTGTGCTGAGCCTTTCATTCAGGTCCCAGAATAATTGGAAACATGGCTGTCACCAGAAATACTTCGCCGCTCTTCCTTGTGCTTTTCTCTCTGCTGATTGGGCTACCTGTTGTGGAAGCTTTGGATGTGGGTGATGCACTTGCCCTCTTGTTGGGCATGGTTCTCAGTTGCATTGGATTCTGTGCCTGCCTTGGCTTGTATGCAAGAAAACGAAATGGAGAACTATGACTTTAAGAAAGAGATGTCCAGGTCAAGCATAAATGCCTTGTTGGATACTACTACAGTTTAAAATTTCTGGATGTTCCTGTTACCAGAGTACAGACTGTCGTTGGGAGAGGTTTTGAAGAATTGCATTTCATGGGAAGAGAATTGTTTCGTGTTTCTTGGGATTAAGAGAGGCTTTTTTTCTGAATGGGAGAAATTAAGAGTAAAAATTTGCAGGGAGAGCTGAGGTGCAATGGGGATTTTTTTTTTTTTTTTTTAGTGAGGGGACAAAAGATGGCCTGGGTTGAGGATAGTGTACAGAAACTATTCAAACCCAATTTATACCCCTAGGAAACATGGAAAATCTCTCATAACTAATTGATTTAGGGACTATTTTGTTTTAAGTTTTTGAAATGTAAAATGTACCTTCTTAGTTTTCCCCCAAGTTAAGCCAAAACAGTGTTTTGTGATAAGGTCAAGTTGATATATATCCTAGTAGTTCTGTGATGTGTTCAACCTTGAGACCTTGGTTTTACAAATAATTTTAAAGAGCTGGGCTGTTACCTGCTTAAATACTTGGCAAATGATCCAATGGGTACCACCCACTGGGTTCATATCTTGCACAAGGTTTGTTGAAAAGAGTAGGAAATACACAAAATTGTGCCTTTTTTCATGGCATACTTTCTATTCTTTCAGCAGAACCTGTTTGAAAGTTCCTGAAGCATCAGACCATAAGACCTCTCTGTTATTAATTAAAAGTGTTTCTAGGGAAGCTCTTAAATGACCAAAAGCTTTCTATTTATGTTTTGACTTGTATTGTTTGAAGGGTTTTTAATATCTAGTGGAATTTTCATTATTCCAAAAGTATTAAATGAGTTAAAGGGTCACTGAATAGCCAGCAAGATGATTATTCTTGGTCTTCCACTGTAACTGTATCAGTATGTTGTATGGTGTCATTGGTATCATCCGAACTGTCTTGGGCTTAGCTTGTTTGCTTAGGTCTCCAGTTACTGAGCACCAAGATCTTAAGAAAAGACTGTCTAAGTCTGTTCAGGAGTCTAGCTGAAACTGTGCTAAAAACAAGAAAGAAAATTATGCCACCAAAAAATGGTGTAGCTTTGGGAATACATGGATATTGATATCAATATGCTTAAATTTCAATCAATTGCTCAAAGGTAGACTAATCAATGTACTTAAATCATGAACAAGCACAGTATTTTATGGGAAAGGCCGTTTTATCTTCAGTCCTTGGTCAAAATGGGTATGTTCCTTTTGCAGAGCAAAAGGGAGCAGGAAGGACTGAGAACAAACAGAGCTACTGCCTGGCAGAAGCTAAACCACGGGTTCATTTTCACCAAGTTTCTCTAAAACGCAGTTGTATCCACACTGCACAGTTACAACAGTTTGATACCACATTAGCTGCCATGACTACATCCTACAGAAATCTCAGATGTATATTTTGGTGAGGTAATTAGAATTACCTGCTGTGGAGTTCTTTTGGTAGAGTTCAGGGGGCTGGACTAGAACTCATAGTCAGAAGCTTCTAAGTACCTCATTAAATGCCCTAAGATTCCATAAGATTAAGCCATAGTAATAGAAGTGGTATTGAAGAGTTATAATTATATCGTGTGGATACTCCAAAAGTTTTTTGGCCTGCAGCTTCCATCCACCATGACTAGCAGAGCCAGTGGAAAGAAATTACAGGGGGTGTAGTCCCAAAATATTGGAATGGTTCTAGCTGCCTACCCTGTGGTCTAGGACTTTTTGTGAGCCAGCAAAAATGGATTGCAAAATATTTTGAAGAAAAATGAAACCAGAGAATGAAACCTACCCTTTGTTTTCTGTTTAGGCTGAGCTAGGAAAAAAGTACTTTTGGACTCCTGCAGCCAGCATTTGTATGCAAGTCTTATCTAGAATGTTTGACCCTTAGAGTTTTTGGAAGCTTTCTTGACTTAGGAAAACTAGGTGACAACAAGACTTTTTTAAAAAAAATGATGTTTGGGGTTTTTTAGCCATGTTTTAAAATATTGGGAGCAACAGGTTAAATAAAATATGAAGCTTTACTGTTTACTGATCTACCACTCTGCCATGTGCTGCATAATTCATTTCATACTGTCCTAATGCCCATGGAATATAACAGTTCCATCAAGGCCAGACTTGTCTGATGCAGATATTTGCCAGTTAGCTTTAATATTTCTTTTTCTAGATTCAAACTCATTAAGCTACACTTTCTAGGAACCTTAGACTTAGGCTTTACATAAATTATAGTAAGGGTTTTGGGGAAAAATCTTTCTTAATCTTCAGTGTTGACTTTGAAATCAAGCCCATATGCTTGTAGTCTTTTCAAATAACTCTGTGTGCCAGTGGTGATTCTTTTTCCTTCATCAGTGGCTCAGTATAACATTATCAGTCCTAGAGATGCAGAGAGTCAGGGAGAAAAATGGGATAAGGTTTTCTTTCCTCCAGCTATTCACATCTGTCTAAGTTCAAATGTAGGTCACCATGCAGGCTTCATCTCAGCTGTCTGTTTCTCCCTTCGATACTAGTTTTAATTCATATGAAGAGAGAACTGTCATTGTTGGCATTACCCAGTTACAAAATAAATGAATGTTACATCAGGTGTGAAGTGCAGAGTTTGTTTTTTTTCCATCATGGCACGTAAGATTTTTCATTGATGGTGTGTCCATTTTTTTTTTTTTTTTAGTATCTAATGGAGGCTGAAGCCTCATGCTCAAGTGCATTGTAAAAGCCAAGTGCCAAAAAATGAACACATCTGCAGTTCACATCTGTTTGATGCATGTGTCCGTGATACTCAGAGTGCTGAAATGTCTTGTATGAAATTCACCCTTTTGCATCATAGGCAAAAGTATGTTCATGGGTGTAACAGAGGACATTGGAAGAGTTGTCCTTTCGGTGACTTTGGCTTCAAAACAAAGGAATAGTTGTGTGGGTAATATTTTACTTTCATTTATTGCTTCTGTGTAATGACTCTAGAGTTAGCCAGAAAGCAGATGTCTTTTCAAAATTGAGGGCGGAATATGAAGCCAAAGAAATACTTACACTTTTTTTATTTCATGCTTTTGCTGAATTTATTGACCTTGTGTTGTATTGCTTTATGTATTTAATGTCCATTTCCAGCACATGCCTTTATTATGAACAAGGCATTTTGCAGGCTTGGTGTACATTGGATTGGGATGGCAAGCGTAGGATCTGTAAGAAGACAGTAGATACTGTCATACAGCAGCTTAATCTGTCTTAAGAGCTGTGGAACAAAATTATAGTAGGGGTGCTAGTAAGCTTATGAGATTTTTCCTGATTCACCTTTCACCTCTCCCCTGCATTTTTAAATAAAATTTTCTTTCTTGAATGACTCTGTTGTGACAGAAGTGGGATAATTATTTGCCCGAGGAAATGATTGAAATAACATTGTCTTCCTCATCACTGATTTCTCGTTTTGTTTTTTAAAGAAGCACATCTGATATATAAAAGCTGACGTGGGACAAGTTTTACTCCCTTTGAGGTAAATGATGTAGTCCGAACAATGTAGATTTTGTTACTTGGGTTACAAAATATCTCATGGGCCTTTTGACAGACCTTTGTAGTGCATTATAATGTAGAACTGCATGAGGTGAGATTCACTTGTAAATGCTTTCACCGGAATGACAAAGTTTAAATCACCTCTCCTGCTAATCTAATTAAAATCATTTAGGACTGTATCGCTTCTCAGCCTGTTGGCTAAGATCAAGTGTAGGACTGCAGCTGCAAGATGCTCAAATTCTGGCACATTTCCATGGAGAGGGTTTCATAGTGGTAGGCAGGCACTGCCAATACCTTGCTGCACATGGTTGTCACATAGTTGTCTTCACAGATAGAGCACTGCAGTTGTTGGCTTATGTTAAGACACAGAGAAATGAACAATCTGAAATGGATACTCAAGGCACCTGCCTATTGACCGGAGTTTGTCTCTGTTCACCACCACCACTAGGAAGGACCTATATTTTACAATACAAAAGTCTTCGGAGTTTGTTTTTACTTGAAGTCCTTTGCTGCTTCCACATGCACACTTATCTAAATTGTAATCTACCAGATTGTTTCTTCCTCCCAAATCCCAGACTCTTTAAGGCTTTATATCTCAAAACTGGTGGTTCAGTGTGAAGATGCACTCTATAATGCTATGCATGTTAAACTAACAAGAAGAAGCAAGAGAAAAGATTAATTGTTGCAGGAGCAACCTGTGCTTGAAGAATAAAAATGTATTTTCTTGGTTTTTTTTCCCCGTAAAGTATGCATTATAAGAAATTGATGGTTGTAAATTCATTATAAGAATCTCTTCACTTCTAATATTTAAAAGCTTCCTGTTGTCCCTCTGCTACCGAAATCAAGATAGTGTCCTTTCTTTTTCCTTTTAATGCTTCAAAGTGCATGTTTTGTGTACAGACTCAAAAACCAGTGAAAGCACCACCTGCACTGCATGTCTAAAGCCTGGCTCCTAAGTTTCTGTCAGTGCACATTTGGCAGTTTGACTGTGTTCTCTACAAGTGCTTAATGTTAAATGCAGAAGATTGAAGGCCAAACACACCAAATATCTGGAGATCCATGGAGGGGTTTCTTTGGCATCATTTTTCCGCATAAAAAAATGGGGGAAAAGATTGAATCAAGGCTGTTGTACATGGGGAGGTGGTGGTTAGTGCTTTCTCCCTGAGGATATGCCTGTATTGTGCCTGTCTCTCTGCTTCTCCTTCACTGTGCTGCCCTACTGGCAAAGCAATCAGCGGTTGGGATAGTGGTGGTTTTTATCAGTCATATTGAAGATTTCACACTCTCTCCTTTTATATCATGTTTGATATGTTTTGTACCATTTGATAACCAATACAAAACCAAGGTAGAGTAGAGATTCTCTGGCCCTTCAGATATGTTGGACTACAGCTCTCATAGTCCTTTACCATTGGTTTTCTGGGTGCCACTTAAGGAGAACTGTGGGCCAAAACATCTGGAAAGCAAAGGTTCCTCATCCAAGGGGATGCTGTTCCATTCTTTAAATGTCAGCAGCAATCCTGTTAGATTCAAGGGTGCAGAACCCAGCTGAGATAGGCAGTTTTAGATACAGTGAACATATATCATTGTAAGCTTAGAGTTACTTCATTAAGTTGCAAAAACTATTCATTAGGAAGCTTTCTGATCAGATATTGTTCCCTTTTTTATTTCAAAAGGATTAAGTAACTGCCTTATAAAACACATAATGAAGCACTTTCACAAAAGAAGCTGTTTAAAATGCATACTTGCTGTGCTGAGCACGATGGCTTAAACACTTTGCTGAAAAGTCCAGAAGTACATTAAATGCGTGGGCAGATAATATGGTTCAAACAAATATTCATTGGAGTCCCCACTAATAACAAATCAAAGCCAGGAAATCGCAAGCAAATGGAACCACAAGGGATGCAGAAAGACCAGCAACCAGAAGCCAAGTTATCTCAGATACTGAACAGTACAAGCAAGAAGCAAGTAAAAGATCTTTGCTACTTTGTGACTATAACTGCTTATCATACTTTTCGATAATAACTGTTTAGATCTCCTGATACCTCTTAGCAACCTTGCTTGAATGCTGGATTGATATAATTTGAGTCTGTACCTCAGCAGTGGAGCACTAGTTTTCCATTACATTATGTAAGTCTCCATTACAGTCTTGTCACCTGCTCAGATGCTGCATTAGCACGCTGAGAGTTCTTTTTAATAGCAAATTCTTGTAGTTGAGAAATCATGATTTTTCAAGTATTTATGAGTAAGGATACCTTCTGGGGAAAATGAGAATATGTTCAGAGTGGTGGCTGGTGACTCTGACATAGTCGAGATAATGAATCTGCTGTGAGTTCTAGTCCAACTTTTAAATGGGCTATCCAAGATACTAAATCCTACCCCTGGAGATGCTGTCAGCAGTGATAGTTGGTGACTTCCACGTCTGTAGGGAAGTGAATCCACCTGGGTTATAGTCTGAACCTTAAAAAAGCTATCCAAGGTGCTGAATTTATTTTGAGGATAGGATTCAGTGCATTGAATGACTTGTTTAATGTTTGGACTAAAACTCAGAGTAGATTCATCGCCACACTGATGTGGGAGCCACCAGTATGTGTCCGATTTCTCTGGGAATTAATGCTAAAGGCTAGCATTGCTAAAGCAGAGTACGCACTGTTCATATTGACTCATGCACACTTGTCAAATGCACATACATCTTTGTCCAAAGATGAACTCAAGAGCTTGTAACCTCATCTCAACCCTGAGGTTAAAATTTTACCTTGTAGCTCTTTAATTTTAGCATCTCAAGGATGCTGTTGCTGTGTTTGGTATTCTGTGGAAATGAACATTAATTTCATGGGACATTTTAAAAAAAAAGAACTAGAACTAGAAAGAATTCTTACTGCATTCTAGCTAGGAATTAATGATTAACTCCTCTCAATCATTTCCGGTACAATCAGTCCTCCACATCTGTGGATTTAATATTCTGTGGGTTTAAATTTCTCAGCACCACAAACCCTTTCCTACACTGGTAATCCAACAGTAGCTTGTGAGTTACATCCCAAATGGAGGTCAAACTGCCATTTTCTTGTGTCAGTGACATTCCAAATCCAGAGTAAAAATTGGGCTGATAACCTTTATTGGTCCAATCACAAGATGCAAAAAACTTTATGCAAATTCAGCATTTTCAAATTAAAAAAAGAGAGAGAAAATGCAGTACTTATTTCTTGAACTCAGTTTTTCCTAGAGGTTCTCATGCACCTGTGCAGGCACTGAAATGTTAGTTCCACAACAGTAAAACCATGCAAAACAGGGATGCAAAATGAATGGCTCCATCACCCTTGGCCACATAGCCAATGAGGAAGGATGATGGAAGCTGATCCAATACCTGGCAGGCCAAATGCTACTCATTGTTGATGGAGTGGGCTGTATTTCTGCAGGGTGGGAAAACTTTTTTTGAGATATGGTGCCTGCCTGTGTCTTGCAGAAGAGTCTCGCATAGCTTTGTGCTGCATGCTTGCTTCTTGTCTTGTTGGCAGTTGGGCCTCCTATTTCAGCTGTAGAGATGGAGGTGCAGTGGCATAGTATTTTAAGTTGACAACTTATGATTTTCACAACAGCAAAATGGACAAGATGTTGATTAATACTCATGCACAAAAAGTTAAGTTGCACTCAGTTCATCTGAACTTACTTCCTGGTAAGTGGGTAGATAAGTTTGCACCTTAGTTGCTTGTACTGAGACAAGAGACCTGCCATTTCATCCTGTCCTATTCAAATGACCTTGTTGTTGGGACAGGACATCCCGACCTCAAATACTTTGATGTTATACAGCAACATATTTGAGATAGCTTCGTCTTGAATGGGCCATTAAGACCCGTATCTACTGACTCTCTAAAAGACAAATACATGGGTCCAAGGTCAAATCAAGATGGCATATTCCCTAAAAGCAAAAATTATTAAACTGAGGCTATTGTACTTTGGAAATATCATGAGAAAATTTGACTCACTAGAAAAAATTATAATGCTTGGTACCTTGGAAAGTAGCATGAAAGAAAGAACACCCCATTACAGATGGATTGACTCATTTTAAAAAGCCACAACTTGAATTTTCAAGACCTGAGTAGGACTGTTAATAACATGAGCAATTGGAGATCACCCATTTGCAGAGTTGCTGTAAGTCAAAGCTGAACTTGGCAGCAATTAATAACAGCCACATTTTTAAAGTTCTGCTCCTGTTGGAGATTGTAAGTGGTGGAACTAGTTTGTTGATACAGATCAGCACAGCTACTTGTATTTTTTAATTCTCCTTGGAGATGTGGCAGTTTCAGCTAAAAATTAATCACTGTGCTATCGGTGGGGACAAAATGGAAACAAGGTTTGCAAGCAGACAATTTTGGAGTGGTGATTCATGTAGAGGTCCTCCACTTCTCACTCGTTCCCCAAGACAATCCTCCTATTAAATAATTGGTGACCAGAGCATGGAGCAGATTCTTGTGTGCCATTGCTAGAATGTGACAAAAAGAAAGTTCCTAATAACCTGACCAAATCTTAAGGACAGTTACCATTTTGGACTACAACTTGCAGAATTCCCTAGGGGTTCTAGTTCAAACTGTAACTTTTCCAAGCTCACCATACACATGCACACATCTACCTACAGATTTCTAGGCTAATTAATTTTGGACTTCTGGAAAAGAAGCTAACCTCATTTCTCTTTCTCACATCCCCACCCTTGATGAAATAGTAGCATTATTTGTGCTAAATAGGTAGGGTGAATCAAACACTCTTATGTCAAGTGTCTTTCAAGATTTTGGCAATTGCAACAGGAAAAGGGGCAAAAGCATAAAAGCCCATCTCCAACTCCTTCCCGGCTTGATTCAGCTCCCTCTAAACTGCTCATAATATTGTGCTCGCACACACTCTCGCACATGGCATTATGAAACATGCATGCGGACATCAAAGGATGGCTTTGTAACAGAGTGACTCATTTGTTTCATTTGTTCTATTCTGAAGTTTAATGAATCCAATTAATCATGCATATTTTAGTAGGCACTTCATTACGAAATGGCTTTCTGGGGCCACAAATAAGATAGCTATGCCTTATTCATGGGAACAGAGGCTAGAGAGGGCACAGGAAATCTGGAGATCTTTTGTGCAAGCTGCAGAGCAGGTCAATTATGTTTTCTGGTGGTAAAAATATATAATGAATTGCCATTGACTGCAACACTGTAGTTCAAGATGGTTGTGGCGGGGGAGAAGACTTGTATGGATATACTAAAGTAGTACTTCTAGTCCTGCTTCTGAATGTCCTAGGACCTATGGCATAAGTGTACTATGTATGGTGGCAGGACTGCTGGGGACCATTTGGGACCAAGTAAATTCCCAACCTTGCCAACCTGTATGACTGGCTCTTTCATGAGGCAGAATGAGGCAATTGCTTCAGGTGACAAGATGCTGGGAAGTGAGGAGTGGTGGCAAGGGTGATGTGGGACAGATGCCACATGACCATCTATGTGCTCATTAAACTAGCCTGTTACGCTCATACGTGGTGGAAGACACTCTTGTCTCTTAGGGTTGCCAGATCATACCTATCCTATCTCCTGAAATTTCAGGATCAAAAGCTTAAACATGGGGATAACCACAGATGATGTCCCCAGGCATCAGCCATAGTTGCACATAGTATGTTATTCAAATGTGGAAAACTAAGTCTACCAAATGAGGAAAAATATATAGACATACTTTTCAAGACATGTCTCTCACCCTGAGATTCTTCTTCTGTGCCTAATTTCTGGGAATCCTACTATTACTACCACTGCTGTCATAGAATATGAATGGGAGAAGCATCTTGCCCTTTGGTTCAGGTAACAAAATGTCATGGGCCAGCCTTGTTATTCTGGCAAGTCAACCCCAGCAAAACAGGAACCTGAAGTACTCTTGTGTCCTAAGACTAATATGATCACTATTAGAATACAGTGCTTTCAAGTCATCTGCAGTTTAATGTGACTGTGACTTGGGGACATCACATACTCTCAGCCCCAGAAAACCCTGTGATAGGTTCACCTTAGTGTCACCATAATTGGAAGCAACTTGAAGGCACACAACAACCACCACCACAATGACAACAGCAACATGAAACTGTTAAGGGGTTTTCTTGGCAAGATTTGCCAGTGGGGGGGGGTGCAATTGCCTTCTTTGAGGCTGAGAGAGCCTGACTTGCCCAAGGTCACATGATGGATTTCCATAACCAAGCAGAGATTCAAACCCTGGTCTCCCAGAGTCCCATTACAGCACTCAAATTTCTACACCCTGGCTCTCTAGCATATAGTATTCCTTCAGAAAGGTATAAATCAAAGAAAATCTTGCCCATTTCAGTCACTAGAGTGAGTTAGTGACTTAATCCTAAATCAGAGTTCTAATCCTAGGTTAGAACTACTGTATTAGGAACAGACTGCTTAAGGTGTTATGTCTAGAACTAGAAGGAAGGTTCTTTTCTCTGTTTCAGGTGCTGAATTTCGAGTAACCTCCACAGTTGTTATTCAAACCTAGCCAATAAAACACATGAAAATTGAAAGGAATCATGTTGGCCCCACACCAACCCCAATGTGGATGGCAACTCTAACTGGTTTGGTTCAGTACAGTTACAGTCCTCTACACCAGTGCTTCTAGAGCTGTCTAATATGGAGGACTAGGGCCAGCAGAGGTCCCTGGACCACCACATGATCAGAAAACCTTAACACATAGGAGTCTGCATGGAGAACTGTAACCTTGTTTGTGTCATTACAGTCCTTCTTTAGATTCCCAGTCAAGACAGGGAGGTTGAAAGCAGCAAGGGCAGAGTATTTTTTTCCCCTATGACTCCCAGACCCCTTTAGCAAACATGGCTGCCTGTGGATTTGCAGAGTCGTCATCCAAAAAAGCAGCTTTTCTGAGCTCTGTTCTGAACTGCTGCTTCACATGAGAGCATCTAACTGAAGAGCCTTTGTAGTTGTTGTGTTGTGCCTTCAAGTCATTTCCTGTTTACAGGTTACTCATGTTTAGTCGAAAGGTCAGCAGAAGTCTGTCTTTAGATTTGCTGGCTCAATCACATTCCTTTTGTCACCATCACTCATCTTGATTGTCACGTTCTCCATCGCTTCTGCACTTTAGAGCTTGTTCTACTTGGGGTGACACCCTGGATAGTGTAAAACCCTGCTTATTGACAGATCTCTCTCATACACTTTTTCCATGATTATGGAGAAAGGATATTAAAAATATACTTTGCCATGATCTTAAGAAAACTATTATAAAATGATCTACTGCTGGTATTTGACACCAGAGAGACGTGCAAAGATATATAAGGATATGAAGAATAAATGTTGGAAATGTCAAGGTCAAGTTGGGTCTTTGTACCATGTGTAATGGACTTGTGAAAAAGCTAAACAATTCTGGTCCAAGATACAAAATGTGATGCTGAAAGAATTTGAAAGTCCAAATACCAAAAAATTCCAAACTATTTTTACTAGGAATTTGGGCAGAAGACAAAACTATTGATAAGAAACAGCACAAATTGGTACAATATATGTTATTCATGACAAGATTAGTATATGCAAAGTACATTCAATGGAAGAATGGTTTAATAGATTCATGGGAATAAGAGAAATTGATAATCTTACATATAGGTTAAAGGGATGAACAGAAGAGGAATTCTGCTCAGAATGGAAATGCTTGCTTGATTATTTGAAGAAAAAGGAGGGTGAATGGATGACAATAGGTTTTGGAACTTGCATGCATTTTTAAGCTGACTCATTTTTTTTTACTCCTATGTGAGAAATGTTATATGAAAACATTAAATGATTCTACTTTGTTGCTATTTTAGGATATTTTTAATGCTTACAATATATAGTTTTAGTAATAATGTTTAAGATTTATTAACAATAATGTTTAAGATTTATAAACAATTTAGAAGAATTAACCATTGCTCTATTTGCTATTGAACACCATTGGTAATTTTGGTTTAACTATTATGATGTCAATATTTAGGTTATAAAGGTATCATATCAATGTCTAGAATTAAATTAATTTAAAATAATAGACCAAGGGCAGTAACTGTGTATTATTGATAATAATAATAATCCTTTTTTATTAGCTGGGTAATGTACTTTTTGAGTATATGGATAAGATTATAAGTATTATTAAGTACTATAAAGTATTGTCAGCAACACAGTTAATTTAGATTTTAAGTAATGATTTAATAGTTAACTACAAGCGTTTACTAGGAGCTGTCTACAACAAGGGCAGGAACCAGTTTTTATTTATTTATAGCCTTGTAGTTGTTTTGTTGTTTTCCTTAATATTTGTTATTTAGTGTTTGATCATGTATTGTTGTATAGTTTAATTTTTTCTATGCATTGTCTTGTATTGTTATAGTATTATTATATACTTTACTGCTTTTTATCTAAGAAAAAAATTCTTTCTCTCAACAAGAAAAAAAGATCTCCCCATAAACTCATATACACTTCAGAAACTAGGGAGAACATGTCAGCAGAAGCACTGGCACACTTCACTGTGGTGATGAGGCTCACAGTCAGACCGGACCTTTTTTCCTATGGATACCTTTTGCATTCAGGTAGTGTATAAAGTCAGTACAGAATATAACTATAGCTGGAAGCTGGGCGGGGTGGTGGTGGTCAGGCATAGGTTTCCTGCCAGCAAGGCATTTTATTGCTAATGAATCTTTCTCTGTTCTCCCTGTCCTGGCCATAATCGCATCCCCTGTAAACAAGATAGCTCAGTATCTTCCAACATTGTCTGCCATGCAGTTCTGTATGAGTTGATCCCTGTTTATTAGAATGAGATAAGCAGAGTCAAGCAATATATTTTACTGTGCCCTTTTATTTTATGGCAGTGTGGTTTAGAAAAAAGAGGTGCAAAACCAAGTACTATGTCAAGGTTGCCTATCACATCTCTCCAAGAGTTAAATTAACATCAAGAAACTCATGAGTAAAGGAAGTTATTATGGCAATTAGCTAGAGAGAACACACTTACACACTCAGTTCTGGCATTAAAACCAAAGGAGTCAGAATGGAAACTTTGGGCCACTGATGTCTACTGTTCCCTTTTCTTCAGCTTAGGAATATGTGAAACACTTCTTGTGTTACCACCAATCTTTGTTGCTATGTGCTATGTGTGACTTATGGAGATGCTACAGTGAACTCATCATGGGGTTTTCTGGGGCTGAGAGAGTGTAATGCACCCAAAGTCACCCAATAGATTTCCATGGCTGATCAGGGAATCAACCACCACATCATATTGGCTGTCTTACCACTTGTCTTAAGGCCCTACAGATCTCTCCTCTACGCTAAACTTTCATATGAGGTCTTTGATTCAGAGTTTATCTGAAAAGGAAATAAGTCTTTGGAAGTACTGAGACTTTCTAGTTCTTTTTGTTTTGATTTCACTTGCATAATCATGGTTTTGCATCCAAACTCTTTCTTGAAATCTTCCAGACCTCTCTCATATATTCCCTTCCTTGGGTTCTTCTTCCTCCCCATCTTTGAAACACTCAGTGTTTCTGAAATTGACTTTCATTAATTTCCACTGAGCCCTTTTTAATTATTATTCAGCAGTTATAGTCAAAGTGTTAAAATGCTTTAGCAATATTACTCTAGTTAGGCATTAGGATATTTTTCTTGTGTTGCTCCCATTCTTATTTTCCTCACCTTATCTCATCTGAATCTGGGTTCTTATGGTAAATAAAGAGAAAACAACAGTTAATTAACAATATGCCTAAAGAAGACCAAAAAATTGTGATGGAAAAAACTGGATTTAAAAATTTTCCAGAAAGTACTTTGAAGTTACTTCTGAAAAACAGAACTCTAAATTGTTTCAAAATTATATCAAAATATGGAGTGAGATTAAACAAGATCTAGAGAGATGGTTGAAATGCAAGCATTCACTTTTGGGATGCATTTCAACTATAAAAATGAGTGTTTTACGTAAAATGCTCTTTTAATTTCAAAGAATTCCTATTCTAACTAATGAGATACTATTCAAGCAGTAGCAGAAAGACTTGTCAATTTTTTTATGACAAGGGAAGACACCAAGAGTTAGATTCAAAGTTTTACAAGATGGAAAACTAAGAGCTGGACTAAGATTAACAGATGTGAAGCATTATTGCCGTGCTTGCTGCTCTGTGTAATTGAAGACTAGATAACTTTAGACTCCTTCAATTATAGCAGTGGTTCTCAACTGTGGGGTGCGACCCTAAGGTGGGGAACTGAGGAGAGTCCGAAAAAATGCACTTTCCTGATATGTGTCACAGATGACACAGGTGGTACTGCACAAAAAATAAGTACTTAAGTGTTGATATAATCCATGAATAAGTATAAATTGCTTACTTCTGAAGATTTCAAGGCAATACAAACTAATAAAGCACGCAATATAATATTACGCAGAATTAAATTATAACATTTATGTTGTTCATGAAACAGTGAGAAAGCAAAAGCTACACAGTGAAGGCTTGCAGAAATAAGTTGTCAACATGCATCCAAAAATAAAGAGCATTGGATTGCCTCAAATATCAGAGGGGAAGAGTAGTCCATATCGTGGTGCCACCATGTTAAGTGCCGCGCTCAGAACAACAGCAGAGTGGACTTCAGAAGCACACAGCACTAGAAGGAACCTCTCTCTAGGTCAGAGCTTTCCAAACTTTTCATGTTCGTGACACACTTTTTAGATATGCATCATTTTGTGACACAGTACTTTTACTAGCAAACCAGAGGTTAAACTAACCTCTTATAATAGATACGGACACCTACATGAATTGTAATAACAAAATGTATGGGGACACAACACACCTCATGAACATATTTTTAAGAATATATGATTTATAAATAATAACATACATTTCCAAGATTGTAGGCGACACACCCAGACACACCGCGACACACTAACATGTCGCAGCACATTGTTTGGAAAGCCCTGCTCTAGGTGATATCTACAAGGTAGACGTGATCTCTCAGGTAATACCTTAGCACAGAGCTTTCCAAATGATGTGCTGTGACACATTAGTGTGTAGGTGTGTCGCCTACAATCTTGGAAATGTACGTTATTATTTATAAATCACATATTTTTAAAAATATATGAAAAGTTTTCATAAGATATGTTGTGTCCCCATACATTTTGTTATTACAATTTATGTATGTCTGTATCTCTTAGAAGGAGTTAGTTTAACCTCCAGTTTGCTAGTAAAACTGAATTACTATGTCGCAAATGATGCATGTCTAAAAAGTGTGCCACCAATATAAAGTTCTGCCTTAGCAGCTTTTTCTGACCTGATGAAGCCTGCTGACTCACAGAGTCTAGCGGACTGTTCATCCCCCTTCTTTCCAGAAATATGTTGAATAACCAGGAATTTCTAGGCCTCCAATCTGAATTTCTAGTATATTCCAGACAAGCAAGTGTAGCAAGAGCTGCAAACAGCCTTTACATTTTGGCTTTTAAGAAGAAAACTGTTTGTAACCTTTTAATTTCTCAGCAGAATTCAATGAAATCTGCATGCATAGTTGTGTACAATTTATGTAAGTAAATACAGTGCCAGGCTTTTTAAACAAGATACACAGTATAGGTCTTTTGGGTTTAAAAATTAGTTTTACATTTTAGGCGCTGTTACATTTGGTTGTCATCTTTTATGTTACTTTTGATAATTTGGCCTAATTCCAATCACTTGCCTCCAACTAAAACCACCCACTGAATCAGTGGAACTTAGGTTAGTGCTGGTTTATGATGTTCCCTTTGATTCTGTGGGTCTACTGTAATTGGGACTAACAATTGGATGTACAGATTTATTTTTGATTTTGTATTTCAACAGCTTTTATGTTTATTGTAAGCTGCCCACAGAAATTAATAAATAACCATTGTAAGTAATTAAATCAATAACGAATGTGGCAGCAGTTCAGAAAAGGCTCTGTTTTACACAAATGAATAAAATGTCCAGGCTTTGGTTTTGTGTTCATATACAAAGGGGAAGTATTGAATCCGGATTTTGTTTCAGTTTGTTTGCTCATCCTATCATTTACTGTGCTCGACCACAATCTCCAGTTCAGCCAATCATAGTATCACTTTTCTCTAGCATGGACAAGAGTGCCGTAAGACAAAGTTTAATGTCCGGATCAAGTGGCAGTATATACAGTCTACCCCACACTCATTTTCTAAGCTAGCTTGATGCACTGAAATGTATCAGAAGCAGCCAATATCAAAGAGATCCAGTAGCTGGTTGGCTTTTGCAC
Organism: Iguana delicatissima; assembly: GCA_948472985.1. Lineage (NCBI taxonomy): Eukaryota > Metazoa > Chordata > Lepidosauria > Squamata > Iguanidae > Iguana > Iguana delicatissima. Next base: position 609,243 of record CAOKZL010001099.1, on the reverse strand, counting down.
ATGGAAACCTGGGGAATATGCAGGCAAATTTGGGCCAATCCTATTCCCAAGTGGTGGCAGCTGGTGGGTCCCCTATGAACAGAGTGGTTAATCCAGTCCAGGTTTTGGATAGCTAGAAAGAAGATGCTAAACTCTATTCCCCAAACTCTATTGTAAACCTACCAGGATACTGAACCTTATTCCCCAGATGGGTACAGGGTCTCAGACAGTTCTTTTAAAGCTGTCCAAAACTTGGAGCCAAATCATTGCCTGACTGATGTGGGAACAACCACTGTTCTGAAGAACCAGAATGAAAAATGTGAAAAATGCAGAATCCTTAAGAATCCAAAGAGCCATGCTGATTCAGACTCAGTGCCATGTTTTGTTCACACCATAACCAACCAATTGCCTATAGGAAGCCTGCCAGCAAGACTTAAGTGCCACCATATCCTCTGTCTCCTGTTCCCCAGCAATAAAATCCTATGCAGAGGTATGTTGCATTTGATATTGGAGGTAATAACATAGCCATCCTGGCCAATTGCCATTGATGGCCCCATCCTCTCTGAAATTCTTCAGTCATCTTTTAAAGCCATCATTACCTCTTGTGGCAGTGAATTCTACAATGTGCTGTGTGGAGAGGCACTTCCTTTTATGTGTTCTGAATTTCCCGCCATTCAGCTTCTGTGAATGACCCCAAGTTCTCCCATTCCAAAAAAGCAATAGCTTTTTTTCTGCACACCATGTATTTGTTTGATGTGCCTTTTTCATGTGTTCCCTTACTTTTCTTTCTAAACTGAACACTGCCAAATGTCTTAACCTTTCCTCATAAGGGAATTGCTCCATTCCCTTGATCATTTTGTTTGCCCCTTTTTGCAATTTTTTCCAGCTGAACAATATGCTTTTTTGAAGGTCAAATTGCTTTCATGAGCTATAGCTTACTTCAAAGTTTGTGCTTTAACAAACTTGTTAGTCCCTAAGGTGCTGCAAGATTGTTGATTTTTGCTACAACTGTCCAGCATGGCTACCCCTCTGGAAATTATTACAATGGAAGGCACAAGATATTTTTTTTAAGGCTACCTTGAAACTTAGGCTGCAGTCCTATACAATCTTTTACCTGGGAAGAAACCCCATTGAACAGAGTGGGATTTGCATCTGAGAAAACATGCCAAATAAGTTGTGCTTATCTAGACAGAAGTGTTATAACTGGGTTTAGGTGGATGTACTGGTCTTTTGATGATTTTATTAAGGTGGCATTTTAATGAGTGTTTTAAATCAATGTATAATTTATTTTTATAATTTATTATACGTTATTATATTTTTGAATATGTTGTAAGCCACCTCAAATCCCAACCATGAGAGAAAGGTGGGACATACATAAATAAAATTGCACTGCTCAGTTCCCATGTGATTGTGCAAATGAATACAGCACTGAATTGCAATCTATCATGATCAGTGAGATTCAGGATGACAGGAACAATTTCAATGCAGTGATGGGAAGTGCCATCCAGATATAATTCTTAACAGCCCTAATCTGTAAATCCAAGGGTGAAGGACCATGGGAACTGCAGTCTAAAAACATCTGGGGAGCCACTTGTCCCTCATCTCAGCTATTATGGGTTTCCTTTAGGGTCTATAAAAGCTTCCCACTCAACTTTTGCTTGTATCTCAAGCTCCTTTACTGCTGTTACCAATCTCTGCTTTATTAATTAATTATATTTAGATACGACTTGTTTTCCATTGAGCTCAAGGTGACATACTCATTTATCCTTCTTCCCACTTTATCTTCACATCAACATCAGGATGCATGGATCCTGCCATGAATATTTGCTGGATGGGTAATGGGATATATAGTAGAGTACATTGGGGAGCTTACCTAGGGCCATAGTCTGTTAGAGTGCTTCAAAGTATCAGTTTGTAATTGTTGATTGCAATCATGTATCCAGTTGAAAGTGGTCTGGGGTTCCAGGGCAGCAAATGGTTAATTGCTTTATTATTCGCTGCTATAATGTATCTGGGAAAGGTAGTGAAGCTCAGAGGGGGAAGAAGGAAAGCATCTGTAAGGTCTTATGAGGACTGGCATTGCTCACTTGTTCCTGCTCCAAAGACGAAAGATACATAAACAACAGAGGATCTGGGAAAATGCCTAAATTATGGGATGATATCAGATTAATGGTCTTCACCAATCTTAGGCCGTTTCCGCACTAGACTGTTATAGTGCTATTATTCCATTTCAATATCCTATGGAATCCTGGGGTTTGTAGCTTAGGAAGGGGCCTCAAAGGCTGCAAATGGCAGGATTCCATTGGATGTTGAAAGTGGGAATAGCACTATAACAGTCTAGTGCAGAAATGGCCTTAATTTTGCATGTTTCAATTTGTATTTCAGGGTATAATACCTATAACCAACCTGTTTGCTGTAGTCTCAGCAACTTCTAAGGGAGTGTGCTATGTGTTGCTTGCTTGCTACAAATAAACATTGCTGATAAACTCTGAGTGGAATTTGTAAAAGGCGAGTTATCCAGAGGATGAGAACCAACCCTGTGACGCAAGACAATCTGAGAAAGTGTGAGTGGCCTATAATTTCCCAGTGACTTTCATGGCTCAGTGGAGGTTTCAAGAATGTTATACCAGTTCCGCCGCGACACTCTAACCACTGCTGGCTCTCTTTATGATAACCAGAACCCATCCTAAGCCTGCCTAATTCTCATGGATTCAGATGGGAAGGCTCAGCACCCCAGAGTCCATTTCGGGGGGGGGGCAGAGCACACCAAGTCTTTCCTCCATTCTTCTTTTGGGATTCATATTCATAATGTCATTGCCTACCCAAATTGTCAGGCATAGCTATGACCCTTTATTCATGAGTCATTCAAAAATTATTCTAATTTTAGCCACTGATTTAAATTAAGAACAGCTGTACCCACAATGTTTCAGTGGTCTATGTGTTCCTAATGAGACAATTTCAGACATAATACAACACAGACCTGGCTTCAGTACACTTCTGAGGTGGCTGGACATTCTTGTTCTTCCCAGGAGAGCACTCGCTTATAGCAATCATCCAGTTAAATACACATAATAGCACAAGACTGCCTTGTAACATGCACTGTAAATTTGATACCATTTGCCATGTGCTTTTAAATGACTGAGGATAGTTAATCACTTGAGGCTTAAGTTAGCAACGGACTGAATGTTCTTCGATGAAATTTACCAAGTTTTGTGAGACTCTATGCATTCATCTGTTCAAGCACTTTGCTGAATCAGGGTGGAACACTGAATGCCAATATATGCAAACCAATCCACATATGCCACTGGAAATAAATTATATTCAATCTATCCATAGTGCACTAATGGGACAGCAAATAAAGGTAAAATGAGGTAGCCAAAGTGAAATTGTCTAGCTTCAGTTGACACTGGACTGAAAATTAACTAAAGCTCTATTAGGCTGAGACTGGACAACCGTAACTTAGATCTGCCTAGATTCAAGAACGGATGAATGCAATAGGTCTCACATTAACTTGCCCTGGAAAACTGTTCAGAGATTACAGTACAGTTGGCCCACCACATTCAATAGGTTAGGAGCACTGGACCCCTGCAAAAGTGCAAAAACCACAAATATCAAAATGTGTGTGAGTGTCTGCAAGAAGTAGGTTGAGGCATGGTGGGAAGAGTGGGAACCCAGGGTCATATCAGGCCATGGAAAGGATAGGGAAAAGGGGGGTCAGGATTGTGGCCCTACACTTCCTCTTTCATTCCTCTCCTTCCTTGTGTGGGGGGCATTGGGAGAAGATATGTGATGCTGAGAAATGGGGCTTCGAGCTGTCCTTAGATGGCCAGGCAGAGGCTGGTGGAAGAGGGAGAGAACCCAAGGCAGGTTTTTAAAGGGCTGCGCAGCCTGATCAGAGCTGCCGAGAGGGAAGGTTCCACCAGAAAAGAAGCACCTGAGATAGGGGGCAGGGGTTGGAGAAACTCACAAATAATCAAATCCGTGAAAGTCAAACCTGCAAGTGTAGAGGGCCAACAGTATCTGCCTAGTTCACTCAGGCACAATCATTGCCTGTATTAATGCAGTATTAATGGGTGGCCTAGACATGTGAATGTGCTCTTTTGAGATATAATTACTAGAAGAGATTTCATATTATCTTAAATGAAATACTACTCAATGTGCTCAGTTCAGAGGCAAGGCACAGTTATCAACTGTATTGAGTTCAAATGATATTTGTATATGGAAACTAGGCTTTTATCCTCACTTATTTCCTGGTTTTACAGAGATTATTACTCCCTTTAAAATGCAATTCAAGGTACTACTTTTGATTCTTAATGTTTTAAAGCAGTTTGAGCTCTCCATGTCACAGGAACAATCTTCTCCAGATTCTTGGAACAGCAATGACCTCTTGCTAGCATCTTCCCTCCATTAAGTGTGAACCCTGAAAGCACAAAGAAAAACAGCTTCCATTTTGCATCTTAGCTTTGGAAGTCCCTTTCTCTATGGCTTCACCATAGCCTTGCACCCACCACTTTCCCAAAGTACTGGGAAACTTTCTAAGCAACCATCAAGTGGTGGGAGTGAGTACCAGCTTGGTTTACTGCCTGCTCCAAAGTATATTTAGCAAGTTTTCAGTATCTTTATATGGCTGATTGCTATCCTTCTAGAATCTTAAGGAAAGATAAGAATACTAATAAACCAAATTATTAAAACTGGTGATGACATAAATGGCTTCTTTCTCTTTCTAAGATTAAGATTAATGTCCCTTAAAATTGGATTGGGGAAATCTTGTCCTCCAGATGCTTTAGACTATAACTCCCATCACTCATTACCATGGGACAACTGCTTTCCAGATGTTTGGGACTAAAAGTTCCATCATTCTTTATCATTAATCATGCTAGTAGGGGTTTCTGGGAGCTGAAATCCAAAACATCTAGAGAGACAAAGGCACCATACCCCTGCACTAGCCCTGTAGATGAAGAGAAAATGAAAAGGCAATCACCACATAATTACAGAGCTGGAGAGACCGCGTAGGACATCTAGTTCAACCCCCTGCGTGTTGCACAACATCTAGTCGATCTCCAATAGATGATTGTCCAAGCCTCTGTTTTCAAACTTTCAGCAAGGGAGAGCTCATCCACTCCTCTAAGTACCTACTTACATTTTCATGCTCTTACCATTCAAAAAAAAAATCTTCTAACGTTCAACCAAAATTTATTCTCCTCCAAGTTAAGAACTTCAGGTCTAGTCCTGCCCTTTGGAAAGAATTACAATAAGACATATTGAAACAAATAGGAGGGGTGAGGACAATTTTATCATGTAAATGCTATAGACTTTATCTCCCAAAAGTTCCAGTCAGCCTACCCCATGGCAGAGGTTAGTCCCAAATATATGGACAGCCAAAGGTTCCCCAGCCCTGGGCTAGGCAAACCAGCATGGGAATATTGCCAACCCATATAGAAGCTCTTGTTTGTCACAGCAGTAATCCGGACTCTATATAGTCATCACTCTGATGCTTCATAAATGTAAATGTGCTGCTGGTTCCTCCGCATGTTACATGTGTTCAGAAACAACACTGATTGTAGGTCTACTCTTGGATTTAGGCTGCATGTTTTCAGTGTGTTGAGCTATTATCTGAATGGCTTTGCAGTGATCACAACAGATGATAATTGACCATGATAACTTAACGTAGCACAAATGTAACCACTTGACTAGCTGGTTTTCTGCATCATCAAAGAGTGAATAAAAATATATCATATTTCCACACCTGATCAAAAACCTAGAGTGACAGAAGAATGTTAAGCATCATCTCTTGCTACATGACAGGTGAGCAGCTTACCAAGTGGTGACAAACAGAGTGTGATAAGCTGATCACTTGATAAATGTATTCACCCACTGTTATCTAGGAATGTGTTAGCTTCAGCTATCTAAGACTTTGCTGTTCTAAACCAGCGCTCCTGAACTTTCTTGTTCTACACTAGTTCTTCTCAGGCTATCTGCTATGGGGGGTTGTCAGTCTTTTTTTTCTCTCTTTGGTATGCCAGGGACCAGTACCATATTTATGCACATTGTGTACAATTGTTTCTTTCTTTCTCACCATGGGCAAGCATTGGTCCAGGGACCACCACTTTAAGTAGCACTATTCTAGACCACATTGCTTGCATACACAAACTGTTGTCTGATAAGATAGGCATGGCTACTCTATGATGATAGGCCATAATTACTTGATAAACAACATCATAGAAAGACAGGAACCATATGGCAAAGGAACGGGCATGTTTTCCAGTCAATAATATGTATCCTTTTAGTTTTTCAAATGATAATTTTTACAGTTCTTAAATTCAACATTGCAATATTGAGAGACTAGCTGTTCAAAGCAAGGAGACCGGTACAGATGCCAGAAGAACGGGAGGCAAGCATGCCAATTAATAAATAGCTCATGCCAATCCATTGCTGGCATGTTTTAGACAAAAATTATAACTGAATTATGATTCAGTAATAATTTCTACATGAAAGACGCCAGCAATCTGGCACCCTTTTAAGATGCTGCAGTCCTATGAGTGCTTTGCTAAAAGTTCACTCCATCAGAATCAGTAGAACATACTACAAAGAAAGTATGCTTAAGGAGGAGCACTAATTTTCACGATGCCATTATTTGCAGTCCAGAAACCTAACTTGTAAGGAAAAGGTTTCCCCTTCCCAAGAAATGCCAGCTGTCCCTTTCAGCCTGTGTCCCACCCTGCCCATCCCCAAATATATTTATTCCAGCGCCACCAGTGAAAGTTGAAATTATTCCAGTTAAGCACATACGCTGGGAGCCCTGGCTTCAGTATCGAGCAAAAACAACTGATCTCAGGAGAAGCAGAACCCCCTCTATGCAAAATCAGAAATGGGGAGGATGGGGGGAGAGTCCTGGGCCTGCTAATGAGATATACCTGGCAGCCTGCCAGAGTCATTCTGCTTGGCCTTAATATGCCTCCATAATTCCTGCAGTCTTCCAAACCGAATAATTAAATAAATATATATATTTTTTAAAAAAAATAAAAAATACATTTTTCTTGCAATTAAAGCAAATAATAGCAAGGCAGGCTCCCCTCCTCCGTTGCCAAAGGGAGAGCCACAGCAGAAGCAGGAGGGAGCATCCCATTTCCCTCCTCCCACCCCGATTCTGCCAAGTGCAATAACAATGCAGTCATCACGAGGGAAGAGAGAGGGGAGGAGGGGGGACAGCGGGAAGGGAAGGGAACGGAACGGCCGCGGGGGGGGGTGGCGAGATTCTCCAGCATCAAAACCCGACGCGTGCAGAAGCGAGCTCTCTTCCTGGCGAAAAGGCCAACGGGATCCTCCGAGCCAAGGGCTGGAGCGGCGGCGGCGGCGGCGGGAGCAGCAGCATGCCGCCCTCGTAGTCTCGCTACTCTTGCCAGCCGAGGCCGCTTTGCCCTCATTGAGCCGCCGACACTTGCGGCGGCGGCGGCGGCTGTTGCTGCTGCTACCGCTACCGCCGCCGCCGCCGCCGCCGCTACTGCGTTAGAGTGGGAGCGAGAGCGGCTGTGCCGCTGCGACAGGGGAAGACGAGGCTCGGCGCTCGAGGAGGCTCACTGAGCATGCGTCGGCTGAGCCCACGGACTCCAGCGCCTCGGCAGCCCAGGGACTCGGGAATTAAAGAAATAAATCAAGGGATGAAAATACCAGCAAATAGAAAGAAGAAGATTTGGTGAGGGGGGGCCCCTCGCTCTCCCCCCTCCCCCAGCACCAACAGGTATGGAGCAGGGAGAGGAGAAAGGTTTGTATATATATGTGTGCGTGTGTGTGTGTGTATTGTGTGAAGAGGGTGTCTTTGATGTGAGGCTGTGGCTGCTGGGCTCGGGGTGGAGGGAGGTTTTCGGTCCTCTCGAGATGGTGGGGGCTTTCTCCCCCTTAATTCTCACCAGCAGCTGCATCGTGGAAGTCTGAGGCAGACGAGGGCAGGGGCTTTGGGGTCTGGCGGCTCTCCCCAGTCCCAGTCGTAAAGGCGGCTACAGGAACCCTTTCTCCCTCGCCTCGCCTCGCCTCGCCTCGCCGGGCTTTTTTGTGTCTGTGGATGCATGTCGTTGGGAAAGGGGGTGCTGGCAGGGAAGCTGATCTTCGAGATGTGGGCGCCTGTGTGTGTGTGTGTGTGTGTGTGTGTGTGTGTGTGTGTTAAACAATGCTCTCTTGATCTGCTCAGGCTCTTGTTTACACAGCGGCGGCGGCGGCGGCGGCGGCGGCGGCAGCAACCAGGCGGTTCCTAAAAGCTAAGAATGGTGGCTGGGCTTGTGCTTGAATCCATTGTCAAGAGATGCTCTGTGTGTAGTCCTGAGGAAAGGCAGCCCAGGAAGCCTGGGAGCAGTGGCTTCCCTATCGCTAGATCCCTGAAAGCAGCAGAGTGTACCTCATTTCCTTTGTTCCTTCCGTTTGCTGACAGGCACCACTGGGATAAAATCTGGGATTCTGGTTATCTACGGGCAGATATTTGCATTGGATGGTCTAAATTCAGTCCAAATAATGTCTGAGTGGGTGCATGTTCGTCTTGGGTGTGTTTCCTACGTACAGACAGAGACAGACACATTCATTACTGCCGTCCCTTCCCCCACCCTGGCATTGGAATGGAAAGAATACCGAAACCCATACAAAACACAAGGTTGTCAACTGTTTTTAACATAGGCATTTATTGGAAAGTCTGAAGGAATGAGAGGAGATAGTGTAGGAAAATCATAGGAAAACCAGGATTCTGTTGTTTCCCTTCAATGTGGATGAACTCACAGGGTGTGATTAATATGCTTTGGTGAGTTGGGTTAGGAAACATACATTCTGCAGGGTTGCTTTTGGACTTATTCCATATCAACACAGCATCTGCCTCCAAAACATAATATAAATAGAAAAGATGGGGATTCTGGCGGTATTCATTATGGAGGCATCTCCTGATGTTTTATTTCTAAGCAGTGCAAATGTGGGAATGGTGAGGTAGGAGTCAGGTTATTTGGTGGCAGGAATTGTACAATGTTATATTCTGCCAAGAAATCTGACTGTAAACAAGACCAATCTGAGGAGTCCTGAATAAGCCCAAAGCATTGCTTAGGCAGTTCCCAGGCACATTCCCTCAAACAAATAATAGTACTCCAACTTGCAACTTCCTTTGACTCTCCATAAATTAACATGTCGGATAGCACTTCCTGACATCATTGGTATGTTAACTTAAAGGCTCATAGCTTGATTTTTTTTTCTTCTCTTTCCCTCAGATATTTGGATGGCATGACAAATCAGGAG